>JARQOC010000006.1:489916256-489950358 GCA_033576535.1 Allobates femoralis
TGCTCTGTGTAGTGCTGATTATTTTTCAGTTGTGTTTGGGTGGTAGAGGTTAGCTTTGTGCGCTTCTCAGGGGGTTCTTTGCTATGGTTCTGGTCTTGGCTTTGTCCCTGGTTTTCCTTATTGGTTTTGCACTACACTGCTTATTTGTTTTATTAGTGTATTTGATCTGACGGTAGCCTGGTCTAGCCGGTCACTAGCTCCTTGCCACCAGGGGAAGGGCATTGCCAAAGTCAACCCTTTACATGAACAGGAGATGGATGAAAAGTACCCACGGTGTCACTATCCCATCTGGACCTGTTCGTAATTCCTGTCCCCAGTCAATAGACATCGCATGTTCGTCTATAGATGGCGCATGACAACAAAGCACTGCGGCTCTGCAGGGCTTCCTTCCTGTGGCTTCGCTTCTATAACACAGGCAATGGCATTCACCACTGCAGGTTGATGACTCTACAGTCAGATAACTCAGTTGGGAATTTTTCAATTTTTTTTTTTTTTGTAAATCTGTGTTTATTAAATTTTCAGTTGGGAATTTTTTAAGGCACTGGGACTTATTTATGATGAGCCAGACTAAGCCGTCGTTCCAGATTCAAACCTCAGAACACTTTTTCAAGGTAACCTTCCTGCAGAGGAGTATTGCTCTCAGTTTAGGTGGTGGTCTATTGATGCAGGGTGGAATGATGCTGCTTAGCAAAACATATTTTTGGATGGACTGGCAAATTCACTGAAAGACTTGCTTGGGCACCATTCTCCATCTCAAAAGTCTGGAGGCCGATATGACTCTTGCTTTGCACCTTGACAGGAGACGAGATCGGCTACGGGATAAGACCTCTGCTAGAAGAGTGCTGTCTCCTCAGGAATTGCCTTCTTTCCAGTGGAGTGGCCAATGCAATTGGGAAAAGTGGCCTCTTCACACGAAGAAAGACGACACCGTTGGAAATGGAGATTGTACCTTCTCTGCAGGTCGGCTAAACATCTTGTGCAAGACTGCCCTTGTATGGAGCATCCAGGAAACCACTATGTCTAGTTAGAGCAGGGGCTCCCCAACTAGGCGCATAGATACCCCTGTTTAAAAAAGGCTATTTATTTACCATTATATTGGCTTTTCAGGGAAAGAAGGTGATTTGTTGATTGTGGGGTAGAAGTAAATTTATAAGACTTCTCCATGGCCAAGGCCTTGGGAAATCCTCTTGAAGCTTTGGAAGCAGTCATTAAACTTACTTTGCTAGATAACTCCCTTCTCACCCAGTATGTAGAAACTTGCACTGACTGTTTGGTAACTCTATAGGTAGGGTGTCTCCACAAAGAGGAAATTACCTTCTTGTCTCTTCAAACCCTTATAGCTCCCACGGCTCTGGGTCTTCCTTGGCTCAGACAACATAATCCCCATATTTCTTGGGTTAGTGGGGATGTTATGGGTTGCAGTGAGGAGTGTCAGGGTAAATGTTCAAGGAGATCTCTCGAGTTTGGCATTTTACTATTCAAACCCCTTGGTACTTGACGGAGTTTCCTGAGGTGTTCTCTAAAGAGTGAAGTTCGGTGTTACCACCTCATCAGCCCTATTATTGTCAGATACAATTGATGTCAGATGCCCCCTGCATAAGGGTAGAATTTTTAATCTTTCTGAACCCGAAAGGTCAGCTTTGAGGGGTTATGTCAGGGAAAATGTTGCCAAAGGTTTCATCCATTCGTCTAAATCTCCTGTGGAAGCTGATTTCTTTTATTGTGGCTAAAAGAGATGGAAGTTTAAGGCTTTATATTGACAAACAGGACCTAAATAAGATTACTATTAGAAATCAGTATCCACATCCTCTCATCCCTGACTTGTTTAACCAACTTATTGGGGCCAAGATCTTTACTAAACTGGATTTTAAGGGGGTTTATAACCTTGTCCGTATCAAGTCAGAGGATAACAAGAAGACGGCCCTTAACACACCCGAAGGACATTATGAATATCTTGTAATGCCATTTAATCTTTGTAATGATCCCGCAGCTGCTGCAGTATCCACTAACTCAGTGATTTTCAACCTTTTTTGAGCCGCGGCACACTTTTTATACTTAAAAAATCCCGGGGCACACCACCAACCAAAATGGCACAAAATGACACTAATACAGTACATATTATACATATAGTTAATAATATAGATTCTAAATGTATTTATACTCACTCAGTGTGAAACCTGGGCCTGTTTCGATAAACACAAAAGGGATATCCTGGCAGGAATGGTGGAAAGACACACACGAAGCTCTTCCTCAACAGTTCTCAGTCTCTCCCTGTTTTTAGTTTTTATCGCAGTTAAGCTTGAGAAGCCCAGCTCACATAGATATGTGGTCGAAAATGGGAGCAATGTCAAAATAGCTTTGTTGGCCAGAATGGGGAACTCCTTGGCAACAGATAACCAAAAACTGTCCAAAGGAAGATCAGCAAACTTTAGCTTTAAACCGCGATCTTGCTTCAGTTCAATGAGTTCCTCTTGCTCCTTTAAAGTCATGTCCTTTCCAGCAACGGATAATGAGCTGTATGGGTCCCTAACCCAGTCAAGGCATTCTGTGAAGGTTGAAGAGAAATAAAACGATAACTTCTCCTCAAGAGTTTTCAAATGTCTGCCAATCACCTCGCACATTGCAGCAGTGTTGTCATCATGCAGTTTCTCGGTGAGCGGGAACATCTGAAGGTTGCCACCCTGCACATGTTGCTGCCAGAGCTGCAGCTTTAAACGGAATCCGTTCATTTTATCAGTGCTTGTAAGCAGGTTTTCATTTCGGCCTTGCATCCGTGTGTTTAGTTCATTCAGATATTGAAATATATCAGCCAGGTATGCCAGCTTTGCACACCACTCATCACTTGCAAGCAGCTTTGAATAATCGGACCTCTCGTTTGTCAGAAATATTTTAAGTTCCTCTCGCAACTCATACACACGGGCCAGCACTTTGCCGCGTGACAGCCACCTGACCTCCGTGTGGAGCAATAAGATTTTATGTTCCGCTCCCATTTCTGTACACAAAGACGCAAATAAGCGACATCTCAAAGGTCGCGTCTTCACAAAGTTCACTATGCGCACAACATCATCCAACACAGGAGCTAGATCTGCTGGTAAGGTCTTTGCAACGAGGGCCTCACGGTGCAAGAAACAATGGGTAACAATAACATCTGGGTTTCTTTCTTTAACCCTACTTACAAAGCCTTTGATGCGCCCGACCATGGCTGCGGCTCCATCAGTGCAGACACCTGTGCAGTTTTCCCATGTAAGCCCACTTTTATCAAGATATTCCGATGTGACCTGGAATATTACCTCTCCTGTTGATTTTTCTGGCAGTGCCTTGCAAAATAGGAAGTTTTCTCTAATGGCTTCTCCATCCACAATACGCACATTGGCCAACAGCTGACAATGTCCACTGATATCCGTCGACTCATCAAGTTGCAAGGCAAATTTCTTACTGATGCGCACCTTTTCCAAAACAACTGTTTCAATGTCCGCAGACATGTCATCAATCCGTCTGGCAATTGTGTTATCAGAGAGAGGCACTTTAGCTATCTCTTTGGCTGCGTCAGGGCCAAGCATCTCATTTACAATAGCTTTACAAGCTGGCAGTATTAATGTTTCTGCCACAGTGTGGGACTTTTTTGATTTAGCTATGAGTTCAGCAACAAGGTAGCTAGCTTTGAGGGCTCTCTCATTTACCTTTGTGCTTTTTCTCAAAAAAGTTGCCCCTTTCTCATTGTTTGTACGTAAGCGTACAAAATACTCCATCGGCTTGTTTTGAACGGAAGGGTGTTTCGTTTGGAGATGGCGTTTAAGCTTGCTTGGCACCATGGCGCTATTGGATAGCTTCTCACCACACACCAAGCACAGTGGTGTTGGTGCTGTCGCATCCCCAGTGAAAGTAAATCCAAATGAAAGATAGCTTTCACTGTATTGCCTTGAGCTCACCGTTTTGTCTTTTTTCTTTTGTCGACCTCTCGTACTACCTTCATCTGGGTTAGAATTGTGTCCAGGGTCCTGTTCATCATTTGCCTTTTCCATTCTCAAATACTTCTCCATCACTGCTGAGATAGTGTGCGCAGCCACACACTAAAATAGAAGAGTATTACATTATCTGCCACACTTAAAGGACCTCTGCCAGGCATATTTCACTCTTGAGGGCTTAAAAAGCAACTCTTGCGGTGATAAGAAGCTGATTTAAAACCCCCAAGAGTGAACTCCGTGAGAGCTGTATGTGTGGAATAATAACATATTACTACGGTCTGCATTTCCTGCTTGAATTGACACTAGTGACGTAGCTTTCTCTATAAGTAGAATAGAGCCGGCTGCAAAATGCTACGCCACTAGAGTCAATTCAAGCAGGACATGACTGCTGAAGACCGGCAAAATATCGTTTTCTTATTCCACACATACAGCTCTCACGGAGTTCACTCTTGGGGGTTTTAAATCAGCTTCTTATCACCGCAAGAGTTGCTTTTTAAGCCCTCAAGAGTGAAATATGCCTGGCAGAGGTCCTTTCAATAAATTATTTATTTTAAAAAAGTGAAATAAAAAAGGATAACCCCCCTTATATATACAATCCCATGTAACCTCATACATACAGTCCCATGTATTCCCATATATATATATACAGTCCCATGTAAACTCATACATACAGTCCCACGTATATGAGCACATAATTATCAGCACCATATACTGTGGTGATGTGCACTGTACAGCGCCACAGTATATGGTGCTGATAATTATGTGGCTCATATACTGCAATATAAAGGGGTACAATGAGAAATACTATGGCCATGAGGCCAGAGTACAAGTGCCAGCTCATATACTCAGCATATGAGCTGGTACTTGTAGTACTCCAGCCTCATGACCATAGTATTTCTCATTGTACATTTCTCATTGTTATATGCAGTATACTGCTGGAGTACTAAAAGTACCAGTTCATATGCTGAGTATTCTGCCAACAGTACATATACTCAGGCAAAAGCTCACATAGTCAGCAACAGCTGATTAACCTCCCTGGCGGTACGATTATGTCAGGAATTTCGTGCTAAAAGCGGTACCATTTTTTGCATGGAAATGGCAGAAATGAAAAGGGCAAGCAGGGCAGTGAGGATGATCAGAATGTCAGATCTCAGTATGGAGAACCCCTGTGTGCCACTAGCATTGCCACCAGCACAAGGGCAACTGGAAGAGTTGGGGTACAGCACCAGAAAATGGCACCTCTAATGTGCTATTTTCTGGGGTGGCTGTGGGTTGCAATTTGCAGCATGGGGGGGCCACAACATTTGGGTCTCTCCACGATGAGGATTGCAGCCCCCCAACTGCCAAGTTGTACCTGGCTGGCATCCAAAAATAAGGCAAAGCTCCTTGTCACTTTATTGGTAGAAGTAAAAAAAAAAAATGGCATGGGCTCCGCCATATTTTTGGTCCAGCCAGGTACAACTTGGCAGCTACGGACTGCCAGCAACCCCCAGCTGCCTCGTTGTACCTGGCTGGTAACCAAAAATACAGCGAAGCCCATTTTTTTTTTTCTAGGACTAATTCTAGAAAAAAAAAATGGCATGGGGCTCCGCCATATTTTTGGTCCAGCCAGGTACAACTTAGCAGCTACGGACTGCCACCCACCCCCAGCTGCCTCGTCATACCTGGCTGGAACCAAAAATACAGCGAAGCCCATTTTTTTTTTAATTTCTAGAACTAATTATAGAAAAAAAATTACGTGGGGCTCCGCCATATTTTTGGCCCAGCCAGGTACAACTAGGCAGCTGGGGACTGGAATCATCAGCATAGAGAGGCCCAAGCGTTCTGGGCCCCCCATGCTGCGAATTGCAGCCCGCAGCCGCCCCAGAAAATGGCGCATTCATTGAAGCGCCATTTTCTGGCGCTGTACCCAGGCTCTTCCAGCTGCCCTGGTGCCGGTGGCAAACTGGGTAATAAAGGGGTTAATGCCAGCTTTTTATTGGCAGCTGGCACTAAGCCCGAGATTCATAATATAGGGCCAATGTTAGACCCGCCATTAGGAATCTCTGGTAAATAGTCAGAAAATACACACAGAGAAAAATCTTTTTATTTGAAAAAAAAACACAAACAAAATTCGGACTCCATCTTTATTGTAAAGATCCGACGTAGTCCACAACGAAGATCCCACGACGCTCGATCGCCTCTGCTACATCCAGAGACTGCAGCAAGGGATCAAGTGTCCTCTTGTTGTAGTCTCTGGGATCAACGTCATGGTGCACGGTATGGCACATCATTGCCATACCATGCACCATGACGCTGATCCCAGGGAGTACAACAAGAGGACACTTGATCCCTTGTTGTAGTCTCTGGGATCAGTGTCATGGTGCACTGCATAGCAATGATCTGCCATACTGTGCACCATGACGCTGATCCCAGAGACTACAACAAGGGGTCAAGTGTTCCTTTGTTGTAGTCTCTGGGATCAGCGTCATGGTGCACGGTATGGCACATCATTGCCATACAGTGCACCATGACACTGATCCCAGAGACTACAATAAGGGATCAACTGTCCTCTTGTTGTAGTCTCTGGGATCAGCGTCATGGTGCACGGTATGGCAGATCATTGCCATACAGTGCACCATGACACTGATGCCAGAGACTACAATAAGGGATCAACTGTCCTCTTGTTGTAGTCTCTGGGATCAGCGTCATGGTGCACGGTATGGCACATCATTGCCATACAGTGCACCATGACACTGATCCCAGAGACTACAATAAGGGATCAACTGTCCTCTTGTTGTAGTCTCTGGGATCAGCGTCATGGTGCACGGTATGGCACATCATTGCCATACAGTGCACCATGACGCTGATCCCAGAGACTACAACAAGGGATCAAGTGCTCCCTTGTTGTAAGTCTCTGGCGATAGTGGATCCAATCACCATGGAAACTAAGTGCTGTGATCCATGAGATCACAGCACTTAGGGGGTTAACACAGACCAGGGCACAGCAATCACAGAGATGCTGTGCCCTGGCTGTGACACTGCTCCTCTGCACACTCATCTCTATGCTGGGAGATGACTGTGCAGAGAAGCCGACAGAAGAAGGAGGACGCCGCAGGAAGAGGACAGCAACAGAGAAGACAGAAGACACAGCAGACCGGAGGACAGAGGAAGAAGAGCGGAGGAAAGAGGGACAAGACCGGAGGACAGAGGAGAAGAAAGAAGACAGGTGAGAGGCCTGGAGAGAACGGAAGGAGCAGCGGATATCACCGGAGAGCGGGGGGAGTGGACCGGAGGGCAGGGGGAGAGATCAGAGGGGAGGGGGGAGATCCGGAGGCAGGGGAGATCGAGGGCAGCGGGAGATCGGAGAGCAGCGGGAGATCAAGGCAGGGGGAGATCGAGGGCAGGGGGGGGGGAGATCCGGAGCACAGGGGACCGCCAGGATGGGGTAAGGGGACTCTCTGGCATTCACCCCGAGCAGGACTCGGGGTTACCGCTTCTGGCAGTGAAATTTAACCCCGAGTCCTGCTCGGGAATACCGGCAGGGAGGTTAATGAGCTGACTTAATTATAAACAGCATTATAAGCGGGCATTACCTTGGCGGCGGGAAAATGCGACAGTCTCTCCGCTCTCAGGATGACGCGCCGGCCTCGGTGTCGCGCGAGTGTTCAAAGCTCGCACATGTGTTATTCTGTGACTGCGCATCGCTGCACGTTGCTGGGGAACAAAACAAAGGGGGCACCATAGTTTGGGGAACTTTCCCCGCGGCACACCTGACCATGTGTCACGGCACACTAGTGTGCCGCGGAACACTGGTTGAAAATCACTGCACTAACTGAAGCAATGGTAGAAAATATGAAGGAAATATGTGGAATGCAGATGTAAAGTAGACATACGGGAAATGTTATTTACCAGTTACACAGGTCTGCAAGGGTAAAATTGTTTGAAACAAAAGAGGTGATTTTTATATACTTTCGATATATGAGCTCAGTAAAAATATCGAAAAAAATTCCATCACAGAGTTTTTTCACAATCACTGACGTCATAGGCTTTCTTTACACCATACTTTTGACCCCTTTGCGTGACCTTTGGTGGATGATTTTGGGGTCATTAGGTTAATAAGCTTCACTGCCTATAGGACACCCTGTGCACTTTAAGGAAAGTTATGAGAATTTAGACTTAACTCTCAAGAAACTTAACTACGAGGATCAAGGATGGTCAATATGTGGGGATCCGAAAGTTCACTCTTTGCTCCTTGGGTAACAAGGAGGATACATGAAGTACCCATGCTTTTTGTGTGAATGGGACAACTGAGATAGGACTAATCACTGGAGCCAAAAGAGTTGGCCAACGAGAACGTCTCTGCTACCTGGACTCACAAACATAGTTGAGGAAAGCCCATGAAAGATCTCCTGCCACCACTTACATTGAGCTTGGATGGATGAAGCAGTTTGTGAAAGATCTACCGAAAGAAGGAGAGACTTAAGTACCCAAGTACCAAATTTCCGAAGCAAAACTGAATGAAGGCATTTTTGTGGATTCGGTTATTCAAAACATATGAAAGACGATGTGTTAAAAATGAAAAGCTGTTGAGAAAAAGGCTTGAGAATCTTTTAAAGAAGTGAAGAAAGCAGTGAGACACCTGAAAATTCATGTAAAGCAGTGTCGTTGTCCTGTCATGGTTGCCGGTCTCTGGGCTGTTTGTTATCACCTGATGCTGTTTCTGAACTCTAGATAAACTCACTTTATTGATTTATTGATTGCAAGCGGATTCACAAAGCCAAAAGTCAGGGTGGGCATTGGGACACGGTACCCCGGCTTTGTCAGCTGGACTAATCGAGGGAGATCATAGGACCAGGACACACCTGCGGCAAATGGCTAGTCCAAACCAGCAAAGAGGAAAGCAGAGGAATCACCAGTGTTTTGCAAGGATAAATGCACAATATGAACAAGAACAGTTCATTTTCTTACTGCAACCAATGGGAAAATCCAGGTGGCTAGTAGAGGGTTAACTGGCAGGACTGAGAGGATATAGGAATCACAGGAGAATTGGAAGAGAAAAGCACAATGTGAAAGAATAGAGGAGTAACCACACAACTGGACTCTGAAGTCTCAATACTAAGACCAGGGTTTGTCTCTAAGTGGCCTAGTGTCACGAGTCAATATGTAAATAAGTGTAAGACTGGCATCACCAAAAACGTAGGTGCTTAAGCACCTACGTTTTTGGTGATGCCAGTCTTACACTTATTTACATATTATCTATTTTTGACTGAGCTCCTATTATATATAATTTTTCCCTTTTCTCCCTTCCTTAGTCTGGTAGCCACACATGGACACCATTGTGAGAGCCTAACACACACCTGATCATTGTTTTTAATCGCATCCATGGACATATAAACCCATTCACATCTCACAATTCCATTAGGGCATAGTGTCAGGACCTGGCAGTGGAGGCTCCTTGAAGTGGATGCCAGGCTTACTCTTTAGTGGCCACTAATGAGACTAAGATCTCCGTTTTCATATTTAGCACAGGGCAGTTTCTGCATTATACACTTGCATTATACCTATTGATCCTCTTTTCTCTAGTGCCACTTATTGATTTACATTATTCATGAAAATAGTAGTGTCGCGGCAGATAACTATCTCTGTAGTGTCACGAGTCAGTCACAGCTTTGGAGCTGTTGATCTTAATCGTGTTAATTTATTTAGTACCAGCGAGGGTTAATGTCAGTCTCCCTGCTGGTAGTGCTGGGTTAGTTTGCAGCGGTTTGTGACTACATCCACCTCCCTTTAAGTAGTCTCATGGTGCAACATCTGTTGTCAGCAATTGTTCACCCTGAACAGACCGGCCTGGAGTGTGGACCTTGTGGAGCTATTGCTGCTGGAGACCCGATGACCAGGTGCCGTCCTTTCTGCTACCAGCATCAGATACAAAGTAGCGTTGTATCCTTGTAGTCTAATCTTCTGTTTGTTTACCTCCCCTGTGTTTTATTATCTACAGTGGCAAAACTGGCATCCTTGCCGGCCAGTGCACTAGCCATGGTTAGTGGAGTTGACAGCCAGGGACTAGCACGTGAAGGCGGAGGGGGAAAGACCCGCTTAGGGGAGACAAGGTAAGTGACAGGGAATGTGGGATGAGACACCACCTATCGTTAGGGCATTCCTTCCCAAATACATCCCTCCGCACCATTGTGTGCGCTGTGCGCTGAACATCCCCTGGTCCAGCATAACACCTAGGGAGTTGATGTCACAGAGACCCATCCATCATCTTGTAAAACCTGACGTGGGCGTAGAGCTCAGTAAAGGATGATGGCCATAGGGGAAGGCAGAAAAACTGCTAACTTCAATGATTATTATTACCATTATTATTATCAGTATGGAGTATCTATTGAGGTTTAATGATGCTACTGCCTGCCTGTTCATCATGATCCAAATTGTACTGATGAATCCCCAACACGTCCAGACATCTCCGGCCTGTCTATTATGTTCCATACTGAGCTGCTCCTGAGAAGGAATCCTGCCCGATACAAAGTAAATCTAACCGTAAATCTCCCAATAAAGTATCATTTTTGGACGGCTAAAATGAGCCATTGCTTCTATTTACTGAGCCTTAACAGTTAAAACTGAAAAATATTATGGAGGTTCTCTTTTATTTCCTGCAGATCGGTGGATGTCCAGGTCCTGAGATCTGCACCAATTACTTAAGATTGCTGAGAAGTGCGAAGCTTGTGAGGTAGAACAGAGAACAGACTCAATAGAAGCTACAAAATGGAGCATGTAATTGTACCAACCGGTGAGTAAGTAACTATAGAGGAAACTACTCACCTGCGCTGTCATCTGTAAGATCATCATCACCCCTCACATATGTCTCTGTAGTATTAATATGGGGCAGATCATCATCACCCCTCACATATGTCTCTGTAGTATTAATATGGGGCAGATCATCATCACCCCTCACATATGTCTCTGTAGTATTAATATGGGGCAGATCATCATCACCCCTCACATATATCTCTGTAGTATTAATATGGGGCAGATCTTCACCCTGAAACAAAGATTGTAAAAGTCACAGACAGATGGAGAAGTCCCATCTATGATCAGCTGTAATCTGCCATCTCCACCATTCTCATTACACAAGTATAAAACATAGAATACTGGAGGATAAAACAAGACTGAGCACAAGACCTTCACAGCCGTCTACACATCATAGGGAGATCTCATCACACCTTCTCTCCATCTACCTGATGATCCGGAGGAACATCGGGATCTTCTTGTTTACAGTCCTGTGGGAGAAGAGGACGGGGACATCTCTCTGGTGTTGTCCTCTTACTGGATAGACCTGGAGGAGACACATACAGGACTGAATTCATTCTTTACATACAGATCATTATAGGCCGTGTGTATTTAGTCCTGTCTATTACCTGGTGATGTGAGGGGCGGCCGGGAACCTCCATCATGACTATGTCCTTGTACAGATCTTTGTGTCCTTCTAAATACTCCCACTCCTCCATGGAGAAATAGACGGTGACGTCCTGACACCTTATAGGAACCTGACACATACAATGATACCATTGTCATCTTTCCCCGATCCCTTCATAGCGTTACTGTATAATGTCCCAGCAGCAGCATTCCCAGCAGTGTCACCTCTCCAGTCAGCAGCTCAATCATCTTGTAGGTGAGTTGTAGGATCTTCTGGTCATTGATGTCCTCATGTATCAGGGGGTGAGGTGGAGGCCCCGTGATTGGGCTCAGGGCTCTTCCCTCAGACACAGGGTCCTGACAGCACAGATCACTAGAGCTCTTCACTACTGTGTAATCCTGGTTATGGAGAGACACATTAATAAATCTCCAGTCTCCAGACATTTCCAGAGTCCTCACCTCTCCAGTTCTGTCATCTGTTATTCTGTCCATAGATAAGAATGATGTCATGTGACATTGTCATCACAATCTCTCACCTCTCCAGTAACAAGGAAGAGGATCTCTAGGGTGAGGTGGAAGATCCTCTCCGCCATCTTGTCCCTGTCCAGATCCATCCTTGATGGTCAATCAGGAGAATTCTCTTGTATAGAAGATCTGAGAGGATCCGATATTGTAGAGACCTGAGTGGGGGAAGATGAGCCGATGTAAAATAGGAAAGTTATCACTTGTGCAGAAATTGAAGAAAAAAAAAACCCACTCTCTATAAAATTTGCTGCTGAAGTGCAAAAGTAGAAATACTGACTCATTCAAGTAGAACATTATTTTGATAGAACTATAAAGAGCGTGTAATGACAATACAATACAATGGAGCTGAATTGCTAATTTTGTTGTATGCAATAAGTTTTATGATGCTCAGAATACAATTCATCTCACACAAGAGAAAACTGTTGGAAAGACATTTAGAACAGCTAAACCGTGAATGAAATGATCTTTCGTTAACCCTGTAATGTGTGTAAGGGGGTGTCTGTATGTTATGCACTTGTAGTAACTCACACAGGAAACACACCTGACCCAACTGGTTCCTATACAGACTAAGGTCCCTATGTGTGCAGTCCCTAGTGGCCCCTGTACAGGCTGGAATAACCCTAACCAAAGGACTAGATGACAATTTGGACCTTGATTCCTAATTGGCCATTGAGTGTTCTTCATACCTCTGTAGGAACCAGCGGAAAAGGGGAAGAGCACTATAACTCTGAATCAAGAAAAGCGTGCAGAGGCAGAAAGGATCCCTGAGAAAACATAAATCACAAAATTGCTAGAAATAGATGTCTCCTACCTTCTAGCTATAGAAAGCAGAAAGAAATATAACAGATAGAACAAATAGCAGAGATAAATAACCTAGCTGATCTCTTATTTGACTGCCAGAAGTCAGTATGGCTGTAACTCCAAGTAGAATCCACAAAGAATATGATGTGAAGAATTCCTCCAGCATAAATAGGAGGCACTGTGATAGGCCTCCCCACAACTTGTGATAAAAGGAGCAAGCAGACCAGTAGAGATTCACTCTTGCTAGCCTGCCTATGAATCAGCACACAGCTGGCACCAAAGGAACCATTCCGCAGAGCGTCAGAATCTGCAATCTCAACAGAGCCCAAGAGTACCACAAGTCGGTGAAGTTTGTGCAAATCTCCATGTGACAAAATATCATCAGCAGGAAAGATCAGACAAGGGAAGGTTTAAATAGCCACAGCCAAAAGGTGATAGGGCAGACTAAAGTAATAAATGAAAACACCTGCTGTCTGAAGAGGAATGAAACAAGGACAACAGATAATAAGAACAAATAAAGGAACAGAACGCGCTGTGGGTCAGAGGAGAGAGAAGCAAATCACAAAACACAGGTTCACTGGTTTGAATACTGAGGGAGTGACACTGTACACGCTGCACTGGGGTGACTGAGTGTGGAGAAGGCTTCTTCTACACCCGATAAATGCCAGCTGTTACATGGCCGACATATGTCTCTAACAGCTATGGCTGGTGCTTCGTGACATGATGGCGGAGGGCTGATAGATCACCATGGGAGTCAGTGGTGGCAATTATGGTTCCCCTGTACAGACCGAGATTCACAAAAAGGAGGCGGCTCACAGGGATCGTGGTTGGCAGCAGTGGTTCACAGGGATCATGGTTGGCAGCGGTAGTTCACAGGGATCATGGTTGGTAGCGGCGGCTCACAGGGATTGTGGTTGGTAGCGGCGGCTCACACGGATCGTGGTTGGCAGCGGTAGTTCACAGGGATCATGGTTGGCAGCGGTAGTTCACAGGGATCATGGTTGGCAGCGGCGGCTCACAGGGATCGTGGTTGGCAGCGGTAGATACTGACCTGACCTCTGCTTCTGAGTCCTGTGAATCAGTCACCTGGTCTGTAGACTGTATTAATACGACACAGCGAGCGTGGATGTAGGGAAATCAAAGAATCAGACCCTGGAGGCAAGAACGACTGCAAGAGCAGGAGTACACTGAACACGCTGCAGTCACAGAGCTCCACGTCTGGTGTCCGGTCTATACACTCTGCAGTCACAGAGCTCCACGTCTGGTGTCCGGTCTATACACTCTGCAGTCACAGAGCTCCACGTCTGGTGTCCGGTCTATACACTCGCTGACCGCACAATTTTCCACCTATTTCTTGAATGAAGGAAGCAAAATAGTGAAGAGTAAACCAATAAGAAAAGGCGAAATCTCCAGCACAAACCTTCACCTGCAGAGCCGCCACCACATATATGGCCGCTCTGTGCTTACAGGACCTGTGATGATGTCACATGGAGGGGAGGAGTCATGGGTCACATGATCAGCTCCTCAGTGTATGCAGGACTATGCTGTGCTGGTTGTTATGGTGCTGGATGAGGTAAATTTCTGTGTGGGGTCAGGACGGATTTACAGTGTGGATGTAGCAGAGCCGCGTGTGTACAAGGTGTACGGAGCGGAGCCGCATGTGTACAAGGTGTACGGAGAGGAGCTGAGTGTGTACGAGGTGTACGGAGCAGAGCCGAGTGTGTACGAGGTGTACGGAGCAGAGCCAAGTGTGTACGAGGTGTACGGAGCGGAGCCGTGTGTATACGAGGTGTACGGAGCGGAGCCGAGTGTGTACGAGGTGTACGGAGCGGAGCCGAGTGTGTACGAGGTGTACGGAGCGGAGCCGAGTGTGTACGAGGTGTACGGAGCAGAGCCACGTGTGTATGAGGTGTACGGAGCGGAGCCGAGTGTGTACAAGGTGTACGGAGCGGAGCCGAGTGTGTACGAGGTGTACGGAGCGGAGCCGAGTGTGTACGAGGTGTACGGAGCGGAGCCGAGTGTGTACGAGGTGTACGGAGCAGAGCCGAGTGTGTACGAGGTGTACGAAGCGGAGCCGTGTGTGTACGAGGTGTACGGAGCGGAGCCGAGTGTGTACGAGGTGTACGGAGCGGAGCCGAGTGTGTACGAGGTGTACGGAGCGGAGCCGAGTGTGTACGAGGTGTACGGAGCAGAGCCGAGTGTGTACGAGGTGTACGGAGCAGAGCCGAGTGTGTACGAGGTGTACGGAGCAGAGCCGAGTGTGTACGAGGTGTACGGAGCGGAGCCGAGTGTGTACGAGGTGTACGGAGCGAGCGATGTGTACGAGTTACGAGCGAGCCATGTGTACGAGGTGTACGGAGCGGAGCCGAGTGTGTACGAGGTGTACGGAGCGGAGCCGAGTGTGTACGAGGTGTACGGAGCGGAGCCGAGTGTGTACGAGGTGTACGGAGCGGAGCCGAGTGTGTACGAGGTGTACGGAGCGGAGCCGAATGTGTACGAGGTGTACGGAGCAGAGCCGAGTGTGTACGAGGTGTACGGAGCAGAGCCGAGTGTGTACGAGGTGTACGGAGCAGAGCCACGTGTGTACGAGGTGTACGGAGCAGAGCCAAGTGTGTACGAGTGTACAGAGCGGAACCACGCATGTATGAGGTGTACAGAGTAGAGTACAAGGTGTACGGAGTGGAGCCGATTATGTACGAGGTGTACGGAGCGGAGCCGCATGTGTATGAGATGTACGGAGCGAAGCTGAGTGTGTACGAGGTGTACGGAGCGGAGCCGAGTGTGTACGAGGTGTACGGAGCGGAGCCGTGTGTACAAGGTATACGGAGCAGAGCTGAGTGTGTACGAATTGTACGGAGTAGAGCCGAGTGTGAACGAGGTACAAGGAGTGCAGCAGCGTGTGTACGAGGTATATGGACTGGAGCCACATGTGTACGAGGTGTATGGAGCATAGCCGGGCGTGTACAAGGTGTATGGAGCATAGCCGGGCGTGCACGAGGTGTACGGAGTAGAGTCATATGTGTACGAGGTATTCGGAGCGAAGCCGCGTGTGTATCAGGTGTACAGAGCGCAGCAGCATTTGTGTGAGGTGTACAGAGTGTAGTCGCGTGTGTACGAGGTGTTCGGAGTGGGGCTGAGAGTGTACGAGGTGTACGAAGCAGAGCCGTGTGTGTTCAATGTGTATGGAGTGGAGCCGTGTGTGTACGAGGTATACGGAGAAGAGTCGAGTGTGTACGAGGTGTACAGAGGGGAGCCGAGTGTGTACGAGGTATACGGAGCGGAGCCGTATTTACAAGGTGTACAGAGCGGAGCCGCGTGGGTACAACACCTCTTCTAGGTCCTCCACCTGCACCCAATGCCTGTCTGGTAATGTGACCCGTGTTCAAACTGTGCAGAAGGAATCCAGCACACCTCCTTACTATGCCGGCAGCAGGCCTGAACGCCATCAGGCGGGGTTTACATTAAAATGTCTGGGAAATGTGAGTCACACAGCTGAGGAATTGTGGTCAGCTCTGGAGACCGAGTTTAATCAATGGTTGTCTGCACTGAACCTGCAGCCAGGGAAGGCTGTGTGCAACAATGCTGCAAACTTGGGTGCGGCCCTTCGCCGGGGCAAGGTGAGACACGTGTCTTGTATGGCTCAAGTATTGAACCTGGTTGTCCAGCAATTTCTAGCCCACTCTCCCGGCCTAGATGTGCTTCTGTAGAGGGAACGGTCGCTGTTTGCTCACTTCCGCCGCTCACATCCCACAGCTCAACGACTTGCATCGCTACAGAAATCGTTCGGCCTGCCAGTTCACCGTCTGAAATGCGATGTGCCGACACAATGGAATTCCACTCTGCACATGTTGCAGCAACTGTGGCAGCAGTGACGAGCCCTGGTGCAGTATTTTATGATGTATAGTCTGGGCCAACGCGATCCAGAGGTGGGGCAAATCACGCTGCTGGAGTGGTCTCAGATCAAGGACCTCTGCACCCTTCTGCAGAGTTTTGAAATGGCTACTAAGATGTTTAGTGCTGACGATGCCATTAAAAGCATGACTATTCTGGTCATCTACATGCTGGAGCACACTTTGACCGGTATTCAGAGTCAGGTGGTGGGCCAAGAGGAAGGGGAGGAAGCAGTGACGTAACCAGAGTCTGGTGGGCCCCGATGCGAAACTTAGATCCGCCCCAACCTCCACCCGCATGTTGATGAAATGTACGGGCTTCATGTAACATTCTAAATCTTTTAAAGACCCCTCTCCCCCTTCATTATGTATGGTGGGAGGGTGGGGGAGAGGGATTAACGAGGGCATATGGTAGCAGCCAAACTGTTGATGAAAGTGCTGAAGAAATGGAGGACGAAGAGGCAATGGGCATGGAAGACTCAGCAGATGAGGGAGATCTTGATCACATTCTAAATATATGATATAGTAATATATACTAATGTAGCCCTCATGGTCCCCTTCTTTCAGTAATGTGCTCATCTTTGTCCCATTCTTGTGGTAATGTCACCCACCCTGGTGCCTTGTATGTTGCCATCCTGTTCCCCTTTATTAACTAATGTAGCCCTCATAGTCACGTCCTTGCAGTAATGTACCCATCTTCATGCCATTATGCAGTCATGACACCTCATCCTGTAACCCTTTTGAAGGCTTGTTCACTGTCCTTAATTTATTTTCTTTTTTTTTTTCTTTGGCAGATATCTTGCAACAGGTGAAAGCCTGACCTCGCTCCATTATCAATTCAGGATGGGAATTTCAACGATATCCGGAATAATTTTAGAAACTTGCTGGGCTCTGTGGGATGTGTTACATGCTGAGTTTATCCCACAACCCAACAATGGCTACACATAGCATCGAAATTCCAGGAAATATGCCAATTTCCAAATAGCATCGGAGCACTAGATGGTAGACATGTACGCATTCTGAAGCCGGCTAGAAGTGGGTCGGAATTTTACAACTATAAAAAGTTTTTTTCAATTGTTTTAATGGCAATATAGTTGATGCGAAATAACTTTGTTGCAGTTGATATCGACAAATTGGGACGGGGAAACGACTCACAAAACGTTAAGCAGTCCAGCATGGGTTGTCGTGTATACAACGACGAGTTCGACTTACCCCGACCGACCCCGTTTCCTGGCACAGCGGGCCCTCCGATGCCATACCTTATAGTGGCTGACGAGGCGTTCCAGATGTGTCAGAATCTAGTGAAGCCATATGGCAGCCGTGGTTTAACTCATACAAACCAAATTTATTTTAAATCAGATTATTTTTATTGCAAATTATAAATACAGTTTATTCATCAGATCCACAAAACACAATAATTCAAGAATACTTAAAATTCTCCAATAATAACCCAACCCTCCCCCATGACAGCGTACCCCTCCCCGGAGATCAAGCAACAGCTTTTCGAACATTTAGTACATTTAGAAGTTCAATCACAATCACATACTTTGTAGGATTATGTCTAACTACCTATCCCCCTTTTCCAACAGTTAGGTCTGTCTTTAATGACCCCCTTCCGCCAGGGTGACCACATATTCTCATACAATTTTTTAATTCTCTCATTTCTCATAAATACAAACTGAATTTATAACTACAGACTAACTCGGACCAGAAGAATGGTCAAGTGTGCTTTTGGTCTCCTAGCTGCGAAATGGCGAGTCCTGGGCACAGCGTTCAACCTCAAGACGGAGACCATTGACAAGGTTGTGAAATCATGTGTCGTCCTTCACAATTTTGTATTGAAACGAGAGAGACCATTTTTTGACCCGGAGAAGATATTCATCAGCCCTTTGGACAATTACAGTCTCCCTTTTTTACGATGTACCATCGCTATAGCACAAATGAGGGATCGTTTTGCTAATTATTTTGTTTCAGATAAGGAACGAGTTCCATGGCACGAGCAGATTATACAGTTTCATATTCAATGTTTTAGCCTGTAATTTTCTGTCCCTTTTCCTTTCTGTACAGTCATGTATATAGTTGATATATTCAATCCAAATTTGTATTGAATTTTGAAATTTTTTAGTTTTTTCAAATTAAAAATTTACTTGCCAAAAGCAGTCTTGTTTTAATTATTTATGTCTTCTACTGTACACGTATGAATTATCAGTTTTTGTGTATATATATTTCTATACATATGTACTCGGATATAAACTCATGTACACATCACTAAGTACATATATTAATACATGTATTTACACATAGATGTACATACATTTGTACAATCGATGGAACTTCATATGTGTGTTTACGTACACCTTGAGGTACACAGTTGGTAATTTTGGGTTCAGAATGTTTAATTAAAGCAAACAAAAAAACACGTCAATCAAGATATATAACATACCGTATATACTCGTGTATAAGATGACCCGTGTATAAGCCGACCCCCCTACTTTTTCCTCAAAAGCTGGTAAAAGTTATTGACTCGCGTATAAGCCTAGGGTATGAAATGCAGCAGACCCCCATCTTATTATATTGCACCCCTTCACTGGTATATAGCACCCCTCAGTAATGGTATACAGGCCCCTCAGCAGTGGTATAAAGGCCCCTGTGCAGTAGTATACAGGCTCCTCAGCAGTGGTATTATACAGGCCCCTCAGCAGTGGTATACAGGCCCCCTCTGCAGTGGTATACAGGCCCCATCTGCAGTGGTATACAGGCCCCCTCTGCAGTGGTATACAGGCCCCTGTGCAGTGGTATACAGGCCCCTGTGCAGTGGTATACAGGCCCCTGTGCAGTGGTACACAGGCCCCTATGCAGAAGTATACAGGCCCCTGTGCAGTGGTATACAGGCCCCTATGCAGAAGTATACAGGCCCCTGTGCAGTGGTATACAGGCTGTGAGTTGGGTACGGGGGTATTTTGGAACCCGTGGTTGGTGATGCCCGATCCCGGTTGTTGAGGCCTCAGGTGCTAACACCCGACCGGTGAAGGCCCGGGGGCTGCATGAGGTGCAGAGCCCCCGCTCCTACTCCAAGTTCAAGTATGTGTCTTGTCTCGTCTAGACTTTCCCAGACTCTCTCCAGACTAACTAGTCTAAGTGTCTGTACTTCTCCTACACTACCCTTGCACTCCGCCCACCAGGACCTTGGATTGGCCCTCTACATTAAGTGATGCATGCAGGGTTTTTGGATCTCTAAGTTAACCGGATAACTGCTGGGTCGGAGAATATTGCTTCTGCATTTATGGCTGCAATACCCTCCTGTGACGCACTCGTTGCGGGGCGCCACACTCCTGTCACCGCTCCTCCTGTCCCCGTTCCTCCATCTCTCCTCCTGTTCTCGGTCTCTCCTCCTGTCACCGCTTCTCCTGTCACCTCTTCTCCTGTCTCTCTTCCTGTCACCGCTCCTCCTGACCCTGTTCCTCCATCTCTCCTCCGGTCCCTGCTCCTTCTGTCACCATTCCTCCTGTCACCGCTCCTCCTACTCTCCTCCTGTCACCGCTATTATGTTTCTCTGCCCCCATTCAGTGTTTCTGGTCGCCCTTGCTTCTTTGCCTCCCTTTTCAGTGTGTCTGGTCCTCCTTATGTGTCTTTGCTGCTCTTGAGTATTTCTGTTCCCCCCTTGATCTCTGTCCCCCTTTCCTCTCTGCCCCCCCCCCCTTTTATCTCTATGTCCCCCCTGATCATCTCTCTGGCCCCCTTCAGTATTTCTGGTCCCCCCTTATGTATTTCTGGCCTCCCTTTCGAGTCTATGTTACCCCCTTCATGTCTCTGGCCCCCCTTCAGTATTTCTGGTCCCCCCTTATGTCTCTCTGCCCCCTTTCAGAGTCCCTGCCCCCCTTTAGTCATTCTGGTCACCCCTTGTCTCTCTGCCCCTTTTTCTGTCTTTCTGGACCCCTCTATGTCTCTCTGCCCCACTTCCCTCTCTGCTCTCCTTTTTTAATCTTTCTGCACCCTCCTTCCATCTCTCTGCCCCCCTTGAGTGGTTCTGGTCCCCCCTTATGTCTCCCTGGCCCCCCCTTTCGTGTCTATGTTACCCCCTTTATCTCTCTGCCCCCCTTGAGTGTTTCTGGTCCCCTCTTATGTCTCTCTGCCCCCCTTCAGTCATTGTGGTCACCCCTTGTCTCTCTGCACCCCCCCCTTCAGTTTGTGGACCTGTTTATGTCTGTTTGCTGCAGTTCCCTCTCAGCTCACCCTCTTTAGTGTTTCTGCACCCTCTTCACTGTCTCCAGTTTTTTTGGTCCCCTCTTATGTGTCTCTGTTTCCTCTTTAATGTTTCAGCTCCCCTTCTGCCTCTCTGCATCCCCTTCTCTCCTACCCAGCTGTGGGAGCTCCATGTCATAGCTGGGAAGCAGTGTAGAGTAGAGGAGGCGGAGCTAGGGTGATGCACGGTCATGTGAATGATTACATGACTGTGACATCAGCAAAGGTCCTATAGGTAAGTTGTCGGGATTCTGCGGCCAGTGAAGGGGGGCGCGGGGGTCTACTGTGGGGGGGATGCGAGCACCGGGGGGGGGGGGGTGCGAGGGTGTACTGCGGGGGTATGCGGACGTGGGGGTCTATTGCAGGGGCGTGCGGGTGCTGGAGGGGAGGTGCGGGGGTGTGCGGGGCGCGGAGTCTATTTCAGGGGCGTGCGGGTGGCGGAGAGGAGGTGAGGGAGTCTATTCCAGGGGCGTGCGCGTGCCGGGGGGGAGGTGCCGGGGTCTACTGCGGGAGTGTGTGGGCGGTCTGTGGGGTCAGCGGCATCAGGAGAGGTGCGCTGTGAGGCTGGCGGGGGTCTGCAGGTGGTTTGTGCAGGCTGTGCCAGCGGCAGCCAGCACCATGTTAGCATACCAATCAGTTGGGTGTGCTAATATGGCGGCGCTTCCGGGGCGGCGCAGTGCATCCTATATAATAATTGCCAGTTTTTGGCATCGGAAAGCGGCGGCTCGCATGCCGGAATAGCGGCACAGTGGCTCGATGCCAGAAACTGGCAATTATTACCGTATTTTTCGCTTTATAAGATGCACCGGATTATAAGATGCACCCCCACATTTGATGAAGGAAAAGAGGAAAAAATAATTTTTAATGTTAAATGGGGTTCACCTCATAATGCCAGTGTCCGTCTTTATATATATAACCTGGTATATATATCCCCCCCATAGCCTTCATTTTGGCACACTGTCCCCATATAAGGCTGGCACACTGTCCCCCATGTAAGGCTGGCACACTGTCCCCCATGTAAGGCTGGCACACTGTCCCCCATGTAAAGCTGGCACACTGTCCCAAATGTAGGGCTGGCACACTGTCCCCCATGTAAGGCTTGCACACTGTCTCCCATGTAAGGCTTGCACACTGTCCCCCATGTAAGGCTGGAACACTCCCCCCATGTAAGGCTGGCACACTGTCCCCCATGTAAGGCTGGCAAACTGTCCCCCATGTAAGGCTGGCACACTCCCCCCCCCATGTAAGGCTGGCACACTCCCCCCATGTAAGACTGGCACACGTTTAAAATAATAAACCATATCATACTCACCGCTATCCCCGCTCTCTGTGCTGTGGCGGCATCCGGGTACTGTGAGCAGCGTGCAGGTGATGACGTCATTCTGCAGCGACGCTCACAAGGCCCGGATGCCGGCAAAGATAGCGGGGATGGCGGTGACAGCAGCGAGCGAGGAGAGCGGTGAGTATGATCGTGCTCCCAGCGGTCCCGCTCCTGTAGTATGGGCTGCTCCCGCTGGTGATTGACAGCGGGAAGCAATGCATATTACAGGAGATAATGAGCGGCCCCACGTGACCACGGGGCCGCTGCTGCAGCCTCCTACAGCCTCCTGAGAGCCCCCGGACACCGCTCCACAGGCCGCCCCCCACCACACAAGTATTGTTTCGCATTATAAGACGCACCCCCCACTTTCCCCCAAAAGTTTGGGGAACAAAAGTGCGTCTTATAATGCGAAAAATACGGTATATAGGCGGATTTAGAAAGAATGAGTAAGACTTTAAACATAACATATTCTCATACAGCTTCGGCGACAATGCATGAGTCGTACTTTAAACTTCTTTCACGGTGGTATTGGACTCCGATAAAGCTACATCGCATAAACCCCACCAATTCTCCTTATTGCTGGAGGCAATGCAATCTTCCAGGCACACCAGCCCACCTGTTCTGGGGATGTTCTAAACTGCTTAAATTTTGGATAGATACTAAAATTTTACTATTAGATGTCACAGGAATCACTATAGTTATTACTCCACAATTAGCCCTTCTATCAATTTTAATAGAGGACTTTCCAAAGCATTTACGATTTATTATTTCACATATTTTAGTGACTGCTAGACTCATCATTGCTACGAGATGGGCCAAACCTGATCCACCCACTATAGATGTTCTTATAGACCGAATTACTCAACATAGTGTATATGAGCACATTATAGCAATTAGAAGCAATTCTTTTTCAAAATACCTAGATCATTGGACCCCCTGGATATCTATATATTCTCCACTACTCTTAATTAAGGCCAATTGACATTTTATATACCATCACGGTTTACCAATTGTTTACCCTTTCCTTTTCTATTAAATGGTAATACATTACTATCTTTGGCTCAAATAAAATCTTATTTCTTTACGAATTTTCTGCCTTTTTTTGACACATTTGGTGTATATTTCTTTAGCAAACTTACAGTTTTTGTTGTCACATGCTTTATATCTGGATTTATAGCTTTGGTACTTATCTATATTTCTACATCTGATATTCAACTATATTGTATTATACAGCAATTCCAAACCTTTTTGTCTAAAATATGTAGATTGTTTGTTTTTCCTTCCCCCTTTTTCTTACTTCTGTACCCTTCTCCTTCCCTTCCATGGTTATTTAAAAAAATGTTTTCAATAATAATATCTTGAAACACAGCCATAAAGGACCTATGTCTATTTTCCTGCAAACTGATCTTTAAAATGTTATATCGGAAAAACTTGTCCTCTCCTGCTGCCATTGAACCGTCCGAAGTAGAGGCCCTGGTAAACCTTGAGGATCTAGCTGAAGCGGCTCGACCTGATCCACCTGGTGAGTTTCCTCCCTATATAAGGCTCAGATCTACGAAGTTCCCCCCGTTGTCTGTCTGTCCGGTAGTTGACATTTTTACCAAATTGGTTATAGATGACGTCTCAAAGTTGTCGCCTAGGCGTAGGTATGAAGAAATGCTTTGCTCGAGTTGGAAAACCTTAAAGGGAACCAACCACCTCAGATGACGTCTATAAGCAGTAAATACATGTCCCTGCACCCTAACTACACCATTCCAGCTATGTTTTTGCTAAGAATATTGATAAAAGCAAACCGAAATAAACACTTTGTAAACTTACATGCCTGCGTACTTGAGGGCGTCTCCCTCGGGCTCTCGTACTAGAGGGCTGTGTCTTGTGCAGCATGAGTGGCTTCCCTACCCCTCCCTCTCTCTTTGCAGGACGTCACTGAAGGGCGTTATATTATCTTTGTGTGGGCGGGCACGCAAGGCTGCTCCCGTCCCCGCACGTCATCGGAGGCAGGCAGAGTCACGTGCACTCGCATCGTCACTTCCTGTCGGCTCCGTGGAGTGACGCGCCGCTGAGGGATACCGTATGAGCAAAACACATTGCGGCGAGAGGACGTGGTATCTTTCATTAAGCTGATACCACGTCCGCTCGCCGCAATGTGTTTTGCTCATACGGTATCCCTCAGCGGCGCGTCACTCCACGGAGCCGACAGGAAGTGACGATGCGAGTGCACGTGACTCTGCCTGCCTCCGATGACGTGCGGGGACGGGAGCAGCCTTGCGTGCCCGCCCACACAAAGATAATATAACGCCCTTCAGTGACGTCCTGCAAAGAGAGAGGGAGGGGTAGGGAAGCCACTCATGCTGCACAAGACACAGCCCTCTAGTACGAGAGCCCGAGGGAGACGCCCTCAAGTACGCAGGCATGTAAGTTTACAAAGTGTTTATTTCGGTTTGCTTTTATCAATATTCTTAGCAAAAACATAGCTGGAATGGTGTAGTTAGGGTGCAGGGACATGTATTTACTGCTTATAGACGTCATCTGAGGTGGTTGGTTCCCTTTAAAGAAACAGTGATTAAGCCGGCAGACAATGGGGGGAACATTGTGATCTGGCCTACGTCTATGTACGAAAGGGAAGCCTTACAACAATTACGCGATCGTGATACGTACTCTAAATTGTGCTCCAGTCCTGTGACCTCTTTCTCTGGGGAACTCCAGGCCATCTTGGCGGTTGCATGTGAACAGGGAATCATCGGCACACAGATAGTGGATGGACTCACAATACGATTCCCAAGGATTCCTACATTTTATCTTCTACCGAAGATTCACAAAGACCCGTTCTCTCCACCGGGGCGTCCGATTGTGTCAGGAATAGGAGGACTATGTGAACCTATTTGTAAATTTATAGATTTTTATTTGAAGCTGCTTGTTGAAACTTTGCCTTCCTATATCCGTGACACAATAGATGTCCTATCTCGGATTGACAGAATCTTTGTGGATCCTGGCATACTTATTGTCACTACTGATATTGAGTCCCTTTACACTTGCATCCGCCATACTGATGGCCTGTAGGCCGTTATATTTTTTTTCTCAGAGCTGCCGGTCGGGATGGTGCGATGAGTGATCTAATACTCGAGTTGCTGCGCTTGATCTTAACACATAATTTTTTTGTGTTTAAAGATAGATTTTATTTAGAGAAACGGGGCACTGCCATGAGCGCGGCCTGTGCCCCCTCGTACGCCAACCTCTTCCTAGGCTTATGGGAATGATGACTTTTTGGCAGCGAGGGTGGTGCGGACTGAGCCCATGTGCAGTGCTGGAACCGTTATATAGATGATTTATTATTTTTGTGGCAGGGCACAGCGGAGCAACTCGACTATTTTATGGGCAGACTAGGCATTAATCAGTTTAATATCAAGCTGACATATAAATTTGATGCTGAAAAAGTTGAATTTCTTGATATTGTCACACTTCCGGGGGAAGGTGCCCTAGAGTGGACCCACTGGGCCATGGTAACTCCCCTGGGTGAGCTGGTCCTAGTTTAAACCAACCCCTATACAGGGATTGTCAGGGGAAGCCCAGGGGGTCTAAATACCACAGCTGCTGGTACCAGGGGGGTGGCTTGTAAGGTTAGCCTATGCTACGGCACAGCTAAGGATTCCGGGTAACAGGGTACAAGGCTAGGAGTGCAGGAATGGTGTTACCGGGGAAGAGCACAGCTAGGAAGGCCTGACCAACAGTCAGCAAGGTAGAAGCAAACTAACTTAATAATCAGGCACCTCTCATCCATGGAGGTGGCCTGATATACCAGAGGAAGAGCAGCTATTGGTCAAGGGGAGTGTCAGGTTGGAGCGTGCTGGACCCTAGAATCACAGGAGAGGAGTGCGGCTGTGCCTAGTGCACCGCTGATTGGTCACATGAATACGACCATTGTAATGTGCTCGTGTGAGCCCGGTGGTCAGCTGACAGGAAGGGAACCCGGCGACTGCTCCGAGACACAGTACGCCTAGACGCCGGATGCCCGGTCGGCAGAAGAGCAGAGGATGCCGACCCGGGAGAGGTGAACTGGGGAGCGGTGCCAGGGGACCTAACAGATATTCTATTAAGGTGGGCACTGATCGTATGATATCTACGGATGTTTTCCGTAACCCCCCAGCGGTTAATGTCATATTACATGCATCGTCTGCCCATAATGCATCAACAATCAGTTTCTATGGATCAAACGCATCTGTTCCTCGGAAAATACATTCGAGGAGCAGGCCTTGGATTTGGCCTCACGCTTCAGGGAGAGAGGTTACAGCAACAGGAGCATAAAGAGGGAGTATCTGAGAGCGAAACACACTTTCAGGGTTGATCTACTTTGTGCGGGACGTGACACTAGGAGAGAGACAACTCAGGACATTGGGGTGCGCTATATCACCACTTGTAATCAGGAGCGGGAGAATATGCGATCCATGTTAAAAAGCCATTGGTCGGTCCTCAAAACTAACCCCTTCCTGAGGGACTGGCTGTCTGTCTGAGCATCCTTTGATGACAGCACGCAGGGTTCCAAACCTGCGTAATTTACTTGTCAGGAGTCACTATTTGCCCTATTCTCCACCTTTGTTTGGGTCTAATAGACCTTTGAGGGGCTGCTTTCAATGTGTCACTGTGTTGCCTGCAGCAATGTCCTTTGTTTGATTTCCTTCACGTCTGCTGATGGTTCCAGAACCTTTGATATACGGGAATACATCAACTGCAGCACCAGCAATGTGGTGTATTACGCCACATGTGGCTATAATTTGATTTATATCGGTTTAACGTCATGAGAACTCCGCAGACATGTAAGGGCAATCGTCATTTCCGGTCTAGCTACCGAAGTGATGACAGACGCCGCGACTCCAGTCTTCTGTATAAAAGGATCTCGTTCTCACTCCATGGTCACCCCCCTCGGAAGAAGCCTTAGCGAAACGCGTAAGGGGGCGGTGGCCATGGACAGGTAACATACTGTTTGACCCATGATCTGATTACTGGTTTACTTTTGCGTATGTGTATGATGTGTACCCAGGTTCTGGGGCAATTACTGGCTTTTGCGTGTTATGTGAAGCATTGTATTTACTACCATACTCATATGTACTTTTTCATGTGGTCACCTGTCTTGTGTGCCGCCTGGGCATTACTTTTATTGCAGTAATTATGCAGTGATTTTTAATAAAGAGCACTTTGATTATGATTTGGCCTGACTCCAGGGTTGTTTTTATAGGAAGTATAGAAATGTAAGGGAGCATGTGTTGGACATTGCTGCGGCCAAACGTCTGGATGACCTTACCACTTTGAAGATGTTGCCCCGCCACTTTAAGATACATCATGATTGTGACCCGGTTTCCCTAAAAATTAGGGGGATCGATGTCATTCATGGTGGTATCCACGGCGGCAACATTCGTAAGGTCCTTGCCCAGCACGAAACTCGTTGGTTCATGATGCTCGGTACAATGTCACCAAATGGTCTTAACGAGTCTCTTAGCTTTGCTCCTTTTCTGTAATCTCTGCCCCCCATTGGAGTCTTCTATATTTGTACCTTGTGATTTATTTTTTTAATTTTTTGATGACTTTTTAGATTGTTATAGTGACGCTCCTCCACTGCTGCACCGATTTCCTTCTGCACGCCTGGGAACCTTTGATTTCTACATAGGAGGCAACCACCAGCCATTGTGGCCATAGGGCACATAGAATAAGTGGAACCCTTTCACTTTACCTGCTTTTTCTTCTATGCACATCCTCAGAATTTGGATTTGCCTGGACTTTTTGCAATTGATATTATGATGCATAATCCTGCTTGTGTTCCACTCTTAGGCTGAAGGCACACTGTGCGAGGGACTCGAGCGAGTGCAATGCGAGGGAGACTCGCATTACACTCCGACCAGTGTTGCCCTATCCGGCAGGGCACACTGGTGCAAGTCCCCCGCACCTAACTCGCATTGTGAGTCAGAAGCGAGTGCAGTCGCAGCATGCTGCGACTGCACGTGATTCTGATGCGCGTGAGCACCATGCAAGTGTATGGGGGCGAGAAAAACTGTCATAAGCCGGCAAGTTTAAAATTTCCCGCTTTGCCGGTACAGTAAGTAATCATCTTGTACCGCTGTGTCAGTGGTGCAAGATGATTACTAAGCACCCAGCTGATGGGCACTTTTGTATGTTTTGTGGGGTTAAATTGCATATGCAGCATCTGTGCAGCATATGAGCACAGATGCTGCATATGCGGTAATGAACCCCGGTAATAAAGGGATAATATGTGTAAATGCAGTGGCACCATGTCTCTAGGGATTGCCCCCCTCCCTAGAGACATGGTGCTTAAAATCATTGGTGGTTCAGGGGTTAAATTGGAACATTATTGAATAGCCGGGATTTGTTGGCTTTCTGTAATGTGCTTTGACAGCCGGCGGGTCCTTGCTGTGAGAGCGCGGTACATACGCTATTAGCGTATGTACATTGCTGGGCGGCATCCTCAATGAGGAGCTGTCGCAGGTACTTAGGATAATTGCGTCGTTAAGCCGCCGCCGCTTTCCATGAAGGTGAACATTTCTGCATCACCTCCATGGAGAGCAGCAGCTTAACTACGCAATTATCCTAAGTACCTGGGACAGCTCCTCATTGAGGATGCCGCCCAGCAATGTACATACGCTAATAGCGTATGTACCGCGTTCTCACAGCCAGGACCCGCCGGCTGTCAAGGCACATTACAGAAAGCCAACAAATCCCGGCTATTCAATAATGTTCCAATTTAACCTCTGAACTACCAATGATTTTAAGCACCATGTCTCTAGGGAGGGGGGCAATCCCTAGAGACATGGTGCCACTGCATTTACACATATTATCCCTTTATTACCGGGGTTCATTACCGCATATGCAGCATCTGTGCTCATATGCTGCACAGATGCTGCATATGCAATTTAACCCCACAAAACATACAAAAGTGCCCATCAGCTGGGTGCTTAGTAATCATCTTGCACCACTGACACAGCGGTACAAGATGATTACTTACTGTAACGGCAAAGCAGGACATTTAAACTCTGTGGCTTTGACAGCCACAGAGCTTTAATTTCCCGACAAATGCTGCCTGCGGTCCTTCAGGACCATGGACAGCATCACAATCACGCACCACACACGCACTCACACCTCACAATCGCAGCTAACTAACATACATACAGCCAGCCACACTCACCCGCAAACGCGCACAGCATTGCATCACTATTGCGCATCAAAAACGCGGCGTTTTTGACGCATGATAGTGTGCCTCCAGCCTTACTCATATACGCCTGTGATTTGCTCTCTTAAATCCATTTTGATGCTGGTTATGTGAGGAGTAATATCCCATGGTATGCTTGATATGAATATACAGCGCTCAAGTGCGCTCGTGTCTCGCTTCCTCCCTCCTTCCGACGGTGTGTGCGGCGTCTTTACCACTGGCGCGCATGCCCGGGCACCATGGTTACGCGTCCATGGATCCCGGAAGTGAGCGTCACTCAATGTGGTGACGCCAGCGCACATCCGGCCGTGAGGAGTCCGGACCAGTAGTGCGCAAGCGCTGCGGTCTGGGTGGTTGTTTGGCGTGAATAAAAGCCATTAGACACAATGTTTAAATCGGTGCTCACAGGGGTAGAGTCACTCTCCCCGAAGAAGCTTATCACAGTTTAAAGAGGAAACGTATGTAAGGGGCTGGATTTGGGGGTCCGCAGTCCACTGCCGGGTAATTGTGTAATCCTGGCCTCTTCCCTCCCTCTCCTGGCCATAGAGGGTTGGGTTCTCTACCAGCACCAGGTTCATTGTAACTGCAATTGCAAAGCTGTAAATTCAGGTGTCTTCCTTGGGCAGGATTATATATATTGGGTGTAATTATCAGTAACTGCTTTTATTCTGGATGTTGTTATGGGGCATGGTCTTTATGGGAGTATGGCCTTTTATGGGGTTGTGGTCAAATGTCTGCAAAAATGTCCGAAAAAATGTTGGACTTTCCATGAATTTCTTCTAGTTGTCATGAAAACAAAACTTGAATAGGTTGGCAACCCTGACTCTAAAGGTACCGTCACACGGAGCGACATCGCTGGCGATGTTGCCGGGAACACAGGGGTGTGGCCTAATTGTGGCGACATCGCCGGCGAATTGCCGCGTGTGACAGGACGATAATCAGGCGATAAATCGCCTGAGCAACATCGCCAGGTTTCCCAACATGTTGGGAAACCTGGCGATGTTGCCGAGGCGATCATGCCTGATCGCCCTGTGTAACGCGGCAACCTGCAATGTTGCGGGCGACACCGCCTATCTCCAAAATTGCGAGTTACCGCTCGCTGTGTTGCTGGGCAACCCAGCGAGCGATAGCCGCGGCAACTAGCCGGTGACATCGCCGGTAAGTTGCTCCGTGTGACATCTCCCGGCGATGTTGCCAGGGATGAGCGCTCCCGCGCATCGCCGCAACATCGCCGCAACCGTCGCCCCGTGTGACGGTACCTTTACACACGTGCAAAGTAACATGGCCGCCACCCCTAACCGCCCAGTGGATGCATTAAAAAAATACAATTCAATTCAACGCTGGTCAAAACAACATGTCATGTAACATTTTTAATTTTTTAAATATAAAAACCTGCGACCTTCCTTTTAACAGCAAGAGAATCACTTCAGGAAGGTAAAAGGACCATAGAAATCTGAAGTCTCACAACATCATGTACTTTTGCTACAATCTGACAACAAAAAGGCTTCTCTGTGTACATTTTCTTATGCTCGGAAAGAGCCGATATCCACATAACACATTTATCAAATTGTGAACATGAAAATACCTTCTCTCATGTGTGAATTCTGTTATGTGCAATTAGATTTGATTTTTTTGAAAAGCGTTTCCCACATTCTGAACATGAATATGGCTTCTCTCCTGTGTGAATTCTCTCATGCATGACAAGATATGATTTCTGAGTAAAACATTTCCCACATTCTGCACATGAATATGGCTTCTCTCCTTTGTGACGTCTCTCATGCATGACAAGATGTGATTTCTGAGTAAAACATTTCCCACATTCTGCACATGAATATGGCTTCTCTCCTCTGTGAATTCTTACATGCATGACAAGATTTGATTTCTGAGTAAAACATTTCCCACATTCTGCACATGAATATGGCGTCTCTCCTCTGTGACGTCTCTCATGTATGACAAGATCTGATTTAAAAGTAAAACATTTCCCACATTCTGCACATGAATATGGCTTCTCTCCTGTGTGACTTCTCTCATGTATGACAAGACGTGATTTCTGAGTAAAACCTTTTCCACATTCTGCACATGAATATGGCTTCTCTACTCTGTGAATTTTCTCATGTTTAACAAGATCTGATTTACCAGTAAAACATTTCCCACATTCTGCACATGAATATGGCTTCTCTCCTGTGTGACTTCTCTCATGTATGACAAGACGTGATTTCTGAGTAAAACCTTTTCCACATTCTGCACATGAATATGGCTTCTCTCCTCTGTGAATTCTCTCATGGTTAACAAGAGCTGATCTCTGAGTAAAACATTTCCCACATTCTGCACATGAATATGGCTTCTCTCCTCTGTGAATTCTCTCATGGTTAACAAGAGCTGATTTACCAGTAAAACCTTTCCCACATTCTGCACATGAATATGGCTTCTCTCCTGTGTGAGTTCTCTTATGTAGGTCAAGATATGAACTACAAGTAAAACCTTTCTCACATTCTGAACATGAATATGGCTTCTCTCCTGTGTGACTTTTCTCATGTATGACAAGATGTGATTTCTGAGTAAAACCTTTCCCACATTCTGCACATGAATGTGGCTTCTCTCTTCTGTGAATTCTCTCATGTCTAACAAGATCTGATTTACCAGTAAAACATTTCCCACATTCTGCACATGAATATGGCTTCTCTCCTCTGTGACGTCTCTCATGCATGACAAGATATTTACTACAAGCAAAACCTTTCCCACATTCTGCACATGAATATGGCTTCTCTCCTCTGTGAATTCTCTCATGCATGACAAGATATTTACTACAAGCAAAACCTTTCCCACATTCTGCACATGAATATGGCTTCTCTCCTGTGTGACGTCTCTCATGTATGACAAGATGTGATTTCTGAGTAAAACATTTCCCACATTCTGCACATGAATATGGCTTCTCTCCTGTGTGACGTCTCTCATGTATGACAAGATGTGATTTCTTAGTAAAACATTTTCCACATTCTGAACATGAATATGGCTTCTTCCTTCTTCCTCTTTTATTTTTTTTAACATTCTGGGATGAATTCGGAGATAATACTTCATTAAAATCATCAGATGACAGATCTTTGCTGTGATCGGCTGGGGATATATCGGAGGTAATGTTATGCTGTTCACGTGTACCTTGTGTGGTACTTCGATCATCTGCTCTATATTGTGAAGATATCGGATGTCCTATTGAGCTCCTGGTACTTTCATCTGCCAAGAAAACTGAAATTTTTGAATAACGTAACGAAGTATTATATACCTAAATATAACATTAAAAAATAATAAAATCTCATACAAACTGCAAGGTACATAGCAAAACTATATTACTATCTTATTACTTGGAGCAAAGATTGCATAAAAAAATCAATTCTACTAATGTTCACTCCAGATATTGCCCACTGTGGTGCCCTGTTGCCATTCCATTACTGTTGAGCGATATAGTTGTGGTGTCCTGGTACCATTCTACTACTGCTGAGTGATATAGTTGTGGTGTCCTCGTATCATTCTACTACTGCTGAGTGATATAGCTGTGGTGTCCTGGTACCATTCTTCTACTGCTGAGAGATATAGTTGTGGTGTCCTGGTATCATTCTACTACTGCTGAGTGATACAGTTGTGGTGTCCTGGTACCATTCTACTACTGCTGAGTGATATAGTTGTGGTGTCCTGGAATCATTCTACTACTGCTGAGTTATATAGTTGTGGTGTCCTGGTATCATTCTTCTACTGCTGAGTGATATAGTTGTGGTGTACTGGTATCATTCTACTACTGCTGAGTGATATAGTTGTGATGTCCTGGTATCATTCTACTACTGCTGAGCGATATAGTTGTGGTGTCCTGGTATCATTCTTCTACTGCTGAGTGATATAGTTGTGGTGTACTGGTATCATTCTACTACTGCTGAGTGATATAGTTGTGATGTCCTGGTATCATTCTACTACTGCTGAGCGATATAGTTGTGGTGTCCTGGTGTCATTCTACTACTGCAGTGATATAGTTGTGGTGTCCTGGTACCATTCTACTACTGCTGAGTTATATAGTTGTGGTGTCCTGGTATCATTCTTCTACTGCTGAGTGATATAGTTGTGGTGTCCTGGTATCATTCTACTACTGCTGAGTGATATAGTTGTGGTGTCCTGGTACCATTCTTCTACTGCTGAGTGATATAGTTGTTGTATCCTGGTATCATTCTGAGTGATATAGTTGTGGTGTCCTGGTATCATTCTACTACTGCTGAGTGATCTAGTTGTGGTGTCCTGGTACCATTCTTCTACTGCTGAGTGATATAGTTGTTGTATCCTGGTATCATTCTGAGTGATATAGTTGTGGTGTCCTGGTATCATTCTTCTACTGCTGAGTGATATAGTTGTTGTATCCTGGTATCATTCTGAGTGATATAGTTGTGGTGTCCTGGTATCATTCTTCTACTGCTGAGTGATATAGTTGTGGTGTCCTGGTATCATTCTTCTACTGCTGAGTGATATAGTTGTGGTGCGGCAGTAGATCTGTTCCAGAATTCCTGTGGGCTCTGTGACTTAGGAGATGTATAATGCATTGTATGTGCGGACACTGAGGACTGATCAATGTGCATTGTGCTGTGTACTCTGCTGCCCTCTACTGGCTGATGTGTGAATATGAACATTAGGTGTTCAGTTTCCTCACCACAAGCTACCATAGACCCCGTGGGAGAAGCCTCCGCTCTCAGTGCTGACTCTTCATGTAAGC
>JARQOC010000006.1:489950458-490409997 GCA_033576535.1 Allobates femoralis
TTGGCAGGTAAGAGGGATATAGTCTCAGTCCTAACCGATCAGGAAAGACTGAGAAGAACGGAGGGTCTATGGAGAGAGCCTGAATGTCACTAACTCGGCGTGCAGAGGTAAGGGCAACTAACCTCGCTGCTTTAAGTGAAAGAAGATTCAGAGAGGAAGAGTCTAATGGTTCAAACGGAGAACTAGTAAGCGCCTCCAGAACCAAGTTCAGGTCCCAAGGAGGCACACTGGCAATGAGAACCACAGCGCTGCGTTCACAAGCAGAAATAAACCTAGCAATCCATCTATCTCCCGCAACAGTAGCGCCATACAAGGCTCCCAAGGCAGACACCTGAACCTTGAGAGTACTAACTGACAACCCCAAGTCCCTTCCCCGTCGTAGAAATTCCTGGATCGCTTGGGCAGGGACTATTGCAGACACGGGCAGTGTAAAATACAAAACGTACGCCATACCCTACAGTAGATATTAGTAGTAGATGGCTTCCTACTCAGGAGAAGGGTAGAAACCAGACCATCTGAAAACCCCCAAGATTGCAATAGCTGCCTCTCAAATTCCACGCCATCAAGTGCAGAACGTGTACTTGAGGGTGACGAAGTGGACCCTGAGACAGAAGAGTCGGGGATGACGGCAGGATCCACGGATCTGATAGGGACATGGCTCGGAGCCAGGAAAACCAAGGTCTCCTTGGCCAGAAAGGAGCAATGAGAATGACCCTCGCTCCCTCCTCCCTGATCACCAATGGAAGAATGGACATTGGAGGGAAGGCATATGCGAGATGGAAAGTCCAAGAGGCCTGAAGGGAGTCCACCACATCTGGACGGTCTCTGACATTGAGGGAGGCAAACTTCTCGACTTGACGACTCGCCCAGGTGGCGAATAAGTCGATGACCGGGAGACCCTACAGGTGCACAAACTGCCGGAACACATGTCTGCACGATGTCCATTCGCCCAGACGCGGAGTATGCCGACTCAGGAAATCCACCGTGGAATTGTCCGTCCCTTTGATATGAAGGGCTGTGAGGGAAAGTAGATGACATGCGGCCAGATGGAGAATTGGTGATGCAGTAGACATCAGAGGCTGTGATCGCGTACCGCCTTGATGATTGATATACGCGACACAAGTCATATTGTCCATCCTGATTGTGACGTGCTGGAGAATCAACTGTGGGAGAAAGCGAAGCAAAGCCAAAGTATCGCTTTAAGTTCCCTGACATTAGAAGAATCTGCGACTTCCAGGACTGAACACTGACCTTGGGCCCAGGGACTAGCATCCGTAATCGCTACCATAGATGGGGAAACCACCCACGGAACACCCCTACAGCGGTTACCTGGAGTCAACCCCCAGGAAAGGGAAGCAATGACCTCCGAAGAAAGGGAAAGGGAGCAGGCCAGGGACCCTTGCAACTCCTCCTCAGCGCAGAGAATCTCCTGCTGAAGACCCCTGGTGTGGAACTGGGCCCCTAACACCGCCGAAATACAAGAGGTCAAGGACCCCAACAAGGACATAGCTGATCGCAAGGATATACGAGGATGGCTAACCACCAACCCAACCTTGGAAAGTAAAACCTGCTTCTGGTCATCTGGCAAAGAGCACAGCTGACTGATAGAATCGAGGTGCAAACCCAAGAAGAATTGACAAGTGTCTTGCTAAATTTACCTGGATCGGGGCAGAGCCCATACTTACGTAGCGCTCACCGACTTACAAATCAGGCATGAGTGATAACATTCTCTATAGCAAGATTACATTTATTTGTTTACAAAGTAGCACATGAATTGTCATCAATTGAATACAGGCTTAATGGCCACATTACAAGTCCCGATATCGGCGTCTAACTCCAACCAAATGTCACGTAGTTCTGGCGTTGGCCCCGATATCAGTCGTGCGTTGTATGGTTTAAACGCCCAATACGATGCACGAACGATTCCAAACCGATATCGGGGATCAAATGAGCCTGCTCTCCAATGGGCAGATATTGGTTGGACGTTGTGGCCGGATCGGGCTGTGTAAAAGCCCAACAACGATGTGAAGTACAACGTCCCCTATTCTCTCCCATGTTAAATGGTCGTTCCTGGGTCGGCCGTACACATCGCTGGAGCATTGCCTGCCGATATCGCGCTGTGTAACATTCCTATGTAATCTTGGAATTCTGCCCAGAAAAAGTGCGCTCCCGCGGCGTTGGATCCAATATCGGACCGACGTTGGGACGTGTAAAGTGGCCATAACACAAAGTATACTAATTATACCTAGACTTAATTATAGCGAATAACGTCAATACTTTACCGCGTATTGTAGCTGCCTCACCTTCTTCATCGGGGAGGTCACGATCAGAAGGGATCAACACCACGGCTTGCTTCACAGGGACGTCCGTCCATGTTGGCTTCTGGAAATGTTCTTCCTCCGACTCACTGAACGTAACCTCCTTCATTTATACAATTTTAGAATATCTATGATCACGCATTGATGGCATGATCCAGCTTTTCTCATGACGTGACCATCAGCTACACAATATTCACTTCTTCCTGTGACTGGCTGTCGCAAGACGTCCATCTGTGTTCCTGTCACAGGATGTATGTCTCAAGAAAGTCAGCTCGTGTTCTCCCCATAACAGCATAATGTCAAAGAGAGTTCACCCTTTTATATTTCAACATTGTACTGACACATATATGGAGTGATAAGACCTGTGGTCACTATTCTATACACATACACACTCCATTCTCATCTCATGGGTATCACAACAAGTCAGAGAAATCAACCTAGACTTTTCCCAATTGATCAACCAGCCCAAACTCTGCAAAATAGAAATGGTCCGGGGATAGGCGATCTCTGCACTGAGAAGCAGGATTTCCCACAACTAAGAAACATCAAGATACGGCACAATAAGAATATCTTGATGACGCAAAAAAGCCATCACCACTGACATCACTTTGGCCTCGCCATGGCCCCGCGTGTATTCACCAAACAGCATTGCAGCAAACTGAAAATGCCGGAGACGACCTTCGAACACGAGTGCCACACGGAGGAACCTCTGATGATCTGGATGACTCGCCAGATGGTAAGACGCATCTTTCAAAGCCAAAACCACTTTAAAACACCTAGGAATTAAGACCTTAATGGCAGACCTAATCGACTCCATCTGGAAACTAAAAAAAAAAATGCAAAAAAAAGTGTTCCAAGTGCCTCAAGTTAATAATAGTGCGGAAGGACCCATCGGGTTTAGGGACCAGGAATAAAGGGGAGTATACTCCCCGTCCCGTCTGACCCTCAGGGACATTTAACAAGACGTGTGTCTCTAACAAACTTCGAACCTCCAACTCCAGTGCCTGCTGCCGCGACGAAGATGGAGGGGAAGTCTGCACCAAAAAATTCAGAGGAAACCCCTCAATCCAACTTCAGACCCAAAGATACAATATTCAGGATCTAAAAGCTAGACGTAATAGCCCGCCATTGCGCGGAAAAATCCTGCAGCCAGCCCCCCCTGGTGGAGCAGGACTAATTGAACTAATTTACCATCTTTGAAGAGGAACCAAAAGGGGCCCGATGTCTCGGAGAGGAGATCATCTAGAGCCTTGCCAGCAAGGACTCACCCTGGTAAGGCAATACGCAGAACTTGGCCTTAGCCTGTGTGTCCCCCTTCCAACATATCATCAAAAGTGCCGGTCTAGCAGAATTGGATAAGCCTGCCGACCCTGCTGCCCGATGCAGGGAATCTGCCGATACGTCCGCCCAGTAGGCAGCACCCCCGTGAATCAATGGGACAGAGGACCATAATTCGTCTTGTGACACCCCCGTACGGATCTGGGTCTCCAGTCGGTCAATCCACACCAGCATAGAACTAGTTGCACACCAGGTATGCAAAAACATCATCTTCAAAATGGCCGACGACCTAAACGGGTAGCACCCCATTGTACTCCGAACAGAATTCACGAGAGTGTCCATACCGTCAAAGGGGAAGCATGACCACCCCTGATGATGACAAATGGGATACAACTGAGCGAGAGCCCTGAATACCATCCTCTTAGGAGTCCAGAGAAACCTCCAATGAGAAGTAGCCTATGAATGCATCACTTACACAACTGCTTATCATAGGTGTCCGGCAGAGGCTGGCAACAAAGAGCACATTGTATAATGGTATCATTGAGCATGTGGATGGAAAAGTCAATGGAAGCACTGCATGGTATTTACCTTCTTCCTATTAGCTTGCATAGTCCCATGCAGTGTCTTATGTGTGGTGCAATTTTCTAGGTTTCACCCAAAAGAGAGGGTGAAAGAGAGAAGGGGGGTAGCCTAATAGGCAGAGCCCTTTACACTCACCCATTGAAGCCCAAGGCCGGCACCGGGTCGAAGAGGTAGAGACTCAGGCTGAGAAGATGATGGACCAGGCTTGTCACCATGATCCTTGGAACGTCACCCGCAGAAACGGGTACTGCCTCCCTTCATGCTGGGCTGTACATCCTTCGGCTGTGAGTGCCCCCTCCGAAGCTCCTGGCGAGGACAGCAGGACAGACACCCTCTAGGCTCCAGCACAGAAGGCTGCGAGTCTTCCCGCCCTCCAGGCGGCACACCTCCTCCGGCCTTGCAGAAGCGGAAATGACGTCACCTTCGAGGAACGTGGCGGTGCATTTGCACCTGCCCCGACCAGAAGAGGACGCCAGCAGTACACCAGCCCTGGCCGCACCTTCACCCAATGCCCGGCAGACCCGAAGACACCAGGCGGGGCGTACCAGCCCCCTCCACCCACGGCCCGCCGGCGCACCACCCGGCCAGAAGCCGCCACCTCCATGCGGCAAGCGCTTCAGCCCACACTCCTGTGTCAGCCAGGGGGTTACAACACCGGCACTGACAGGACGCCCATCCATCAGACGAGGGGAGAGCCTGCAGACAGGACTTCACAATGCTGCCTCTGAAGCCCCAGGCCCTGCCGTCCACAATGGAGACTGCACAGAGGCTGATTGGACCCAGGGAAGCTTCTTCCAGCTTGCTGTAGGTTCCCATCAGGAACAAAAAACCAACTGAGGAGGTGAGGGGGACCGCCCCTTTTTATCTGTAGTTTTCCTGTCCCTGGGGCGGATCCCCTCTCTCAGTGGGTGCTGTCGTGGTGATGAGAAAAGGGCGAATTCTGGAGATATTTTTAAGGTGCAAGCGACAGGAGCGGGTGAGAGATTGTATATATGGGGTGAAGGAGAGATCAGTGTCCATCAGAACACCGAGACAGCGAGCCTGCTGACTGGGCGTTATTGTGGTGCCACACACCGAGAGGGAAGAGTAAGGTTTAGGGAGGTTAGTAGAGGGTGGGAGCAGAACAAGTTCAGTTTTGGAAAGGTTGAGTTTCAGATAGAGAGCGAACATGATAGTGGAAACTGTGGTTAGACAGTCATTGGTGTTCTTTATTAGAGCAGGAGTAAGGTCAGGGGAGGAAGTGTATAGTTTTGTGTCATCAGCGCAAAGATGGTACTGGAAGCCAAATCTGCTGATGGTCTGTCCAATCGGGGCTGTGTAGAGAGAGAAGAGAAGAGGGCCAAGGACTGAACCCTGAGGGTCTCCAATAGTGAGAGGAAGAGGGGAGGAAGTGGAGCCAGAGAATGATACATTGAAAGAGCGGTCAGAGAGATAGGAAGAGAACAAGGAGAGAGCAGTGTCCTTTATACCAATGGAGTGCAGCATAGAGAGAAGGAGATGGTGGTGACTGTGTTAAAGGCTGCAGAAAGGTCAAGAAGGGAAAGCATAACACAAGTATGACACATCTAATACTGGGGGAGAAAACAAGAATGAGCACAAGACCTTCACAGCCGTCTACACATCATAGGGAGATCTCATCACACCTTCTCTCCATCTACCTGATGATCCGGAGGAACATCGGGATCTTCTTGTTTACAGTCCTGTGGGAGAAGAGGACGGGGACATCTCTCTGGTGTTGTCCTCTTACTGGATAGACCTGGAGGAGACACATACACTGAATTCATTCTTTACATACAGATCATTATAGGCCGTGTGTATTTAGTCCTGTCTATTACCTGGTGATGTGAGGGGCGGCCGGGGAACCTCCATCATGACTATGTCCTTGTACAGATCTTTGTGTCCTTCTAAATACTCCCACTCCTCCATGGAGAAATAGACGGTGACGTCCTGACACCTTATAGGAACCTGACACATACAATGATACCATTGTCATCTTTCCCCGATCCCTTCATAGCGTTACTGTATAATGTCCCAGCAGCAGCAGCAGCATTCCCAGCAGTGTCACCTCTCCAGTCAGCAGCTCAATCATCTTGTAGGTGAGTTGTAGGATCTTCTGGTCATTGATGTCCTCATGTATCAGGGGGTGAGGTGGAGGCCCCGTGATTGGGCTCAGGGCTCTTCCCTCAGACACAGGGTCCTGACAGCACAGATCACTAGAGCTCTTCACTACTGTGTAATCCTGGTTATGGAGAGACACATTAATAAATCTCCAGTCTCCAGACATTTCCAGAGTCCTCACCTCTCCAGTTCTGTCATCTGTTATTCTGTCCATAGATAAGAATGATGTCATGTGACATTGTCATCACAATCTCTCACCTCTCCAGTAACAAGGAAGAGGATCTCTAGGGTGAGGTGGAAGATCCTCTCCGCCATCTTGTCCCTGTCCAGATCCATTTTCTTATACAGAAGATCTCTGATACTGTAGGGACCTGAATGGGAGGAATATGAGCCTGTGTAAAATTATAAAGATTACTGAACACTTTATACCCAATCACTGACCACAGAAATGATGAGAACATGTATAGCACAAGACTGTTTCTTAAGTGTTCATCTGTGTTTTTTTGTTTTTCTTACTTTTCCCCATTGCTGCTGTGGTTTGGTGTTTCCAGATGTTCATTAACTGCATCTTTTTACAAATTCACCACACTTTTCACAAATGTCCTCCAGTCACTTCTGAGCTATTTTATGTCTCAGCTACTTTGGGGCAAATTTTGTGCCTTTTAGCCAAATGAGAGACTTTTAGCCCTAAAGGTACCATCACACGGGGAGATATCGCCGGCGATGTTGCCGGCGATCGCGGGAGCGCGCATCCCTGACAACATCGCCGGGGTGATGTCAGACGGAGCAACTTACCGGCTATTTGCCACGGCTATCGCTCGCTGGGTTGCCCAGCAACCCAGCGAGCGGTAACTCGCAATGTTGGAGATAGGCGGAATCGCCCGCAACATTGCAGGTTGCCGCGTTACACAGGGCGATCAGGCATGATCGCCTGACCAACATCGCCAGGTTTCCCAACATTGTTGGGAAACCTGGCGATGTTACTCAGGCGATTTTTCGCCTGATTATCGCCCTGTCACACGAGGCAACTCTCCGGCGATGTCGCCGCAACTTGGTCACGCCCCTCAGTTGCCAGCAACATCGCCGTCGATATCTCCCTGTGTGACGGTACCTTAAGAGCATTTCTGTCCCATCTCCATCAGAACCTGCTCCTGAGACATCTGCTTCTGTCATCAGGTGGCGCCGTATTCACTGTGTAGGTTGTGCTGGTGATAGAGGAGACGTCAGGGCCAGAAACTCTGGACAGCGCAGGCTCTACCCGTACACTAAGGTTAGAGTGTCTGGGATCTGCAGTACTTTCCAGTATGACAGAGTGGGAGTGTGCTGCCCAGCTGTAGTCATCAGCTCCTGGCTTCAGCCTATTAGAAGACACCTCACTCTGTTTAAGCCCCCAGCTGTCTACTGGAAGCTGCCAGATATAGCTTATACTTCCCTGGTTAGGTCTTGTTGTTCTCCTGATCTGTATAGGTTTTTCCTGTTTCACCTTGGTCTGGTTTTGGACACTTCTCTGCCTGATGATTTTTTACTTTGCTGCCATCTCGGTATTGTCCTGACTTTCTTCTGGACTGCCGTTGTAAATCCAGATCCCTCTATAGGGGTTAGAGGGTGTCAGGTATCTCGGCAATCTGCTAAACAGAGGAGCTTGTGCCCAGTCTGTGTGAGATAGCTGTTTGAGCCTGTGGCCTCAGACGGTCGTCACAATTTATATTTTGCTCCAAATTCATGAACCACTTGCAGCATTTTAAAGAAATTGGCAAAAAACTTCAATAAATAACAGAAGGCAAAAAAAGTGACCTCAGTTTTCTAGTCCGGAGCCTGTTAGACCGTCATACCGGATGTGAATGACATCCTGTCATAAACATTCAGTGAAGGAAAGCTTTTTAGTTTTCTACTTAAATCCCTTCTCTCCCTGTGATGTAACAGACTCTAATGCCGGATCTCGAGGCCGTATAAATATCATCAATGTACCGTCACACGCCGCCATATGGCTTCCATATCGCCGGCGATTTGACGTGAGCGCGCATGTTTCGGCACTTTTTGTAGATCGCTATGGAGCGATCTCACGTGCGATCTCCGGCAATCCTGCGTCCCGGAAATCGCCTGCAGAAGACCGGAAGCGATCTTCCTTTCACACATCACCGCGTCACACGCCACAATCGTAGCAGCGATGTGGCCATACTGTTTCGATAGGGGCGAGTTAGAGTGTGTTTCACCGCACCCCTAGCACTGCGATTGGTGTACAGAACTGCGTTCCCATTGGTCAGCCTTGTGTGAATGCACGGGTCATCAAATAAGGCGCCTCGGACACGGCCAGCCAATCGGAACGCAGTATCACCCACCAATTGCTGCAGATGAGGCTCAAAGACACACCATCCAAGCACGCCTACGGGATTGATTTCAGGATCTCGGTGTACTTCGATATCGCCATGTCACATGCCAAGGTGCACTGATATCGCCTGGTGGATGTTGCCTGATATCTCTGCATGGCAGGGCAATCAGGCAACGCTCCACCGGCAATTTCTCGCCATAGAATCCCCCAGTCACACGCCACTACACACATGTGATGTGGTTTGCACATCGCCGAATTCAGGAATTGCCAGCGTTTTCGCCGGCGATATGGAGGTGTGTGATGGTACGTTTATAGTTATATCAAAGAGACTTGGACAATTGGATGTGTATTTACAGCAACAATCACTATAACAATACCATTTACAGATAAAGAATTACAATTCATAATAAGCAGATGCATTATCGTGGCTCTGTCCAGAAACAGATTTTTTTTTTAGACTTGAAAGGACAAGTCTCATCCAATTATGTGATGATCTAGTGCATGATGGGATTTTTTTTTCACACACAGATTTGGCCAGTGAAAAAAAATAATTGCTCGAGTGAACGAGTCCTGAGAGGAAATACTGGAGTGAGCTCTTATCTCTCCTGTTTAACCAACGTTTATCAAGAGTGTATTGATGCCACTGCCTGCCTGTTCATCATGATCCATACTGTACTGATGAAGCAGCCAGTACTAAAGCCCCTCCACCTCCAGACATCTCCTGCCTGTCCATTATGTTTCATACTGTACTGCTGCCATAGCTAATGCCCCTAAACAGCCAGAAATCTATTGTCTGTCCATTATGTTCTATACTGTGCTGCTCCTGAGAAGGAATCCTGCCCTGCACGGGGTAAATCTAACAAACTAGATCTCCAAAAAGGGATCATTATTGGACGACTAAAAGCAGCCATTTGCTTCTTCACAGCTCTTAATGTCCTTCTACTGGACGGGATGCCTACCCTGCACAGGAGAAAAGTGTAACGTAACAATAAACAGCTGCCCCCTAAAAATGTAAAAATGTAATTTTTGCAGGTAAAATTAGGCAAAGTGTCAAAGAGAAGGAGATTGAAAGGAAATAGAGAGCGCTGTATGTGACAATGCTGCTCAGCCCATGATCTACACTGCTCCAGGCTCCACACTGCAGATCTCCTCCTCTCCAGATCTGGAATCACAGAGGCAGCGAGGAGGAAGAGGATGAAGAGTTCTCAGCAAGATCAAGGTACAAATGCCTGTAATGACATTCTCTGGGAGCTTTTGTTTTCCCCCCTCTCTGCCTTCTTATGATTGGACAGTGTCATAGAGCAGAAAAAGCAACACAACCTTAGCTGCCACTGAGGAATCTCTGTTACTGGACTTTTCACTGAAGGGGAAATTTACGTATCGGGCACCCTAAAATTCAGTATCCCATATCTCTGCAATACAGTGGAGATAGCAATAGTTGTGATCAGCTTCTCTGTTCCTTTTTAGTGATATATACAATTTAAGCGTAAAAAGGTTACGAAGATCCTGTTTAACTACCAACAGATCGGTCCAGGTCCTGACACCTGAACCAACTGCTTAATAGACTGATGAGAAGTGCGAAGCTTGTGAGGTAGAACAGAGAACACTCAATAGAAGCTACAAAATGGAGCATGTAATTGTACCAACCGGTGAATAAGTAACTATAGAGGAAACTACTCACATGCGCTGTCATCTGTAAGATCATCATCACCCCTCACATATGTCTCTGTAGTATTAATATGGGGCAGATCATCATCACCCCTCACATATGTCTCTGTAGTATTAATATGGGCAGATCATCATCACCCCTCACATATGTTCTGTAGTATTAATATGGGGCAGATCATCATCATCCCTCACATATGTCTCTGTAGTATTAATATGGGGCAGATCATCATCACCCCTCACATATGTCTCTGTAGTATTAATATGGGGCAGATCATCATCACCCCTCACATATGTCTCTGTAGTATTAATATGGGCAGATCTTCACCTAAAACAAAGATTGTAAAAGTCACAGACAGATGGAGAAGTCCCATCTATGATCAGCTGTAATCTGCCATCTCCACCGTTCTCATTACACAAGTATAAAACATAGAATACTGGAGGATAAAACAAGACTGAGCACAAGACCTTCACAGCCGTCTACACATCATAGGGAGATCTCATCACACCTTCTCTCCATCTACCTGATGATCCGGAGGAACATCGGGATCTTCTTGTTTACAGTCCTGTGGGAGAAGAGGACGGGGACATCTCTCTGGTGTTGTCCTCTTACTGGATAGACCTGGAGGAGACACATACAGGACTGAATTCATTCTTTACATACAGATCATTATAGGCCGTGTGTATTTAGTCCTGTCTATTACCTGGTGATGTGAGGGGCGGCCGGGGAACCTCCATCATGACTATGTCCTTGTACAGATCTCTGTGTCCTTCTAAATACTCCCACTCCTCCATGGAGAAATAGACGGTGACGTCCTGACACCTTATAGGAACCTGACACATACAATGATACCATTGTCATCCCCCGATCCCTTCATAGCGTTACTGTATAATGTCCCAGCAGCAGCAGCAGCATTCCCAGCAGTGTCACCTCTCCAGTCAGCAGCTCAATCATCTTGTAGGTGAGTTGTAGGATCTTCTGGTCATTGATGTCCTCATGTATCAGGGGGTGAGGTGGAGGCCCCGTGATTGGGCTCAGGGCTCTTCCCTCAGACACAGGGTCCTGACAGCACAGATCACTAGAGCTCTTCACTACTGTGTAATCCTGGTTATGGAGAGACACATTAATAAATCTCCAGTCTCCAGACATTTCCAGAGTCCTCACCTCTCCAGTTCTGTCATCTGTTATTCTGTCCATAGATAAGAATGATGTCATGTGACATTGTCATCACAATCTCTCACCTCTCCAGTAACAAGGAAGAGGATCTCTAGGGTGAGGTGGAAGATCCTCTCCGCCATCTTGTCCCTGTCCAGATCCATCCTTGATGGTCAATCAGGAGAATTCTCTTCTATAGAAGATGTGAGAGGATCCGATATTGTAGAGACCTGAATGGGGGAAGATGAAATGCTCTGTGCTTACAGGACCTGTGATGATGTCACATGAGGGGAGGAGTCAGGGGTCACATGATCAACTCCTCAGTTGTCATGGTGCTGGATGAGGTGAAGATTATGTGTGGGGTCAGGAGGGATTTACAGTGTGGATATAACAGAGCCGAAGGTGTACGGAGCGGAGCCGAGTGTGTACGAGGTGTACGGAGCGGAGCCGAGTCTGTACAGAGCAGAGCCGAGTGTGTACGAGGTGTACGGAGCGGAGCCGAGTGTGTACGAGGTGTACGGAGCGGAGCCCAGTCTGTACGGAGCAGAGCCGAGTGTGTACGAGGTGTACGGAGTGAGCCGAGTCTGTACGAGGTGTACGGAGCGGAGCCGAGTGTGTAGGAGGTGTACGGAGCGGAGCCGAGTGTGTACGAGGTGTACGGAGCGGAGCCGAGTGTGTACAAGGTGTACGGAGCGGAGCTGAGTGTGTACGAGGTGTACGGAGCGGAGCCGAGTGTGTACGAGGTGTTGGAGTATAGCCGAGTGTGTACGAGGTGTACGGAGCGGAGACGTGTGTGTACGGAGCGGAGCCGAATGTGTATGAGTGTACGGAGAGGAGCCGAGTGTGTACGAGGTGTACGGAGCGGAGCCGAGTGTGTACGAGGTGTACGGAGCGGAGCCGAGTGTGTACGAGGTGTACGGAGCGGAGCGAGTGTGTACGAGGTGTACGGAGCGGAGCGAGTGTGTACGAGGTGTACGGAGCGGAGCCGAGTGTGCACGAGGTGTACGGAGCGGAGCCGCGTGTGCACGAGGTGTACGGAGCGGAGCCGAGTGTGTACAAGGTGTACGGAGCGGAGCCGAGTGTGTACGAGGTGTACGGAGAGGAGCCGAGTGTGTACGAGGTGTACGGAGAGGAGCCGAGTGTGTACGAGGTGTACGGAGCGGAGCAGAGTGTGTACGAGGTGTACGGAGCAGAGCCGCGTGTGTACGAGGTGTACGGAGCAGAGCCGAGTGTGTACGAGGTGTACGGAGCAGAGCCGAGTGTGTACGAGGTGTACGGAGCAGAGCCGAGTGTGTACGAGGTGTACAGAGCAGAGCCGAGTGTGTACGAGGTGTAAAGGAGCAGAGCCGTGTGTGTACGAGGTGTACGGAGCGAGCCGTGTGTTTACGAGGTGTACGGAGCAGCCGAGTGTGTACGAGGTGTACGGAGCGGAGCCGAGTGTGTACGAGGTGTGTGGAGTATAGCCGAGTGTGTACGAGGTGTACGGAGCGGAGACGTGTGTGTACGGAGCGGAGCCGAATGTGTATGAGGTGTACGGAGAGGAGCCGAGTGTGTACGAGGTGTACGGAGCGGAGCCGAGTGTGTATGAGGTGTACGGAGCAGAGCCGAGTGTGTACGAGGTGTACGGAGCAGAGACGAGTGTGTACGAGGTGTACGGAGCAGAGACGAGTGTGTACGAGGTGTACAGAGCAGAGCCGTGTGTGTACGAGGTGTACGGATCGGAGCCATGTGTGTACGAGGTGTACGGAGCCGAGCCGAGTGTGTACGAGGTGTACGGAGCAGAGCCGAGTGTGTACGAGGTGTACGGAGCAGAGCCGAGTGTGTACGAGGTGTACGGAGCAGAGCCGAGTATGTACGAGGTGTACGGAGCGGAGCCGAGTGTGTACGAGGTGTACGGATTGGAGCCGTGTGTGTACGAGGTGTATGGAGCAGAGCCGAGTATGTACGAGGTGTACGGAGCGGAGCCGAGTGTGTATGAGGTGTGTGGAGTAGAGCCGAGTGTGTACGAGGTGTACGGAGCGGAGCCGTGTGTGTACGAGGTGTACGGAGCAGAGCTGCGTGTGCACGAGGTGTACGGAGTGGAGCCGAGTGTGTACGAGGTGTGCGGAGTGGAGCCGAGTGTGTACGAGGTGTACGGAGAGGAGCCGAGTGTGTACGAGGTGTACGGAGAGGAGCCGAGTGTGTACGAGGTGTACGGAGCGGAGCCGTGTGTGTACGAGGTGTACGTAGCAGAGCCGAGTGTGTACGAGGTGTACGTAGCAGAGCCACCAGGGGTGGATTAAGAGTGCAAGGGCCCCCGGGCTGTTTAGAACACGAGGGCCCCCCATCCCCAAGTATTATGTGACATGTCATATGATCAGCTTTTGGAAGATCATATGATAGGTCACGTGATTACCACACAGGGATAGAGCCATACAGGCAAAAGAAGAACAATAATAGCACGCGTAGCCACTTAGCCCCCAGTATGCAGCAGGAGGCCGGCCGCACACAGCCCCCAGTATGCAGCAGGAGGTCAGCCCACAGCCTCCAGTGTGCAGCAGGAAACAGCACAAATCCTCCAGTATACCGCAGGAAGCAGCACACAGCCCCCAGCATGCAGCAGGAAACAGCACAAATCCTCCAGTATACCGCAGGAAGCAGCAAAACTCACAATGCCCAACAAGACCTGCCATTTTAAAGATGCTCTGACCTGCTAATCTAGGAATCACAGTTTGGTCCTCAATATTGTCACTCAGATCCTTATGGTCAAATTTTTCAAGCAATAATCACAAAAATCCCTGAAATATGTCATGGTTTAGCTCTAATTTTGCAAAAACAACCTTCACAGTGATGTATAAAGCGCATGCTGTGAGAGCTGTGTGAACGATGGCTGAGGCCTCGTGCACACGCTGAGTATTTGGTGTTTTTTACCTCAGGATTTTAGGCCTCGTGCACACGCTGAGTATTTGATAAGTTCTTTACCTCAGGATTTTTAGGCCCGTGACATGCTGAGTATTTGATGAGTTTTTTACCTCAGGATTTGTAGACAAAACCAGGAGTGGAACAATCAGAGGAGAAGTCTAATAGAAACACCTGCACCACTTCTGTATTTATCACCCACTGCTGGTTGTGGCTACAAATCCTGAGGTAAAAACTCATCAAATACTCAGTGTGTGCACCTGGCCTAAAAATCCTGAGGTAAAAAAACTCATCAAATACTCGGCGTGTGCACGTGGCCTAAAAATCCTGAGGTAAGAAACTCACCAAATACTCAGCGTGTGCACAAGGCCTAAAAATCCTGAGGTAAAAAACTCATCAAATACTCAGTGTGTGCACGTGGCCTAAAAATCCTGAGGTAAAAAAACTCATCAAATACTCGGCGTGTGCACGTGGCCTTAGAGTCAACCATTCTTCCTGCTTACAAAACACAAGTCCAAGAAGTGACTGGCCGCCTGCTGCCCGATACACCTCACAGGTGTGGTAAGTGTGGCAGCCATGAGAACCAAAACCACGTAAACACAGGATTTTTTAGAGCGTTCTTCCCAAAGGCTGAGGAGAGGCATGATAAAATGGACAGTCAGGAACAAAGTTACCTCCTTCAGCCTTGAGATCCTGAGGCACATCTAGAACATCTAGAACATTTCCCACTTTGGACTTGATCATGTTGAAAACAATATTTGATTCTTCAATGTTTCTATACCGGCCTGTCCTGACAACTCGAGTGTCATCGCTGTTCCCTTGCAAACCAACAAGCAGTTCCCAAACCCTGACTGGGCCGGCTGTCCATGTGATCCTTTGCCAAAAGCATTATTCCATACAAAACAACCATACACCAAGGCAAGGTGATAACTTATAATACATCTTTATATGTTCAGCTATCTATGACAAGGAAGTAAGGACTGGGCCATGGTATGTTAACCAGCAATATGTGACTCCAACTGACATCGGCACCAGGTCTCCAGCAGAATTAGGCCAGAATTAGTGAGCGGTGCGACCGCTTCCTGAGAATATACTTAGTGTCCATACAAGAAAAGGAGCCGATTTGTTTTGCAAATGGATAATAGTGAATAATAGTTTATAGTAACTTGAATCTGACAGCACTTGGCTCTGCAGCCCAGACTGCCGAGACTCAACATTCGGTTCCCCTCGCCGTGTAATGATTGAGACCACAACGTTGTACGTTTCAAAGCTTTATTAAAATACGCAACAAACCCGATAACTATAAAAGGAAGGCGGGAAGTGGGCGCTCGCTAACCATGGGACCGACGGAACTGTTAGGAATTAATGAAAGGGGTGGATTGATTTTGGCCGCAGCACTTTGTTGTTTTGGGCATAACAGCCTACCGGCTCACTTGGAGGCTTAATAGCCTTGAGGCGTATCAGCCTAGTAAGGCGTAATAGCCTTGAACGGCCTACCGGCCTTGCGCGGCATATCAGCCTTAGGTCCTGGGAAGAGGCAAAACCGGATGCCCTGGCTGTCCTAGGCCGGTTGACGCCCTGTAGGAGGGGCGCCCGATGCCTAGGCCGTCCTGGACAGGTTGAATTTTACCAACTCCCTCTTCCACCGGCTGCGACTTAGAGCTTCCTTCTGGGGCGGGAGGGCGGGCGTTGATGTTCGCCTGGGGAGCAGGAAGGTAAGAGGGAGGTTGCCCTTAGGTAAGGCTACTTATAGCCAGGAGGCAGGCTGAGGGCTAGTGAGAAAAAAGGGGGAGGAGGGGAACCTGAGAAGACAGGCTAAAGGAAGTTGAGAGAAGGGGGGCTTCTTTCCTTGTCCTGCATCATTGCACGGAGAGGGGGATTGTTGTTGCTGTGCCAGATGAGGGCTCAGCAGTCTAGGGCATACGGCAGCGGCCGAGGTGCCTCCCAGACTGCCGAGACCCAATATTCGGTTCCCCTCGCCGTGTAATGATTGAGACCACAACGTTGTAAGTTTCAAAGCTTTATTAAAATACGCAACAAACCCGATAACTATAAAAGGAAGGCGGGAAGTGGGCGCTCGCTAACCATGGGACCGACGGGACTGTTAGGAATTAATGAAAGGGGTGGATTGATTTTGGCCGCAGCTCTTTGTTGTTTTGGGCATAACAGCCTACCGGCTCACTTGGAGGCTTAATAGCCTTGAGGCGTATCAGCCTAGTAAGGCGTAACAGCCTTGAACGGCCTACCGGCCTTGCGCGGCATATCAGCCTTAAGTCCTGGGAAGAGGCAAAACCGGATGCCCTGGCCGTCCTAGGCCAGTTGACGCCCTGTAGGAGGGGCGCCCGATGCCTAGGCCGTCTTGGACAGGTTGAATTTTACCAACTCCCTCTTCCATTGGCCAAGGAGCTGCTCTAAGCAGAGCCAGAGCTGCGACCCCCCCACACGTGCTTCTGACCTTCCTCCACCCCGTCTAGGATATCCGACAGATGTATCAAATGCTACACACAGCCATATCACAGATAATGTGTGAACATCAGTACTTACTTACTTAATGACTCTGGGCAGGAAGCGTGCTGTAGCTCGCTCGTTAGCGCTTTATATATGGTAACCAACCAATCACACAGCATCTGCATCATCTAATCGATGTAGCCGCCTGGGCGTTCGCAGGTGCGACCACTGATGAAGCGCCAGTGCTGCTTTTTGATTGGTCATGTTGTGTTTAAAAAGTGACGTGCTGGGGCGTCACCCATGCTCCTAGCTCAATGTGCATTGTTCTAGTAGCGTCCCATCACAAAAACTCTGTTGGACAGATGGTAAGTCGGGGGACATGCTATTGTGCTTATCATGTAGTTTGGTTTCTGTGTGGCTGTAGACCCATATGTTGCCTGATGTTTAGGCGCCTTATGTACGATGTGTAGGCCAACATCTGAGGTGGCATGTGGCACTATACTCGACATAGCGCAGATTAATACACGCGGACGACATAGCTTGCACTCTTCTATGGCGCGCCGAACTGAAGTGTGTTTGCGTACGGTTGTGTAGCTGAAAATGTGTGTGGTGCTGAACGGACAACTCTTCAAATATGGCGAACTGTGAACTGACAGCCAATGGGAACACAGTAGCCATTACCAATCATCACAGACGGGGCGCGGACTACATCGCGCTGTGGCACGCCTACGGGAAATCATAGGTAAGGCTGATTCCATCACTATCGCCCTATCACACACCACAACCAGGAAATATCGTCTTCATGATTGAGGCTGATTTCAGAGCAGTGTTCAGGAACCAGACAAGAGGCGATTTATCACCGCGAAATTCCCCAATCACACGCCGCAACTGTGAGGCAATTTCACGGCGATTGCGCCGGGTCGACATATTGCCTTTACAATTCCCAGGCGAGATTGCGGCGTGTGAAGGTACCGTTAGTCTCACTGGCCGTGGTATTTCTTGCAAACAAGTACGCCCAAACGCTTCCTCCACATTATCATTGCCTGTACGTGCTAGATCTTCCCTTACACATGACTGGGCTGTTAATTTACAGGGCTATTGTCTGTTAAGAAATGACCGTACAAATAGGCGAGGAGGAGGTGTATGTTTATACGTAAAATCATCCTTAAAACCCATCCTGCGTGATAATATAGGTGAATCTAATGGAAATGTAGAGTCCTTGTGGGTGGAGATAAGGGGAGGGGGAAAAAATAATAAATTACTGATAGGGGTTTGTTATAACTCCCCAACAATAATGGAAATGGAGGAGAATATCCTCATAAAGCAAATAGATGAAGCAGCGACTCAGGGAGAAGTCATTATTATGGGGGACTTCAACTACCCTGAAATACATTGGGGATCAGAAACCTGCAGTTCCAGCAAAGGTAATAAGTTTTTGAAAACTATGAGAGACAATTACCTTTCACAACTGGTTCAGGACCCAACAAGAAGGGGGGCACTGCTGGACCTAATATTAACCAACAGGCCGGACCGCATATCAAATATACGGGTTGGAGGTCACTTGGGTAATAGTGATCATAACTTAATAAGCTTTCAAGTATCCTTCACTAAGACGTGTAGTAGAGGGGCTACAAGGACACTAACTTCAGGAAGGCAAATTTCCAACGGTTGAGAGATGATCTTAGTGCAATAAATTGGGATGATGTCCTGAGACATAAAAGTACACAACACAAATGGGAGATGTTTATTAGCATCCTGAATAGGACCTGTGCACAATATATACCCTATGGGAATAAGCATGCTAGAAATAGGAGGAAACCACTATGGCTAAATAAAGCGGTAAGAAGTGCAATATGTGACAAAAAGAAAGCATTTAGGGAATTAAAGCAAGTAGGTAGTGATGAAGCATTAAATAAATACAGAAAATTAAATAACATTTGTAAAAAGCAAATCAAGGCAGCAAAGATTGAGACAGAGAGACTCATTGCCAGAGAAAGTAAAAAGAATCCCAAAATATTTTTTAACTACATAAATAGTAAGAAACTAAAAAATGATGGTGTTGGCCCCTTTAAAAATAATCTGGGTGAAATGGTGGATGAGGATGAGGAAAAAGACAATATGCTAAATGACTTTTTTTCAACAGTATTTACACAAGAAAATCCCATGACAGACAATATGATCAGTGATAACAAAAAGTCTCAATTAAATGTCACCTGCTTAACCCAAGAGGAAGTACGTCTAAAAATCACTAAAATTGACAAATCCCCGGGCCCGGATGGGATACACCCCAGAGTGCTGCAGGAATTAAGTACTGTCATAGATAGACCATTATTTTTAATATTTATAGATTCCATAATAACAGGGTCTGTACCACAGGACTGGCGTATAGCAAATGTGGTGCCAATATTCAAAAAGGGGACAAAAACTGAACTTGGAAATTATAGGCCAGTAAGCTTAACCTCTACTGTGGGTAAAATCCTAGAGGGTTTTCTAAGAGATGCTATACTGGAGTATCTGAAGAAAAATAACCTCATGACCCATTATCAACATGGTTTTACGAGGGACCGTTCCTGTCAAACTAATCTGATAAGCTTCTATGAAGAAGTAAGTTCTGGACTGGACCAAGGAAATGCAGTGGATGTGGTGTATATGGACTTTTCAAAAGCTTTTGATACGGTGCCACACAAAAGGTTGATACATAAAATGAGGGCAATGGGGATAGGGGAAAATATGTGTAAGTGGGTTAAGAACTGGCTTAGTCATAGGAAACAAAGGGTGGTTATTAATGGAACACACTCAGAATGGGTCACAGTTAACAGTGGGGTACCACAGGGGTCAGTGTTGGGCCCGCTTCTATTTAAAGGGATCCTGTCACCCCAAATCACCTCTAAACCTATTAAAACCTGTCCCTAGAGCATATTAACACTGTCCCTACACTCCTTTTAGCTCCTAAATGGCATTAGTCAAAGTGAATATAAACGTTTTATAAGTACCTGATTAGTCATGATAATGAGTGACTATGCTATTCATAGTCACTCATCAAGGCAGCCCCTCTTCTTCATATCACGCCTATTCAGGCGTGCTCGTCAGTCTATGTTCAAAATCGCGCCTCCCTGCGCGCCTCCCCTCTCTCTCATAGCGTCCGGGCTTCACTGTAAGCTGTATGACGCGATTCGCGTAATTCCCGGCGCCGGATGACGTATTTGCAGCCGCGCCGCGCTGTCAGCTTCAAAATACGCACTGCGCATGCCCATGCGCATGCGCAGTGCGGGACTTGAAGCTGACAGCGCGGCGCGGCTGCAAATACGTCATCTGGCGCCGGGAATGACGCGAATCGCGTCATACAGCTTACAGTGAAGCCCGGACGCTATGAGAGAGAGGGGAGGCGCGCAGGGAGGCGCGATTTTGAACATAGACTGACGAGCACGCCTGAATAGGCGTGATATGAAGAAGAGGGGCTGCCTTGATGAGTGACTATGAATAGCATAGTCACTCATTATCATGACTAATCAGGTACTTATAAAACGTTTATATTCACTTTGACTAATGCCATTTAGGAGCTAAAAGGAGTGTAGGGACAGTGTTAATATGCTCTAGGGACAGGTTTTAATAGGTTTAGAGGTGATTTGGGGGTGACAGGATCCCTTTAATATATTTATTAATGACCTTGTAGGGGGCATACGGCGTAGAATCTCAATATTTGCAGATGACACTAAACTCTGCAGGGTAATCAATACAGAGGAGGACAATTTTATACTACAGGAAGATTTATGTAAACTAGAAGCTTGGGCTGCTAAATGGCAAATGCACTTTAATGGGGATAAATGTAAAGTCATGCACTTGGGCAGAGGAAACAAAAGGTATAATTATGTGCTTAATTGTAAAACACTGGGCAAAACTGTCACTGAAAGAGACCTGGGTGTATGGGTAGATGACAAACTCACATTTAGTGGCCAGTGTCAGGCAGCTGCTGCAAAGGCAAATAAAATAATGGGATGCATTAAAAGAGGCATAGATGCTCATGAGGAGAACATAATTTTACCTCTATACAAGTCACTAGTGCGACCACACTTAGAATACTGTGTACAATTCTGGTCTCCGGTGTATAAGAAAGACATAGCTGAACTAGAGCGGGTCCAGAGAAGAGCGACAAAAGTCATTAGAGGACTAAGGGGTCTGCAATACCAAGACAGGTTATTAAACTTGGGTTATTTAGCTTGGAAAAACAAAGGCTTAGGGGTGATCTTATAATAATGTATAAATATATGAGGGGACAGTACAGAGACTTTTCTAATGATCTCTTTACTCTTAGGCCTGAAACTGGGACAAGGGGGCATCCTCTACGTCTGGAGGAAAGAAGCTTTAATCATAATCACAGACGCAGATTCTTTACTGTAAGAGCAGTGAGACTATGGAACTCTCTGCCACATGATGTTGTAATGAGGGAGTCACTACTAACATTTAAGAAGGGCCTGGATGCCTTTCTTGAAAACTATAATATTACCAGTTATATATACTAGATTCTTTGATAGGGCGTTGATCCAGGGAATTAGTCTGATTGCCATATCTGGAGTCAGGAAGGAATTTTTTCCCCCAATGTGGAGCTTAGTGTTGCCACATGGGTTTTTTTTGCCTTCCTCTGGATCAACATGTTAGGCTATGGGTTGAACTAGATGGACTTAAAGTCTTCCTTCAACCTTAAAAACTATGTTACTATGTTACTATGTATGTTACACCTGTGTCAACATCGCGCCTATGGTTGCTAATTAGTAACTCTCTTCGCCGCCTTGACCTACGCGGTACTACAAATGTCAAAGGGCACATAGGTTGTTGCACATTCTGAGTAGAACTTGGTCCTGCCTCTGAACCACTTGGTGGCTGATTTTTTTTTTTTCACGACGATACTGGTCGCGACAACTCCGCCATCTCTTGGTCACAAGATTAACTGCATTGTTAAACAATGAGAAAAAGTACGTACAGATCCACTAAATATCAGTACAGAACAACACTTACAACATAACATTGTACAATTATGGAAGCAATATTTACCAAGATTGATCTGGATGTCCTGGGAACTGCTCTCATAACAGGGAAGAGTTGTTTAGTAATGTAGACCCATGATGAGTCTTTCTTGCTCCAGTCTGCATAGCCAGCATCTCCTGGGTCCCACAATTCTGGCCTCTCCTGGACCAGTACAATCATCATGTCCGTTTTTCACGCCCGTGTGGCCTTACCCTTAGGAATGCTCAGTTTTGGAAAATGACATGTTAATTTCTGGAGTGTTTTTGTCCTGCGTTTTTCCCATAGGAGCCCTTCTAAATGGGGAAAAATTGCAGTACTCAAAAACGGATAAAAAAAACGCATCCAAAAGTGGATCTGTGGGTGCATTTTTTTTTACAGGGCTTGTTTTGTAGCTAAAAACGCAGCAGAACAGAAAAGAAAAAAAAACACACAGTCTGAATGAAACCTAAGAGTGCGAGCTCCTGAGTCAAATCTTAGTAAGGACAGACTTGGATGAATATTCCTGAGTGGGAGATGTACATTTAGGGTTATATAAATGATAGGCGGCCGTCACACGCATCAATTTAAAGCACGATATCTTACAATGTAAAATCGCTTGATCGTTAGATCGCAGATTGGTGAGCGATAAACGCTTGATCAATCTGCCTCATCTTGGTGTGTGACACCACGATGATCCATCTCCCAGCGGCAGAGCCTATGCTGGGAGATGGTATCTATGGTAAACGTCGGGTTACTAAGCGCCGCGCGGCGCCTAGTAACCCGATGTGTACCATAGTTACCAGCGATCTCGCAGGTCCACATCGCTGGTGAGTCTGCCTGTGTGACAGCTCACCAGCGATGTGAACGATATTGTTAGCGATCGCGCGTGCACGTGATCGCTAACAATATCGCTAGCGATATTGAACTGTGTGACGGCCGCCATAGACAGACTAGGTGGTCTTATAGTGGTTACCCGTGGTCAGATCATCTCCGGTAAGGGAGAGAGTGACACACATCACATGCGGCTCTGCTCTGTACACCTTGTATACACTTGGCTCTACACTGTATAGACTAGGCACTGCTGTGTACACCTTGTACACATATGGCTCCGCTTCGTACACCTCGTACACACTCGGCTCCGCTCCATACATCTCGTACACACTCGGCTCTGCTCCGTACACCTCGTACACACTCGGCTCCGCTCCGTACACCTCGTACACACTCGGCTCCGCTCCGTACACCTCGTACACATTCAGCTCCATGGCAACACAAAGCCTATAACATAACTATAAATAAAATAACTTAGACAACTGACACAAATTAATGTTGGATAAAATTGGCCGTGTGGCTTTATTAAGGTAAATATCTTTATTAATTCATCAAATAAATAATGAAAAACCACAGGTTAAAATTAACCATTCACGAATATTCAAACTTTACTATGAATGCATATTTACCAAATAAATAACCGAAATCCGCCCAAGACAATGGGCGATTTTACCCAACCGGGCGAAATGCTCCTAGCATGAGACCCCCCAACAAAGCCACAGCCAATTCTCCAACAAATTTTGTAACCCTAAATTAAATATGTCAAGACCAACGTCGCTCAAATGAACTCCGTCATACCTGTAAAAACCTTGCAGAAAGCCTTCTAAATCTGTATGCCTATAAGAAATATCGCCATTGGCAGTAAAAATTCTTTCCATCAATTTATTAACCCACTTCCTGATGGATTCATGAAACTTCAAATTCTCGGAGGACCAAATAAGTCGAGGAACGATCTCGGAAAATAAAATTGTCACGCCTGGAAACATGTCCTTAATCAGACAACAATCCCTCTGAAAATAAGACAAAAAATCCAAAGTAGGAATTTTCCCGAGATCGTTCCCGCCTAAATGGAGCAAAATCGCATCAGGAAGGGGAAAAACAGATGAAAGGTAACTTAAACATTTGCATAAGTTAGCTAACCTCATTCCTCGAACACTGTGCCAGAATAATAGAACTTGACCGCGGTCAAAGGAAAGGTTTTCCGAATATTGGCGTACCATAGCCCTCCGATGAGCCAATGGATAAAAGGATGTCCTATTATCCACACAATAAAAGGACCTAAAAGGAAACAGATCATAAATTAGGTAGCAGGTCTGGCCGAATGTATAATTGTGCCCTAGCAGATGACCATCGACCCATCACCCGGATTTTTCTCTCGCTCAAACCAGATCTCGCCGCCTCTGTAGCAGCGCCTATCCTGAATGAGTGAGAAGAGATTTTTAAATGGCTCAAATTTAATCTAACCAAACATTTTCTCAAAATAGATCTGAATTGAAAGCTGGTCACTGGTTCCCCATTTTGATGAAGAAACAGGGAACCAGAAAAAGAAGGGTGAATCTCCAGCCACTTTCTCATATTAAAAATGGGGCAAAGAAAAGAATCAGGAACCCCTTCAACCTAAGGCGAGAACCTTTCCCAAGCTGATCAGTTTTGGAGGAACGAATCAAAATCAATAATGAATTATCAAACAGTTGAATATCCCCTACCAAAAGGCCCGATAGGCGGGATTTACTATAGGAAATTAACTCACTGATACGAAGGGCAGCAAAAAAAGCTAAAACAAAACATGAGCGAAACAAGCAAATTTCAAATTTACTATAACAAATTTCATCCAACACAAACCACAATGTAGATAATAGATCAACAGAGATAGGTCTCCTACAGTCTGGGTGAAACTGATTCTTCCGAAAACCTTTCATGAACTGGCGAACAGGAAAAAGACAAATTAAGGAAGTGCCACTATACAGTTTTTGAAAAAAAGAAATGCCTGATAGCGTTTTTGACAATGCTGAGTGACTTTAGATACACAAAACTTACAAAAAGATAGGACAAAACTGACATCAGAACATACACAGTTCATATTGTGCAGTTTACAAAAATTCTGCCACTCACGCCATGCGGCCGAATAGGAGGCCACAGTTGAGTGAGCGATGGAGTTCTGTATAAAAAATTCTGTCATTCCAGGAGGCTCTCCCAAAGACCAACTGGAAAGGGGATCCCGTCCAATTCCGATAGACGCTGCTGAGAAAGGAAAAGGGCTGCCCGATTAGCGGAGGCCTTTGAAAAAGTGGCCCGCAACCCCACATTATGATGTAAACACAAAAATACCAACTGGCGCAACATTTTAGTGACAATAACGCTCTTAGAGGTTAATGCATTGATAGCAAAAACCGTGCCCAAACATCCAGAGGGAAAAACAATTCTCTTATTAGCCCAGTGATGGCGAACCTATGACACGCGTGTCAGCACTGACACGCGTAGCCATTTTCAGTGACACGTGGCCGCCGGAGAAACTAGACTCGCTATTTGGATAAAAACCACAGACACAGACACAGCAGCAAAAAACTGTTGCGAGTCGGGTTTCCGACACGGCAATGCGAGCGCTTTCCGAGACATCTGCGATTTGTAAATCTCACATTACTCGCTATTACTTGCTTCCCCATTCATTAACATTGGACTCGCTAGACTAGCAACGAGTAGCGAGTCCCGGGCTCGGACTCGCTAGACTAGAGTCAAGCGATTCCGAGTTAGGACTCGCCCATCACTAACTACAGCTGAGGAAAAAAAAATGTGCTGGAGGTCTGTAGCCAGAACAGCAGAGCTCCGGCACAGAGCGTCTAGTCCTGGGACTTCCGGTAAGCGGAACTTCTGGCTGGCGCAGCAGGAAGCAGCGGAACGCTGCGGGGGACGCATATCTGAGGCCCTGTGATCGCTGTCTGGAGGTCCAGTGACTACTACAGCAACCATCCTCCAGTGAAAGGTTCTGGGCAGAATCTGGGGTGTCATGAATGTGTGATTGGCCATTACTGAGATAAGTGAGGGGGAGGCTGGAAGAGGCCTGTGCTATGGGTGCCGTTTCCCGCCATTGATTTACATAAGGAACGCCATCTTGCAGCATAGTACAGACTGCATTTCACCCTATTAATCCCTATTTCTGCTTATTAACTCTGCCCTTTCCTAAAAGACAGTTAACCCCTAATTGCCTGCAGGGCTGTCTATAAATCTTCTGTCACTGCCCCTCTGATGGAGATGCCAAAAAAACCAAGGTTAAGTAAAGGAAGTGGTAGTAGTAGCAGTAGCCGACCCTTTCAAGAGACATGGACTGAGATGTATGGCATTATAGAAAAAAATGGCCGTTCATTTTGCGTTCTATGTAGTGAAACGGTAGTAAGCAGAACGTGGAATATAAATAGACATTTTGACAGATAACCTTAGTAGCGCTTGCTTGGCCTTGAAGTGTGCAAAATACCAACCTTCAATTGAAGATTTAGCCAATGAAATTCAGCAACAAAAAAGTCACTAAATCAGTGATGGTGAACCTGTGGCAGTGTGGCAGTCCAGCTGTTGCTGGACTGCCACAGGTTCGCCATCACTGGAAGAATTCCCCCTCCCCCTCACTTATCTTAGTTCATGACACCCCACACAGGTTAAATGACCAACAAAAGAAACCAACTGACAGATTAACAAAGAAGTCACTAAACAGGTAAGTTAAAGAATTATACATATTTGTTATTTAAACTATAAATATCGTAAAAGTAGGGGTTTTTTTCTCAAGGTGACACACCTCGCGATTTATGCTCGGTTTTTTGGCGAATTTTGACACACCAAGCTCAAAAGGTTGCCCATCACTGTATTAGCCAGTGCTAAACCCCATATATTCAAAATAGCAAGAACAGCAAACAGCTCAAGGCCCACTTCATTACCAAAATAAGACGTCGATACGACATTCTCCGGAAAGGCAGAAAAGCTCCAAGCCTGGCCAAAAACAAGACCTATACCTGACGTAACATCCACATGAAAATACAAATTAATGGAATCTGCGCACACAAAATTTTCTGGAAAACAACAAATGCCGTTAAAGTCTGACAAAAAACGACGCCAGACCAAAATATCGTCATGCAATGGAGCTGTCAAGCGAATATGACTACCTGGAGTAGAAACACCCTTTGTAGCATCATATAATCTACGCAAAAAAGGTCTACCCATCGGAAGAATCTGCAAAGCAAAATAAAGACTGCCTAAAAGGCGCTGAAAATCCCGAAGACTAGGCTTCTGTTTAGACAACATGGTATCAATCAATTCCTGAAGTTTTAAAATTTTTTCGACAGATAAACTAAGCTCCCAACAGACAGTGTCAATAGTAATACCTAAATACTCTAGACGATGACAAGGAAAAACCGTCTTCTCTGCAGACAAAGGAACCCCAAAGGAATGCATCAACTCCATAAACCTAGCTAGCAAATCATGACAAACAAAAGAAGAAGAATCACCCACAAACAAAAAATCATCGTGATAATGAACGACTCCCCCCGCTGAAATGTTAACATTGACAACCCATTCCAAAAATTTAGCAAAACCCTCAAAATAATAGCAAGAAAGCGAAAACCCCATAGGAAGACACATGTCAAAATATAAACAACCATTAAAGAAAAAACCCAAAGAATTAAAACCTGATGGATGGACTGGGAGAAGCCGAAACGCAGATTTTATGTCTGACATAGCAAGTAAGGAGCTGTATTGAACTGATGCAACAGACGCATCCACTTCATCATTTAACGAATGGCCCTTGGGAAAAGATAAATGATGAATAATCCGGAAGCTTCCCAATTCTTTTTTTGGAACCACCCCTAATGGGGAGATCCGAAAATTGTCGAATGGGGGAAAATCAAATGGGCCAGTAATGCGGTGCAACTGCAATTCCTTTTCAATATACCGGGAAACTACCTCAGGATGTGATCTGACAGAGGCCAAATTACGCACTATAGAGCAACCAGACCCAAGAAACTCAGGAACTGGAAAGCCCTCACTAAAAACATCAATTAATAGATTGGCTATCTCCCTGTCTGGGAACCTGTCTAGCCAGGGTAGTATGCCTGACAGGTTCACCGGAGTCATTGTTTTTGAAAACGGGTTCCTTTGACCCCGGCTGACCAGACTGGTTCTGCCTACGGTAACATTTGAAGGCAGGGTGCGATCCCCCACAAGTGGAGCATTCATGTCGAAAACGACAAGACGTCTGCCACTTGCAGGTAGATTCATTAAAGGCGAAGCAAACACCTTTGCGAGTTGATTGCACTGCCAGCTGCTTCAGAGAAGAGGAACGTTGAGGCAACATCAAATTTAGCCAAAGGCCAACGTCCTTCACTCCCCACCTAATAGATGGGTGAACGGACATTTTTTTTGCCTAAACGCCTCATCATAATGCAGCCAAGCAGAACTACCAAAATGTTTATAGGCCTCCATGATAATATCCAAGTGCTGGAAGAGACCGCTACAAAGCGTAGGAAATTTCTCTCCCAACACAGCAGCGTATATTGAGAAGGCTTGAACCCAGCTGTGAAAAGATCGATAAGGCCTACGCCGATCAGCATCTGCATCAGACCTATCATCTTTCTTCTCATTTTTAGATGTCGGATCCTTAGCAACCGGTAACAAAGAAAAAAATATCTAAATACTAATTTTTCAAAATGTTTTCTTTCACTGCCAAGGGCAGATGAAAGCCAAGAGTGGATAGCTCACATACCATAGCTTCTTTATACACCGCTTCAGACACATTCTTCTTAACAAGCGATGGGAAGGACTCCCCAAACCTAGGGCGAGCTAAAAACTCCTCTAAAACTTTGCTAACAATCCCCGAAACTAACCCAGCTGAGACAGAAGGAAGAGAAGAGGAAAGGGGAGGGAGAGGCATCTCACCACGATCCGGCTCTGCATTCCTGGTATGCTGAAAATCCGGCGGATCACGGGCTGAAGGGAGATCCTGACCTAAAGGCAGGCGATGAAATGAGCTGACGTCTTCATCTGAGGAACCCCCAGCCTCATGTCTTGTAGAGTTGTGATGAAAAGGCACTGAGGCTGTGTGCAGAGGAGCTGAGTCCAGTTCCCTTGGCAACCCACAGAGGATCACTCAAGGAGAAGCAGGCAGAGGAAGTCCAGCCTGCTGAGCAAGCTCCCTGTGACAGGAGAGTGCTATATATGTTGCTAAAGAAGAAGCATCAAAACCAGCTGTAATATGAGCAGGAGGAGGGCCGGAGGGGACATCAATGCAGAGCCTGAGAGACTGTGGCTGGCAGAGGCAGGCCTGCTGGAGCCGGCGTCCTGACAGGAGGCCGAGATACCCGAGGAGCTGAAAACTTTGCGAGGCTTTGCCAGTCCCTCGAGACCTCAGGACTGAAGGAGATTTAAGCCGGGACCCAGCAGAGGCACTGCTGCGAGAGACAGCCCGAGAGCGCCGAGTAGGTGAGGGAGAATAACGCTCCCTATGGCTCCTCTTCATCCTCAGGCGACGAGGTGAATTTACATCCAGCACTTCAGTACTGCGGGAGCCCACAGGATGAGGTACAGGACCGGCAGGATCAGAGACAGAAGCAGGAACAGAGGTAACAACCAAGGGGCAAGGAACACCGAAGGTGAAGCCAAACATGCCCTCAGCCAGTCCTTCACCACCCTCCTGAATGGCACGAAGCAGCAGGTCAGACACAAGTCCTCTCCATCCTTTGATTTCCTGTCACGGTCTGAGAGACCTGACAGAAAACTCCCCCTTAAATACTGGCTCAATCTTGCCGCCTAAATATCACAGCCAATCACAGGCTGTCACCACACATCACCTGGCAGTTGTCAGGGTCACCCTAGCAACTGCCAGTGTAACTCAGTCCTAATAGGTCAATAACTATAAATACCTCATTGGTCACTCACCTGACCAATAACCAGATACACTAATAAGGCCTGTGTAGCCATGTTGTCCCCCGCAATGGCTTAGGGGACAATCCACTCCGTACACCTCGTACACACTCGGCTCTGCTCCCTACACCTCGTACACACTCAGCTCTTCTCCGCTCTGTACAGCTCGTACACACACAGCTCCGCTCCGTACACACTCGGCTCCGCTCCCTACACCTCGTACACACACGGCTCTGCTTCATACACCTCGTACACACACGGCTCTGCTTCATACACCTCGTACACACTCGGCTCCACTCCGTACACCTCATACACACTTGGCTCTGCTCCGTATACGTCATACACACACAATTCCACTGTGTTCCGTACATCTCATACACAAACAGCTGTGCTTTGTTGAAATCATTCACATGCTCCACTACATACATAACTTACACAAAGGGTGGAAACACACTCTGCTACTTACATCCGAGTTTGACGGACAACACTCGGAAGAGGCTGGAGCAGTGACCCTGAACGGCCTCTCCCTGTCTGGACGGGAACTACTGCTGCGTCCAGAGAGGCCGTTCAGGGTCACTGCTCCAGACTCTTCCGAGTGTCGTCCGTCAAACTCGGATGTAAGTAGCAGAGTGTGTCCGAGCCCAAACAGCTGCGCTCCGTACACACACAGCTCTGCTACATCCACACTGTAAGGCCTCGTGCACACACTGAGTATTTGATGAGTTTTTTACCTCAGGATTTGTAGACAAAACAAGGAGTGGAGCAATCAGAGGAAAAGTCTCATAGAAACACCTGCACCACTTCTGTATTTAATTATCCACTCCTGGTTTTGGCTACAAATCCTAAGGTAAAAAACTCATCAAATACTGAACATGTGCACGTGGCCTTAGATACAAATCCTGAGGTAAAAAACTCATCAAATACTCAACGTGTGCACGTGGCCTTAGGCCATATTCACACGGTATTTGTTGAGTTTTTTTAGCTTAGTATTTGTAGCCAAAACCAGGAGTGGAACAATCAAAGGTGACGTATAATAGAAGCTCAGCTCCACTGCTGTACTGGCTACAAATACTGAGGTAAAAACTCCCCAAATACTGAACGTGTGAACGAGGCCTAAATCCTTCCTGACCCCAAACCATCACCTCATCCAGCACCATTACAACTGAGGAGCTGATCATGTGACCCCTGACTCCGCGCCTCCATCTGACATCATCACAGGTCCTGTAAGCACAGAGCAGCCATATATGTGGTGACGGCTCTGCAGGTGGAGGTTTGTGCTGTAGATTTCGCCTCTTATTGGTTTAATCTTCGCTATTTTGCTTCCTTCATACAAGAAATAGGTGGTAAATTGTGCGGTCAGCGAGTGTATAGACTGGACACCAGACGTGGAGCTGTGTGACTGCAGAGTGTATAGACCGGACACCAGACGTGGAGCTGTGTGACTGCAGAGTGTATAGACCGGACACCAGACGTGGAGCTCTGTGACTGCAGAGTGTATAGACCGGACACCAGACGTGGAGCTCTGTGACTGCAGACTGTATAGACCGGACACTGGACGTGGAGCTCTGTGACTGCAGAGTGTATAGACCGGACACCAGACGTGGAGCTCTGTAAATGCAGAGTGTATAGACCGGACACCGGACGTGGAGCTCTGTGACTGCAGAGTGTATAGACCGGACAGCAGACGTGGAGCTCTGTGACTGCAGAGTGTATAGACCGGACACCAGACGTGGAGCTCTGTGACTGCAGAGTGTATAGACCGGACACCAGACGTGGAGCTCTGTGACTGCAGAGTGTATAGACCAGACACCAGACGTGGAGCTCTGTGACTGCAGAGTGTATAGACCGGACACCAGACGTGGAGCTCTGTGACTGCAGTGTGTATAGACCGGACACCAGACGTGGAGCTCTGTGACTGCAGAGTGTATAGACCGGACACCAGACGTGGAGCTCTGTGACTGCAGCGTGTATAGACCGGACACCGGACGTGGAGCTCTGTGACTGCAGAGTGTATAGACCGGACACCAGACGTGGAGCTCTGTGACTTTAAAGTGTATAGACCGGACACCAGACGTGGAGCTCTGTGACTGCAGAGTGTATAGACCGGACACCAGACGTGGAGCTCTGTGACTGCAGAGTCTATAGACCGGACACCAGACGTGGAGCTCTGTGACTGCAGCGTGTATAGACCGGACACCAGACGTGGAGCTCTGTGACTGCAGCGTGTATAGACCGGACACCAGACGTGGAGCTCTGACTGCAGAGTGTATAGACCGGACACCGGACGTGGAGCTCTGTGACTGCAGTGTTTATAGACCGGACACCAGACGTGGAGCTCTGTGACTGCAGAGTGTATAGACCGGACACCAGACGTGGAGCTCTGTGACTGCAGAGTGTATAGACCGGACACCAGACGTGGAGCTCTGTGACTGCAGAGTATATAGACCGGACACCAGACGTGGAGCTCTGTGACTGCAGTGTTTATAGACCGGACACCAGACGTGGAGCTCTGTGACTGCAGAGTGTATAGATCGGACACCAGACGTGGAGCTCTGTGACTGCAGCGTGTATAGACCGGACACCAGACGTGGAGCTCTGCGACTGCAGAGTGTATAGACCGGACACCAGATGTGGAGCTCTGTGACTGCAGAGTGTATAGACCGGACACCAGACGTGGAGCTCTGTGACTGCAGAGTGTATAGACCGGTGTCGGGCCCCACGGGAAGGGGGTACTCGGTACCTGACCGGAGGGTGCCGGGGAAGTCACGGGTGGCTTGGTCCGGACCGTGTCCCGGGCTCGGCAAATAAAGGGGGATTATTTACAGGGGATTGTCACTCGTGACGCCACCCACTTGATGCGGCCAGTGATGGGGCCGCCGCTGCTGCAGAACCTCCGGGGGTGATGTGATGGCAGCGGAGATGGTGTAGTTCCAGTGGGAAGAACTGTATCCCCCGGGGCAGTAAGGGTTAAGTCTATGGTGAAGTTGGAGCACACTTACTTGCAGACGCTGCAGGGATCTTTCCTCAGCGTTGGTGCTGACAGGCTTTCTGTAAGGAGAGAAGGATGTATGGACCAAGGCAGACAAGGGAGGCAAATTCAAGTTTTTCCGTGTCTTTACTCTCTGTTTCCTTCAAACAAGTTACAGGTCATTTGCAGTTGTTACACAGTTCATTTACAGCTCTTAGTACACGGGCGCATTCTCCCTCTCCGGGTTCCCTTTGCTCTGCAGCCAGGCCTCTCTCTCTGTGACCCCTCACACAGTCTTTAGTGTCCTTTCCGGACTGTCTACGGTCTCCGTCTGTACGGGTGTGTGTGAAACGCTGGACAGTATGGCGGTGACTCGGACCCCTGGTGGGCCCTCCAGTTTGTCACTGAGCTGCCTGTCCTTTGGGTTAGGGATCTCAATCTGAAACTCAGATCCCTCGTCGTGTTGTCGGGGGATGCCGGGTGAACTACGGTCCCCTCTAGAGCCGACACTCTACTCAGCCCAGCCTCCAGCAGTCCTCCAGCACGAGGCTCTGCCAGGCTCCCTCCTTTCTGTTCCTTTCAGTATCCTAGGAGGGCTACTCCTCCTGCAGTCAGTGGCTTTTGCTGCTGTCTAGGGCCCGGGTTCCACCGTCCCTCTCTGTTCTGTCACACTCCTGGTGGCATCAGCGTCGGATGGGCTTTCTCTCCCCTCTGGCTCACACTGGCTCAGTACGGATTCTGCGCTCCTAGGCCTTGCACTCACAGGACGTGTGATTGTCTTTCTGTCTTTGCATCTCAGCTCACTGTGGCCTACTCTTGGTCTTTGCTTCTCGGCACCTTGAGCCTACTAACTTCCTTCACTCCTCCCCCTTCCTATGTATTCTCAAGTCACCTGACTACGGGTGTGCCCAACCCACTCCTCTGATCCACCACCCCTCAATCTCATAGAGTTCTAATCTCAGGGCTGGATGTTACCTCCTCTGACACGTGGGTTGTGTGGGCTGTGAGGGTGTTGGTGTGCAACAATGTCCTACCTGCCTGGCTGCAGTTCCCTTTGTGGCCTCCTGGACGCAGGGGCGCCACACCGGACACCAGACGTGGAGCTCTGTGACTGCAGCGTGTATAGACCGGACACCAGACGTGGAGCTCTGTGACTGCAGCGTGTATAGACCGGACACCAGACGTGGAGCTCTGTGACTGCAGCGTGTATAGACCGGACACCAGACGTGGAGCTCTGTGACTGCAGCGTGTATAGACCGGACACCAAACGTGGAGCTCTGTGACTGCAGAGTGTATAGACCGGACACCAGACGTGGAGCTCTGTGACTGCAGAGTGTATACACCGGACACCAGACGTGGAGCTCTGTGACTGCAGAGTGTATAGACCGGACACCAGACGTGGAGCTCTGTGACTGCAGCGTGTATAGACCGGACACCAGACGTGGAGCTCTGTGACTGCAGCGTGTATAGACCGGACACCAGACGTGGAGCTCTGTGACTGCAGCGTGTATAGACCGGACACCAAACGTGGAGCTCTGTGACTGCAGAGTGTATAGACTGGACACCAGACGTGGAGCTCTGTGACTGCAGTGTGTATAGACCGGACACCAGACGTGGAGCTCTGTGAATGCAGAGTGTATACACCGGACACCAGACGTGGAGCTCTGTGACTGCAGAGTGTATAGACCGGACACCAGACTTGGAGCCCTGTGACTGCAGCGTGAATAGACCGGACGGAGCTCTGTGACTGCAGAGTGTATAGACCGGACACCAGACGTGGAGCTCTGTGACCGCAGAGTGTATAGACCGGACACCAGACGTGGAGCTCTGTGACTGCAGAGTGTATAGACCGGACACCAGACGTGGAGCTCTGTGACTGCACAGTGTATAGACCGGACACCAGACGTGGAGCTCTGTGACTGCAGAATGTATAGACCGGACACCAGACGTGGAGCTCTGTGACTGCAGAGTGTATAGACCGGACACCAGACGTGGAGCTCTGTGACTGCAGAGTGTATAGACCGGACACCAGACGTGGAGCTCTGTGACTGCAGAGTGTATAGACCGGACACCAGATGTGGAGCTCTGTGACTGCAGAGTGTATAGAGCGGACACCAGACGTGGAGCTCTGTGACTGCACAGTGTATAGAGCGGACACCAAACGTGGAGCTCTGTGACTGCAGAGTGTATAGACCGGACACCAGATGTGGAGCTCTGTGACTGCAGCGTGTATAGACCGGACACCAGACGTGGAGCTCTGTGACTGCAGCGTGTATAGACCGGACACCAGACGTGGAGCTCTGTGACTGCAGCGTGTATAGACCGGACACCAGACGTGGAGCTCTGTGACTGCAGCGTGTATAGACCGGACACCAGACGTGGAGCTCTGTGACTGCAGAGTGTATAGACCGGACACCAGACGTGGAGGTCTGTGACTGCAGAGTGTATAGACCGGACACCAGACGTGGAGCTCTGTGACTGCAGAGTGTATAGACCGGACACCAGACGTGGGGCTCTGTGACTGCAGCGTGTATAGACCGGACACCAGACGTGGAGCTCTGTGACTGCAGAGTGTATAGACCGGACACCAGACGTGGAGCTCTGTGACTGCAGAGTGTATAGACCGGACACCAGACGTGGAGCTCTGTGACTGCAGAGTGTATAGACCGGACACCAGACGTGGAGCTCTGTGACTGCAGAGTGTATAGACCGGACACCAGACGTGGAGCTCATATTTAGTTTTACAATCAAAGTAGAAAAGAATTGGAGCCGCACTCAAGGCTTGTGGCAGCAGTTGTTTATTTTATCTTCATACAACAGGTTGTGCACAGTGGGTGTATGAAGATAAAATAAACAACTGCTGCCAGAAGCCTTGAGTGCAGATCCAATTCTTCTCTATTGAATACATTGTGACATGTCTGCTGGTAGCAAGCATCCGGACAAGGCGAGTGAAGCAACAGGAAGTTTATCCTCCCCCCTCCAGGTCATGAGTTCTTGATCAGCTGAGCTGCAGTGAGATCTGCAAGGAGAAAGGAGAACGCTGGAAAGGTTGGTGCTGGCCCAGACCCCTCTTCTAAACGTGAGTTCATATTTAGTTTTACATTTGGGATCCATCGGATCCTCGTTATCTCCAGCGATTTCCTGGAATCCGTAAAGAAATGACGTTTCACTGTTAACGTAAGAACCTTATTTGTGTCTGTAATATCAGCTCTACAGGTTGGAACAGAGCTTCATTCTCTGCTTAGAATGTCCGGCTGTACGGAAGATAGAATACAAGCAGAGGAAGAATCACTGAGGAATCCCCGGGAACAGGCTGTCACTGCCTCCATTTCATGTGTCTGGTATTAGCGAGGCCGAGTATTCCCCGCTATCATCCAATCTCCCCCGTTATTTGGACGCGCAGCTTTAGATCTATGTTTGCAGCCAGGTGTAGTATGGTTTACTGTTGTAACTGGAGATGGAGGGGACAAGAAAGACATGTCTGAGATCAGTAGCCGTAGAGTTAAAGCTCACTTGTCTTTCATTGGAAGGCTCACGTCCAGTATTTTTCAGAATAGAAAAGGTTTGGAAGAGTAATTGCGTTTCCAATTGTATATTGACTTTCTCCCCCCTGTTCACTATGTCTCTCTCTATTTGTGTACTCTTCTCCCCCCTGTGTAATCTCCTTCCCCTGTGCTCTGTCTTTCTCCCTCATGTGTCTCTCGACCCCTGTTGTGACTCCCCCCTGTACACCCCTGAGTCTCTTCCCCTGTCTGCTTTCGTAACCCTTTGTGCTTTCTTTTCCCTTCTATCCCTGTGCGCTCTTTTCTCATCCTGTGCGCTCTCTTCCTCTCCGTGCTTTTTCTCCTCCTGTTTGCTCTTTTCTCTTCCTGTGCACTCTCTTCATGCGCTGTCTCTCCCTTTGTCCACTTTCCTCCCCTCTGTGTGCTATGTCTGTCTCCCTGTGCGCTGAGCCTCTCCCCTTCCCCCTGTGCACTGTCTCTCTCTCCCCAATGCGCTGTGTTTCTTCCCCTGTGTGCTCTTTTCTCCCACTGAACTGTCTCTCCTTCTGCATTCTCCTGCTATGCACTGCCATTGTCTAATCTGCTCCAGCTCCACACTTCATATAGAGGATGCGGAGTCGTGCATTTCACTGTGGAACGCATAGATGAGGAATTCTGTTCTTCCCCCATTTATGTGTTCCACAGTGGAACATAAATGGGAGGAAGAGTGAAGGCCTCCAAAAAGGAAATGATTAGCAGGGAGTGCAGCAGGATGGTTAGTGCCCAATGCTGAATGCTCCACACTTGGGAGAGCGGAGGAGGTGCCTGACGGCGTGTGTTCCATTATGGAACGCATGTAGGAGGATAGTGCCACCGATATATGTGGGTGAGATGTGTCAGAGGGATGTGATCACAATCTACTTATATAATCGGGAGTCTGGAATTCGGGCACTGTAGCCGAATCCCAGACTCCTTTGCGCGACTGCGAGCCATGACGCGCAGCGTCATCGGGAGCCGCAGCCGCACTGCACCTCCGGGAGAACAAACCCCACATAGGAGACCCGGCCAGAGAGAGAGGGAGAGGAGCTCCGGCCCCGCACACTCCATCCCCCGGGTGAGCAACCCCCACACTAAGCTGCTGACAGCCGCAGCCGCACTGCACCTCCGGGAGAACAAACCCCACATAGGAGACCCGGCCAGAGAGAGAGGGAGAGGAGCTCCGGCCCCGCACACTCCATCCCCCGGGAGAGCAACCCCCACACTAAGCTGCTGACAGCCGCAGCCGCACTGCACCTCCGGAGAACAAACCCCACATAGGAGACCCGGCCAGAGAGAGAGGGAGAGGAGCTCCGGCCCCGCACACTCCATCCCCCGGGAGAGCAACCCCCACACTAAGCTGCTGACAGCCGCAGCCGCACTGCACCTCCGGGAGAACAAACCCCACATAGGAGACCCGGCCAGAGAGAGAGGGAGAGGAGCTCCGGCCCCGCACACTCCATCCTCCGGGAGAGCAACCCCCACACAAAGCTGCTGACAGCCGCAGCCGCACTGCACCTCCCGGACAACTAACCCCACACACAGAGACAGCAGACCTGGCCAGACAGAAAGGAACAGGAGCGCTGAGACACAGGGAGAGAGGGGCCCCGGCCTCACACCCTGCACCTCCGACACAGCAACCCCCACAGACACCAGCTGATAGGAGATCTGGTGAGAGACACACCACAGGGGACTAAAATCCCCGCAGGCACAGGAGCAATAACCAGCAGCACAACATACACATATAACAACATACACATATACATACATACATACACTCTATATACATATACATATACACTATTTCAACACACACATATAGATATAGAGTACTAGCTGTGAGCCCGATGCAAATGCATCGGGATTCTAGAACGTGCATTAATTTGATTATAGTAGTTATAGCTACTTTTTGGGGGAGTCCAATACTTTTTTGGGGGGAGTCCAATACTTTTTTTGGGGGAGTCCAATACTTTTTTTGGGGGGTCCAATACTTTTTTGGGGGGTCCAATACTTTTTTTGGGGGGTCCAATACTTTTTGGGGGGTCCAATACTTTTTTGGGGGGGTCCAATACTTTTTTGGGGGGGTCCAATACTTTTTTTGGGGGGTCCAATACTTTTTGGGGGGGTCCAATACTTTTTTTAGGGGGTCCAATACTTTTTGGGGGGGTCCAATACTTTTTTTTGGGGGGTCCAATACTTTTTTGGGGGGTCCAATACTTTTTTTGGGGGTCCAATACTTTTTGGGGGGGTCCAATACTTTTTTTGGGGGGTCCAATACTTTTTGGGGGGTCCAATACTTTTTTTGGGGGGTCCAATACTTTTTTGGGGGGTCCAATACTTTTTTTGGGGGGTCCAATACTTTTTGGGGGGGTGCAATACTTTTTTTAGGGGGTCCAATACTTTTTGGGGGGGGTCCAATACTTTTTTTGGGGGGTGCAATACTTTTTGGGGGGGTCCAATACTTTTTTTGGGGGTCCAATACTTTTTTGGGGGGGTCCAATACTTTTTTTAGGGGGTCCAATACTTTTTGGGGGGGGTCCAATACTTTTTTTGGGGGGTCCAATACTTTTTTGGGGGGGTCCAATACTTTTTTGGGGGGTCCAATACTTTTTGGGGGGGTCTAATACTTTTTTGGGGGGGTCCAATACTTTTTTGGGGGGGTCCAATACTTTTTTTAGGGGGTCCAATACTTTTTGGGGGGGGTCCAATACTTTTTTTGGGGGGTCCAATACTTTTTTGGGGGGGTCCAATACTTTTTTGGGGGGGTCCAATACTTTTTGGGGGGTCTAATACTTTTTTGGGGGGTCCAATACTTTTTGGGGGGGTCCAATACTTTTTTTGGGGGGTCCAATACTTTTTGGGGGGGTTGAATACTTATTGGGGCTGAGTGCCATTGCGAGTCGCTGGCCAAAAATGGAACCAGAGGCTCGGCCACAAAGTTAGCGATTTACCGCTCAGGCAGCGACTCGCTACCTGAGCGGTAAATCGCTAGCTTTGTGGCCGAGCCTCTGGTTCTATTTTCGGCCAGCGACTCGCAATGGCCGCTTCGCGGCCATTGCTCGTGCAGCTAACGACTCGCATTGGCCGCTACGCGGCCAATGCTTCGCCGTGGTGACGTCACAAAAGTGACAAAGCCACGGCGATTTCGGGGTCCGACACGATTTTGCCTACGGCAATTATAGAGTAGATATACACATATATACATACATGTACATATACAGTATATACATGTACATATACACTATATACACATACTGTATATACACATATATATTGATATACAGTATATAAAAATAGATACATACACACTATATACACATATGTATAGATATACAGTATATACACATAGATACATATACACTATATACACATATATATACAGATACAGTTTATACACATATTGATACATATACATTATAAACACATATATCCATACATACACACTATATACACATATCTATATATATTTATATTCAGTATATACACATATAGACATACAGTATATACACTTATATACATATACAGTATATACACATATATTGATACATATACTGTATCTACACATATATTGATATACAGTATATACACACACATACAGATATAGCATATATACACATATATACATACATCTACATCTACAGTATATACACACATATACAGTATATACACACATATTTAGATATACAGTATATACACATAGATATACACTATATACACATATATACATATACACTATATACACAGATATACATACATATACACTATATATACATATATAGATACACTCTTTATACATATATATATATATATATATATTATATATATATATATATATTGAAACACTGTATATACACATATAGATATACAGTATATACACACACACACATATATATATATACATATACATATAGATATACCATTTATACACACACATACATATACACTATCTACACATATACATATAAACTATATACACATATATCCATACATATAGCTATACAGTATATGCACTCTCATACATATACACTATATACACATATAGTCGTCCTGTGCCCGGCGCCAGCCAATGGGAGTGAGCGGGGCGCCTCATGCTGCAAAGCCTCACATGCCCCCGCTCACTCCCATTGGCCGCTGCCCCCCCTGCAACCGGATTGGGCGCTGTGTTGTAAGCACAGCACGCCCATCCCATTGCCCAGGACTCGGCGTCCTGGACCAATCGGATGCCCCTCCAGCCCAGAGCCGCTTCTCTCCTCACCCATACAGCCCAGAGTCGCTTCTCTCCTCACCACTCCAGCCCACAGCCGCTTCTCTCCTCACCCCTCCAACCCAGAGCCGCTTCTCTCCTCACCCCTCCAGCCCAGAGCCGCTTCTCTCCTCACCCCTCCAGCCCAGAGCCGCTTCTCTCCTCACCCCTCCAGCCCAGACCCGCTTCTCTCCTCACCCCTCCAGCCCAGAGCCGCTTCTCTCCTCACCCTCTCAGCCCAGAGCCGCTTCTCTCCTCACCCCTCCAGCCCAGAGCCGCTTATCTCCTCACCCCTCCAGCCCAGAGCCGCTTCTCTCCTCACCCTCCAGCCCAGGGCCGCTTCTCTCCTCACCCCTCCAGCCCAGGGCCGCTTCTCTCCTCACCCCTCCAGCCCAGGGCCGCTTCTCTCCTCACCCCTCCAGCCCAGGGCCGCTTCTCTCCTCACCCCTCCAGCCCAGGGCCGCTTCTCTCCTCACCCCTCCAGCCCAGGGCCGCTTCTCTCCTCACCCCTCTACCCCAGAGCCGCTTCTCTCCTCACCCCTCCAGCCCAGAGCCGCTTCTCTCCTCACCCCTCCAGCCCAGAGCCCTTCTCTCCTCACCCCTCCAGCCCAGAGCCGCTTCTCTCCTCACCCCTCCAGCCCAGAGCCGCTTTTCTCCTCACCCCTCCAGCCCAGAGCCGCTTCTCTCCTCACCCCTCCAGCCCAGAGCCGCTTCTCTCCTCACCCCTCCAGCCCAGAGCCGCTTCTCTCCTCACCCCTCCACCACAGAGCCGCTTCTCTCCTCACCCTCCACCACAGAACCGCTTCTCTCCTCACCCTCCACCACAGAACCGCTTCTCTCCTCACCCCTCCACCACAGAGCCGCTTCTCTCCTCACCCCTCCACCACTGAACCGCATCTCTCCTCACCCTTCCACCACTGAGCCGCTTCTCTCCTCACCCCTTCACCACTGAGCCGCTTCTCTCCTCACCCCTCCACCACTGAGCCGCTTCTCTCCTCACCTCTCCATCACTGAGCAACTTCTCTCCTCACCCCTCCACCACTGAGCCGCTTCTCTCCTCACCCCTCCACCACAGAGCCGCTTCTCTCCTCACCTCTCCACCACACAGCCGCTTCTCCCCTCACCCCTCCACCACAGAGCCGCTTCTCTCCTCACCCCTCCACCACAGAGCCGCTTCTCTCCTCACCCCTCCACCACAGAACCGCTTCTCTCCTCACCCCTCCACCACAGAGCCGCTTCTCTCCTCACCCTCCACCACTGAACCGCATCTCTCCTCACCCCTCCACCACTGAACCGCATCTCTCCTCACCCTTCCACCACTGAGCCGCTTCTCTCCTCACCCCTTCACCACTGAGCCGCTTCTCTCCTCACCCCTCCACCACTGAGCCGCTTCTCTCCTCACCTCTCCATCACTGAGCCACTTCTCTCCTCACCCCTCCACCACTGAGCCGCTTCTCTCCTCACCCCTCCACCACAGAGCCGCTTCTCTCCTCACCCCTCCACCACACAGCCGCTTCTCCCCTCACCCCTCCACTACAGAGCCGCTTCTCTCCTCACCCCTCCACCACAGAGCCGCTTCTCTCCTCACCCCTCCACCACAGAGCCGCCTCTATACTCTGCTACACACAGAGCCGCCTCTATACTCTGCTACACACAGAGCCGCCTCTATACTCTGCTACCCACAGAGCCGCCTCTATACTCTGCTACCCACAGAGCCGCCTCCATACTCTGCTACCCACAGAGCCGCCTCCATTCTCTGCTACCCACAGAGCCGCCTCCATACTCTGTTACCCACAGAGCCGCCTCTATACTCTGCTACCCACTGACCCCCTGTATACTCTGCTACCCACATACCCGCCTCTGTACTCTGCTACCCACAGAGCCGCCTCTATACTCTGCTACACACAGAGCCGCCTCTATAGTCTGCTACACACAGAGCCGCCTCTTTACTCTGCTACCCACAGAACCGCCTGTATACTCTGCTACCCATAAAGCTGCCACTATACTCTGCTACACACAGAGCCGCATCTATACTCTGCTACCCACAGAGCCGCCTGTATACTCTGCTACCCACAGAGCCGCCTGTATACTCTGCTACCCACAGAGCCGCCTGTATACTCTGCTACCCACAGAGCCGCCTGTATACTCTGCTACCCACAGAGCCGCCTGTATACTCTGCTACCCACAGAGCCGCCTGTATACTCTGCTACCCAGAGAGCCCCTGTATACTCTGCTACCCACAGAGCCGCCTCTGTACTCTGCTACCCACAGAGCTGCCTCTATACTCTGCTACCCACAGAGCCGCCTGTATACTCTGCTACCCACAGAGCCGCCTGCATACTCTGCTACCCACAGAGCCGCCTGCATACTCTGCTACCCACAGAGCCGCCTGCATACTCTGCTACCCACAGAGCCGCCTGTATACTCTGCTACCCACAGAGCCGCCTGTATATTCTGCTACCCACAGAGCCGCCTCAATACTCTGCTACCCACTGACCCGCCTGTATACACACAATTCATTTCACCACGCTCCCGATGCAATTGCATCGGGCCTTTTTACTAGTCTCTATATAAACAATGGCGGATAGCGTTACTCATTAATCGGTGCTCCTAGGTCTTATTAGCTATGTGGATGTCCAGAAGGATGATGCATTGATAAGTTAACAGTCTTTATTTACAACTAGCTGTAGTACCCGGCTACGCTCGGGTTAATAAATAACTGCTGTTAGCTATAACAAAATAGAATTTGAATATGTCATATTGATTGATTACTATAGGCAGCCTAATAAATCTCCAGCCAACAGTAAACTCTCCCCCCGGCCGGACAGTATATGTTACCTGACCCTATATGGCACATGTGTTGCACATTGGCTGTTTTTAATCAGATGTTTATGTTTGGAAATTAAAGATAGCACATGCATGAGGCGAGTTGTGTGTGGTGATTTGTGCACATCTGTGTCTGTCTGTGTGGTGTGTGTGTCCCTGGGGTGTGTGTATGTGTGTGTCCCTGTGGGGTGAGTGCATGTGTCCCTATAGGGTGTGTATGTGTGTGTGTCCCTGTGGGGGGGTCTGTGTGGTGTGTGTCTCTGTTGTGTGTGTCTCTTTGTGGTGTGTGTGTCCCTGTGGGGTGAGTGCATGTGTCCCTATAGGGTGGCTATGTGTGTGTGTCCCTGTGGGGGGGGGGGGGTGTCTGTGTCTCTGTGTTGTGTGTGTCTTTTTGTGGTGTGTGTGTCTCTTTGTGGTGTGTGTGTGTGTGTCCCTGTGGGGTGAGTGCATGTGTCCCTATAGGGTGTGTATGTGTGTGTGTCCCTGTGGGGGGTGTCTGTGTGGTGTGTGTGTGTCTCTGTGGTGTGTGTGTCCCTGTGGGGTGAATGCATGTGTCCCTATAGGGTGGCTATGTGTGTGTGTCCCTGTGGGGGGGTCTGTGGGGTGTCTGTGTCTGTGTTGTGTGTGTCTCTTTGTGGTGTGTGTGTTTGTTCGGATGCATGGTGAGTATCCAATGTTGGGGCTGCACCTTAGCGACTATACACTTGCTGTTACTCTTTGTGTGCGTGTGGTGTGTATACATGTCCGCGTGCGTGGTGAATATCTCATGTTGGGGCCCCACCTTAGTGATTATATGCTGGTATGTGCTGTTAGTCTTTGGCGCTATCATTAAGCCCCTCTCATTCACAACTGTCAACTGGTAACTGTCACTTTTTCCCCATTATGTAGATAGGGGCAAAATTGTTTGGTGAATTGGAATGCGCGGGGTTAAAATTTCGCCTCACAACATAGCCTATGACGCTCCCGGGGTCCAGACGTGTGACTGTGCAAAATTTTGTGGCTATAGCTGACAGCTGTCGATTTTCCTCCAAAACTTTTCCATTCACTTTTTCCCCATTATGTAGATAGGGGCAAAATTAGATATACACACATACATAACACACACACACACATACACACATTCAGCTTTATATATTAGATACCTTGAAGATGATGCCAGGGAAGATGAAGGGATGAAGATGAGGTAGGAGTTAGCACTGTAGATTAGAGCTGTTATAGATGCACCAGATTACAGATAACAAGAGAATCCTTCCTCCAGTCCTGAAGCATGAGGTTCCAGAATGGTGAAGAAAGACAAAGCAGGAAGAGAAACATTCCCAAGGAGGAGTTACAGACAGATAAGAATTATGGGAAAGTACGACATACAGTGAAATGCAACAATCACCAGTAGATGGCAGCAAAGGATAGCAGATGCATAGATTATACAATTAAGGCACAACATTACAAATGTCCATGTATGGCTGAAAGTCAATAAATAAACGGGTGCAGTACACTCCCCGTCTGAAATCCTTGGATTTCACTAAATAAACAGTTCCGAATTTGGGGTATGTACCTGGAATGCGCGAAGGAATACCTCAACCTGTAAGATAAAAGAAACAATGTATGCATGCAACAATAACCAAAAATAGAACAAGGTAGACAAATGTCTGTAACAAGTTCCTGAAGTTGTCCAAAGGATAACCCATCTTCGGATTGGAGAAGCCGCGCTAGGCCAAACTGTCTCCAACCCAATTGTAATCCAAAGGCTAAGTTACTTGGAAGAGTTACTTTGGTTGGAAAAGTTATTGACTCGCGTATAAGCCTAGGGTATGAAATGCAGCAGACCCCCATCCTATTATATAGCCCCCCGTCACTGGTATATAGCGCCCCTCAGCAGTGGTATACAGGCCCCTCAGCAGTGATATACAGGCCCCTCAGCAGTGGTATACAGGCCCCTCAGCAGTGGTATACAGGCCCCTCAGCAGCGGTATACAGGCCCCTCAGCAGCGGTATACAGGCCCCCTCAACAGCGGTATACAGACCCCTCAGCAGCGGTATACAGGCCCCCTCTGCAGTGGTATACAGGCCCCCTCTGCAGTGGTATACAGGCCCCCTGTGCAGTGGTATACAGGCCCCTGTGCAGTGGTATACAGGCCCCCTGTGCAGTGGTATACAGGCCCCTGTGCAGTGGTATACAGGCCCCCTCTGCAGTAGTATACAGGCCCCCAGTGGTGGTATACTGGCCCCCAGCAGTAATACACAGCCCCCCTCCTTATTATGTGTCCCCCAGGCTGCGGCACCTGTCAAAATAAACATTTCATACATCACCTTTCCGGCGCAGCTCCTCCGGTCCCGGCTTCTTCTTCCTGCTTGTGCCGGCTTCTAGTGCTGTGACTGGGCGCATGAGATGACGTCATCAGCTGCGCCCGGTCACATGACACCGGCACAAGCAGGAAGAAGCCGGGACCGGAGGAGCTGCGCCGGAAAGGTGATGTATGAAATGTTTGTTATTTTGACAGGTGCCGCAGCCTGGGGGACACATAATAAGGAGGGGGGGCTGTGTATTACTGCTGGGGGCCAGTGTAGTGCAATATGCACGGCATCCTACCGCCGCTGATGGACAGGGGGATGCCGTGCATATTCATTACACTAATGAGACGGCCCCACGTGACCGCCCGCGGTCACTGCGGCCCCCTCCTGTCTCCTCCAGCCCCCGGTCACAGCCCCCCCCCCCCACAGCAAATACCCAGTGACTCACGTATAAGGGGAGGACTTTTCAGCCCAATTTTTGGGCTGAAAAACTCGGCTTATACGCGAGTATATACGGTAATCCTCAACTGGTATGAGCAGGATAATCTCTGATATAGGTCTAATGAAGGATTTGGGGTCACCTTGCTTGGCAACTGTCACTTTGACTTTGCGCACTTTGCCATCGTCACTTGGAAAAGTTATCGATATAAGTCCCATAGGCCATGCGTTTCTTTCCTCCTTCTCGTCTTTCATGAGGACAACATCTCCTATTTGTAAATTTGGTTTCACTTGTTGCCACTTTCTTCATTTTTGGAGGAGTGTTAGGTACTCCTTCTTCCATCTATTCCAGAAACAGTTCGCCAGATGTTGCACGTTTCCATCGTCTTTGATAATTGTTACCGGACACAGAGTCTTCAGGCGGGTTAGGAACGATACCAAGTTTCTGAGTGAGGAGTGTAGCTGGAGTGAGAATGACAGGAGATTCTGGGTCCATAGATATGGGAACAAGAGGTCTTGAGTTTACTATAGCAGATACCTCTGCTAAGAAGGTGGTCAAGGTCTCATGAGTCAATCTTGAAAGATTTGAGTCCTTGAGCATAGACTCCAGTATCCGCCGAGTAATGCCTATCATTCTTTCCCACGATCCGCCCATATGAGAGGCGTGAGGAGGGTTGAAAACCCAGGAACAGCCATTGGTTGTGAAGAAGTCGGATCTTAATTGTTTCTCCGCAGGTGTAGTACATCCCAGTCCTTAATGGATTCTAATGGTGGGTTTACACGCCGCGATATCGGCGTCCAACTCCGACCCAACTCCGACAAAAAGTCACGTGGGTCGCGAGTTGGAGCCGATATCGTGTGCGCGTTGTACTGTTTTAGCATACAACGCGATGCTGGAGCGATGCCAAAACGATATCGGAGTTGAATAGCAGAGCTATTCAACTTCCCGATATCGCAAGGCCGTTGTACCAGCATCGCTGCGTGTGACAGCCCAACTCCGATGCGTACTCGCACCTCACCCATTAACTCCCATGTTAAATGGTCGTTACTGGGTTGGTGGGCGTACACATCGGAGGGACGTTGTTTCCCGATATCGCAGCGTGTAAACCGGCGATGCGATATCGGGAAAAGTGCTCCCAAAATGCGCGCTCCCGCGCCGTTGTATGCGATATCGGGACGATATCGCTACGTGTAACCCCACCATGAGAGTTGTCTCAGCAGAAGCTTGCCTTGTATAGTCAGGGGTGCGACAAATCCAAGTGGATCATATAGACTGTTCACCACCGACAGAATCCCACGCTTAGTAAATGGTTTTTCGGCACCATTAACCTGAAAGCTGAAGGAGTCCTTTAACAAGTTCCACCTCAAGCCCAGACTTCTTTGTATTGGTGGATTGTCTGAGCCTAGGTTCAAGTCCCTGAATACTGTGGCATGATCATTAGGGTGAAAGGCCTTCATGACGACAGCACTATTGGAGGCAATTTTATGCAACCTTAAATGAGCTTTAGACAGCATACCTTGTGTCCGTTTAAGCAGATCTATGGCTTCTTCCGTTGTGGGCAGGGATTTAAGTCCATCGTCCACATAGAAGTCCTTTTCAGCTAACTGTCGGGCATCCTTCCCGAACTCTGCTTCGCCATCGGAAGCAGTCCTACGTAGGCCGAACGTAGTGACTGCGGGAGAAGGACTGTTTCCGAACACATGCACCTTCATGCGGTATTCGACCATTTCCTTGTTGATGTCGTTGTCTCTGTACCATACGAAACGGAGATAATTTCTGTGGTCTTGTCGCACGATGAAACAATGGAACATTTGTTCGATGTCAGCGGTAATGGCGGCCGGTTCCTTCCTGAATCTCATGAGCACTCCCACTAGGTTATTAGTCAGGTTGGGACCAGTGAGGAGAACGTCATTCAGGGATACACCATCGTGTTTGGCGCTTGAATCAAACACCACTCTGATTTGTTTCGGCTTTCTTGGGTGATATACTCCAAAGGAAGGTAGATACCAGCATTCTTCATCAGCTTAAAATGGTGGAGCTGGCTCTGCGTGGTCATTGCAAAATATTTTGTCCATAAAGGCTATGAAATGTTCCTTCATTTCGGGCTTGTTCTTTAATGCTCTCTGCAATGAGATGAACCTAGAGAAGGCCTGTTCTCGATTGTTAGGAAGCTTGGTCCTTGTAGTCTTGAAGGGTAAGGGAGCAACCCAGCTGCCAGATTCATTTTTGAAGAATCCAGTGTCCATCATTTTTTAGAAACTCCTTGTCTTCTATGGATAAGGCGACCTTGTTGTCGTCCTTTGATGTGTGAAACACTGTCCTCCCTAAGCCGTCGCCGTAGGGGGTGGGAATGATGTCAGGTTCCTGGATGAATCTGAGAACCTTTCTTTTACTTCGTAGTGATGAGGGTATGGCTTAAAGTGAGTTGCGCGACCATTTTGGAGCACATACATTTTGCAGGCGTTGACTTCGGATGCCTCGTGACTTCTTTCCAGACATACGTAGCTCCACTATTACCCAGCCTAGATCGAGTCTTTGGGCATATGGAGCATCATCTGGGCCGTTGCATTGTTGGCGCACCTTGTGGACCTTCAGAATGTCCCTTCCGAGTAGGATTAGGATTTCAGCATTCGTGTCCAAAGGAGGAATTTCATTAGCTAGGTGCCTCAAGTGACGACAATGAAGGGCGTCTTCCGGAGTGGGAATCTCCTCCCTGTTATCCGGTATCTGGTCACATTCAATTAGGGTTGGCAAGGGTATATGCACGTTTCCTTTGACTGAAGAGATTATGTACCCAGAGGCTCTCCTACCAGAAGTCTCGACCCAACCAGAGCAGGTGTTGAGGGTATATGGGGTCGTTTGTCCCTTTTATGTTGAAGATCTCAAAGAGTTTGGACCTTGCAAGAGACCGGTTACTTTGTTCATCTATTATGGCATACATTTTGGAGGCCTTGTCAGTTTGTCCTTCTGGATAGACCTTAACCAGACATACCTTGGCACAGCATTTAGGTCCAGTCCCTTTTCCACAAACCTGAATGCATGAGGAGGTAACGGCAGTTGCAGTTGGGTTAGGAACCTGTGGCTCCCCGCCATGCTTTCGAGCAGGGTTGGATGTGGAAGGTTGTGGGTTGTGTGGAGCTGGCGTGGGATGCATAGACGCAACGTGTTTGTCACTACTGCATTCAGTGCAGTTAATGACGGCCTTGCAGTCCTTAGCGCGGTGGTCTGAAGAGGCGCAACACTTATAACAAATCCCAAGCTCCTTGAGGGTATCTTTACGCTCCTGCAAAGTCTTTGCCCTGAATCCACGGCATTCCTTTAGTGGGTGAGGCCTTTTGTGGATAGGGCACATACGGTTATTGTCCATAACTGTAGGTGTAACATAATTTGTTTTAGTGGAGAATGGATCAATATGTGGAACGTCGGTCTTTCTCACAGACACTGTGTTCCTTGACTCTCTCCGTTTGGCGATGTTGTCATACCTTGTAGAAGATGATGATGCTGGTGGAGTAGGTTCAGTGAAGTCGAAGCTGGGGTCGTTCTTCTTCCCATTTATCTTGCATGCCGTGTGGTAACTTGGACACTATTGGATTAACACCATGAGCAGTATCTAGGTAGCTCAGTCCTGAAAGACGTGGGTCTAATTTTGCCAATTCTATTTCCTTTAGCAGGTCGCTCAGATCTTGAAGTTTTCTATTGTCCTTGTTTGTTATCCTTGGGAAGGTTTGCAGTCTCTTGAATAAGGCACATTCTATGGCTTCTGAGCTGCCGTAGGTTTCTTCCAGTCTGTCCCAGGCTGCAATAAGGCCTGCATCTGAATAGTCGACATGAACTGCCCTTATTGTCTTGATGCGCCCTGCTTATTCCGGGTCTATATAAATTAAAAGAGAAAGGAAGCACACATAGAGTAGTATTGCTATTATACAGGTCCCTCAGACCCCAAATGGTTAAACTCACCTGATGTAGTTGTGAGTGTCACAACTACAACAAAAGCACACAGGAGGTCGTTGCAGGCTCCCAGCTGAGAACTGAAGAATCCAGAAAAGAGTGATAAAGAGCTGGAATCAAATGCCGCGCTGACCACAAAGATAAAGACAGAGTAAATCCCACACTCTGTTTATTTTACCTACACGTGTTTTGTGGCTCATAGCCACTTCCTCAAGGCCCTGAGGAAGTGGCTATGAGCCACGAAACACGTGTAGGCAAAATAAACAGAGTGTGGGATTTACTCTGTCTTTATCTTTGTGGTCAGCGCGGCATTTGATTCCAGCTCTTTATCACTCTTTTCTGGATTATTCCGGGTCTAACCAGTTAACAAGCAAATCCAGTGCTTTCTTGCCAGTGAGGTTAAGATCTTGGATCACTGCTTGAAAGGTCGATTTCCAGACTCTATAATTCTCGGCACGATCATCAAACTTGGAGAGACTAATGTTTATTAACTCCCGGCAAATCATGTATCCGGCGAAGTTAGGCATGTCCGATCTCCCGGCCATTGCTGCAGGATGAACTTGTGATATCCGTGGGGGATGTACGTTCTCTGGTTTATATGACTGCGGACAAATCAGGACGAAATTATGCGACATAAGAGTTAAGCTGCGGTTTCTATTGGGTTCGCTGGCTGCAGCCTAAATCGTGAATTAGTGCCGGAAGTTACCTTGTCAGCAGTAGGTGACGACATCTTTTGGCTTGTCGGTGCATCTGTGTTAGAAAACGGAGGTGGTGCTGGTGCAGATGTTAAGTGTCTTAGCACGTAGTCAATAGTGCGTTCAACTGAGTCCTCCATTTCTCCAGGAATAAGACAGTCCGAAATATGATCTTGTCCCAGTGCTTGTTCAAGGATCTTCAGTTTAGCAAGGGCTGTTGCTTCTTCCTTTTCTGCTTGGAATATTTTTAATTTCCTTTGAGTTTCCATGGTTTCTACTTCCACTTCAGCCTCCTTCTTAGCAAAGGAGCTTTTTACTCTAGCTTCCTCTGCAGCCACACGGATCTCCAGTAACTTGTCGGACAATATCGACTTCCTGGAGTGAGATGATCTGGAAGACCAAGACGTGATTTTGGTCGACGTTGTACGATATGACCTAGCCTCTTGGAGGTGAGCGATGCGGAGCTCTGCCTTATCCTGACCGTCTCGCACTAATGAGGCCCTTTCTTGGAGGAGAGCTTCCCTTTCATCTTGTTCTGCTGGGTCATTTTCCATATCATAGGTACTCAAGAATGTGACGTACTTTTCAGACAGTCTCTGGTAGCAATCATAGGCGGAAGATAAACGATTTAATGTGGTGGTTAACTCTGCGGTGTCACTGTTAGAGCGTGGAAGAGCTGCTAAATAGTGATTGACTTTGCCCCATAAATGTTCTAGATTATCATGGAACTCGTCTCTAGTAGTTTCAAGGTTCTCTCTGACCTTTTGTGTCGGCTTGGTTACACGTTTGGATCGTACGTCCTGCTCTGCAGTAAGTGTGGACTCTGCTCCTGCAGCATCCTGCTCTGCAGTAAGTGTGGACTCTGCTCCTGCAGCATCCTGCTCTGCAGTAAGGGTGGACTCTGCTCCTGCAGCATTCTGCTCTGCAGTAAGTGTGGACTCTGCTCCTGCAGCATCATGGTGCACTTCACTTGTCAATGGGTCCGCGGGGCTTTTCGTGGACATGCTTTAGCTGGGATGGGGGGCGGTGAAGACTTGCTAGCAGACAATGTATATGCATACAGACACTGAAGGCTTAGGTCTCTTGTTACTATTCTGCCACCGATATATGTGGGTTAGATGTGTCTGAGGGATGTGATCACGATCTCTATATAAACAATGGCGGATAGCGTTACTCACTAATTGGTGCTCCTAGGTCTTATCAGCTACATGGATGTCCGGAAGGATGATGCAGTGATAAGGTAACAGTCTTTATTTCCAATACCTTGAAGATGATGCCAGGGAAGATGAAGGGATGAAGATGAGGTAGGAGTTAGCACTGTAGCTTAGAGCTGTTATAGATGCACCAGATTACAGGTAACAAGAGAATCTTTCCTCCAGTCCTGAAGCATGAGGTTCCAGAAAGGGGAAGAAAGACAAAGCAGGAAGAGAAGCATTCCCAAGGAGGAGTTACAGACAGAAAAGAATTATGGGAAAGTTCGATATACAGTGAAATGCAACAATGACCAGTAGATGGCAGCAAAGGATAGCAGATGCATAGATTATACAATTAAGGCACAACATTACAAATGTCCATGTATGGCTGAAAGTCAATAGATAAACGGGTGCAGCACAAAAACGCAAATGGGAGGAAGAGTGAATTGATGGGAGAGGCAGGGCTGCAGCAGCAGAAGGATCAAGAGTGCAGGGGAAAATGAATACGGCGTTCCCTCAGTCTGTCCAGGGCCCCGACACTTGCGAGGTGCTGACGTCGACCCCACGTGGAACTCTGTGACTGCAGTATGTGTAGGGTCACCAGATACCGGAACCTTCCATCCTCGGATTGCTTCTGCCCTAACACTGGAAACTACAGAACTGCAGCGTATAGGAACAATGGAGGCTCCCTATGAAGCTCGGCCTCTGTCTGACCTTCACAGGAGCAGATGACAGCTACAATTTTTACAGCTCTTTACAGCTCTCTAAACATTATTTGCTATTATAATTTTTATTTTTCAACTTAAATAACACATCATAGAGAAAAAGGTTTTGTTTTTGTTTGTTTTTTTTTGCTGCATAAGTGACACTTAGGCTGCGTTCACACATTTGCGTATTTTGCTGCGCTTTTTTGCGCACGCTTTTTGCCGCGTTTTTCGGCCGCGCAAAAAAGCGCAACAAAATACGCAGGGGCTTTCACACACTGCGCTTTCTTTACTCCAGAAAGCGCAGGTGATGTCACAGAGGGGAGGAAAAATCCTGCTTCCTCCTCCCCTCTGTGACAGCCCCATTAGATTTCACAGTGTATTAATATACACTGTGAAATCTAAATTAAACAGAGGCAAATGTATGTAAAATAAAAAAGAATGAATACTTCACCTGTCCGGTGCCTTCTCCCGTTGTCTGGTGCCTTCGGCCGCTCTCCGGTTCCAAGTGAGAGGTGTACTGAGAAGACCTGTGGTGACGTCAGGGGGGGGGCGTTCCCGGGCCGTTCCCATCGCTGATTGGCTGTTCGCGGTCATGTGATATGTATCACATGACCGTGAGTGCCCGGGAACGCCCCTCTGACATCACCACAGGTCCTGTCAGTACACCTCTCACTTAGAACCGGAGACCAGACAGCGGGAGAAGGCACCGGACAGGTGAAGTATTGATTCTTTTTTATTTTACATACATTTGCCTCTGTTTAATTTAGATTTCGCAGTGTATATTAATACACTGTGAAATCTAATGGGGCTGTCACAGAGGGGAGGAGGAAGCAGGATTCTTCCTCCCCTCTGGGAGAATACGCAGAAGTAGCTGCGTAAACAATTGACATATCAATTGTTTACGCAGCTGCGCTTTCTCCCGGAAGACGCAGTGCGTATTTTTACGCAGTGTCTGCACTGCAAAGTGAATTTCCCATTCACTTTGCAGGCAGACAAAAAACACATTGCGTATTTTGAAAAGCGCGCGTAAAAAAACGCGGCAAAATACGCAATGTGTGAACGTAGCCTTACAGTACCTGCATTATTATCTCCAGTCATTGTATTATTACACAGGATCATTATGATGTTACATCGTCATCTTCCCCCATTCAGGTCTCTACAATATCGGATCCTCTCACATCTTCTATACAAGAGAATTCTCCTGATTGACCATCAAGGATGGATCTGGACAGGGACAAGATGGCGGAGAGGATCTTCCACCTCACCCTAGAGATCCTCTTCCTTGTTACTGGAGAGGTGAGAGATTGTGATGACAATGTCACATGACATCATTCTTATCTATGGACAGAATAACAGATGACAGAACTGGAGAGGTGAGGACTCTGGAAATGTCTGGAGACTGGAGATTTATTAATGTGTCTCTCCATAACCAGGATTACACAGTAGTGAAGAGCTCTAGTGATCTGTGCTGTCAGGACCCTGTGTCTGAGGGAAGAGCCCTGAGCCCAATCACGGGGCCTCCACCTCACCCCCTGATACATGAGGACATCAATGACCAGAAGATCCTACAACTCACCTACAAGATGATTGAGCTGCTGACTGGAGAGGTGACACTGCTGGGAATGCTGCTGCTGCTGCTGCTGGGACATTATACAGTAAAGCTATGAAGGGATCGGGGAAAGATGACAATGGTATCATTGTATGTGTCAGGTTCCTATAAGGTGTCAGGACGTCACCGTCTATTTCTCCATGGAGGAGTGGGAGTATTTAGAAGGACACAAAGATCTGTACAAGGACATAGTCATGATGGAGGATCCCCAGCCCCTCACATCACCAGGTAATAGACAGGACTAAATACACACGGCCTATAATGATCTGTATGGAAAGAATGAATTCAGTCCTGTATGTGTCTCCTCCAGGTCTATCCAGTAAGAGGACAACACCAGAGAGATGTCCCCGTCCTCTTCTCCCACAGGACATAAAACAAGAAGATCCCGATGTTCCTCCGGATCATCAGGTAGATGGAGAGAAGGTGTGATGAGATCTCCCTATGATGTGTAGACGGCTGTGAAGGTCTTGTGCTCAGTCTTGTTTTATCCTCCAGTATTATATGTTTTATACTTGTGTAATGAGAACGGTGGAGATGGCAGATTACAGCTGATCATAGATGGGACTTCTCCATCTGTCTGTGACTTTTACAATCTTTGTTTCAGGGTGAAGATCTGCCCCATATTAATACTACAGAGACATATGTGAGGGGTGATGATGATCTGCCCCATATTAATACTACAGAGACATATGTGAGGGGTGATGATGATCTGCCCCATATTAATACTACAGAGACATATGTGAGGGGTGATGATGATCTGCCCCATATTAATACTACAGAGACATATGTGAGGGGTGATGATGATCTGCCCCATATTAATACTACAGAGACATATGTGAGGGGTGATGATGATCTGCCCCATATTAATACTACAGAGACATATGTGAGGGGTGATGAAGATCTGCCCCATATTAATACTACAGAGACATATGTGAGGGGTGATGATGATCTTACAGATGACAGCGCAGGTGAGTAGTTTCCTCTATAGTTACTTATTCACCGGTTGGTACAATTACATGTTCCATTTTGTAGCTTCTATTGAGTCCATACTCTGTTCTGTGTCTCTACCTCACAAGCTTCGCACTTCTCAGAGGTCTATTATGTAATTGGTTCAGGTGTCAGGACCTGGACATCCACCGATCTGCAGGAAATTAAAGAGAAACTTTGCAACATTTTTTAGATTAAACTGTATATATCACTTAAAAGACAGGAGGATTACAACCGTTTTTCTCCCCTGTATTTCCTCTCACCCTCTAACATATTGTGTTACCATAGATTCCTCTGTGGGGGGCTGTGTTCGTTTCATCTGCAGACGGAGACGAATATTATACACTAGCTGTGAGCCCGATTCTAAAGAATCGGGAGTCTAGAATCTGTATATAATATTTTTAAGAGTTGTAAATAATAGACTTAAACACCAGATATATGACTAAGTAGGCGATGTAGGCAAAACTGTGAGGGTAGCAATATAGTGGAGGTGTAGAAAGAGTTAATGTCCGACTAACAGGACTATAACAGAGTAGGAACTTATAATGATATCAAAAATGTTATTGAAGGAGTTAATGTCCCACAGGCACTCCCACAACAGACTCAGCACTGTAAATTATATCCAAAATGGTGTTCAAGTGGTTAATGTAGCAGTGGCAGTAGTTATAAACACTACCAAATATGCAGTTAATGCTGAACTGGTATATAATGGGTTAATTTCGCAGTGTGATTACAACTATACACTGTGTAATAGAAATAACAACAATAATGGAATATAAGGGGTTAATGTTCCTACTGGGAGTAGTAATAGAGACTACAAAGTATGGAGTTAAGGGAGAAATGGTATAGAAGGGGTTAACTTCGCAGTGGCAGTACAACTACACACTGTGTTATAGAAATTACAGATAAAACGGAATGTAAGGGGTTAATGTTGCTACTGTCATGAGTACAATGAGAGAAGCGCCTCACTGGCCATTGAGATACATGGAGGACTTTGAGTTTGAAATTTAGTGGTGTAAGTGAGGCACTAAGGTCATTGGTCGCTGTGTGCTGGCGCCGACCAATGAGCTTCGCGCCTCACTTACAGCGGTAAATTTGAAACTTAAAGTCCTCCATGTATCTGAATAGGAAGGGAGGCGCAAAGCTGATTGGTCGGTGTGTGCTGTGGCCGACCAATGAGTTTGGCGCCTCACTTATAGGAGAGAGGGAGAGGGATTTACTAATAGGGGAGTGCGGTGAAATGAATTGTGTGTATAGAGGTGGCTCAGTGGTTAGCACTGCGCGGTGGCTCAGTGGTTAGCACTGCGCGGTGGCTCAGTGGTTAGCACAGCGCGGTGGCTCAGTGGTTAGCACTGCGCGGTGCCTCAGTGGTTAGCACAGCGCGGTGGCTCAGTGGTTAGCACTGCGCGGTGGCTCAGTGGTTAGCACTGCGCGGTGGCTGAGTGGTTAGCACAGCGCGGAGGGTCAGTGCTTAGCACTGCGCGGTGGCTGAGTGGTTAGCACTGGGTGGTGGCATAGTGGTTAGCACTGCGCGGTGGCTTAGTGGTTAGCAGTGAGTGCGGTGGCTCAGTTGTTAGCAGTGAGTGCGGTGGCTCAGTGGTTAGCAGTGAGTGCGGTGGCTCAGTGGTTAGCAGTGAGTGCGGTGGCTCAGTGGTTAGCAGTGAGTGCGGTGGCTCAGTGGTTAGCAGTGAGTGCGGTGGCTCAGTGGTTAGCAGTGAGTGAGGTGGCTCAGTGGTTAGCAGTGAGTGTGGTGGCTCAGTGGTTAGCAGTGAGTGCGGTGGCTCAGTGGTTAGCAGTGAGTGCGGTGGCTCAGTGGTTAGCAGTGAGTGCGGTGAGATTGGTCAGCGCAGCGTCGTGGGCAGAGTGGTCAGCGCAGCGGCGTGGGCAGAGTGGTCAGCGCAGCGGCGTGGGCAGAGTGGTCAGCGCAGCGGCGTGGGCAGAGTGGTCAGCGCAGCGGCGTGGGCAGAGTGGTCAGCGCAGCGCCGTGGGCAGAGTGGTCAGCAGACACATACACACACACATACACACACTTCGCTATACTTACCACCGGGCCTGCGTCTTCCCGCCACGTGGATCATGAGTCGAAATGTCGCCGCCCCCGGACGACTGGATCGAATATTGGGTCTGGGAAGTCTGGGGAGACTTCCCGGACGCCAATTTGGAGAAAGTATGTTGGCAGCCGCGGACGACTGGATCCAATATGTCCGGAAAGTTTGGCAAGACTTCTTGGACGCTATATTGGATCCAGTAGTTCGAGGGCGGCGAGATGTCGACTGAGGATCCAGGCGGCGGACGCAGGGGCAGTGGTAAGTATAGCGTAGTGTGTGTGTGTTTGTGTGTGTGTGTATGTGTATGTGTGTGTAGAAAGTGACGGAAGTGCGGACAAAGTGACGGAAGAGCGGAGAAAGTGACGGAAGTGGCTACATACACACACATATATACACATACTGTACATTGCATATGGAGGGGTGAGGAGAGCGGAGGCTGGAGGGGTGAGGACAGGGGAGGCTGGAGGGCAGAGGACAGGGGAGGCTGGAGGGCAGAGGACAGGGGAGGCTGGAGGGCAGAGGACAGGAGAGGCTGGAGGGCAGAGGACAGGGGGGGCTGGAGGGCAGAGGACAGGGGGGGCTGGAGGGCAGAAGACAGGGGAAGCTGGAGGGCAGAGGACAGGGGAGGCTGGAGGGCAGAGGACAGGGGAGGCTGGAGGGGCGACATGACGCCACCTCTCCTCCTCCTACAGGCTGCATACCTCTCTCTCTCGGTGTAGGCTGCACAGCAGCGGTGTCCGTATCCCCGGGGCCACTTGGACTCCTGCCGTCCGGCAGAGGACTGAGCCACGGAGGCTGGTGGCAGTGCAGGAGCGGAGGGTGATCCGTGCGGCTGCCATTGCGCAGCCCCGGGCGCAGGAAGTGAGGGGGAGGAGCCAGGACTTGTGAAAGCAGCCGCAGGTAATGGCGGTCGTCTCCCGAAGTGGTGTGTGGCGGACGGGAGACAACCGGCTAACGGCGGTCGTCTCTCGCCCGTGATGTGTGGGTGTTTTGGGCAGTGTTGGGGCGGCTGTAAGCGTGGCGGGGCTGGGTGAGTCCCGCTGTGCTTACGGCCGGCATCTTGGTCCACCCTGAGCGGGTGTAGTGCCCAAGGCACTTGCGTCCGGTGACGTAATTTTTGTCACTTGAAGACGGAAGTGGCTTCGGCTTTTATATATGGCGGGCCGATTCTAAAGAATCGGGTAGTGTAGAATATGTATGTAGTTGACATACTGTGACTGACAGAACTTGTTAAGTCAACATGAGTGAAGTACATATATATATATATATATATATATATAGCAGTACGATGGTATATGGTGGTAATTACATGTATAGCAGCACTATAGTATATGGTGGTACATTATAGTAAATGTATAGCAGCACTATAGTATATGGCGGTACATTACAGTAGATGTATAGCAGTGCTATGGTATATGGCGGTGCATTACAGTACATGTATAGCAGCACTATGGTATATGGCAGTACATTATAGCAGATGTATAGCAGCACTATGGTATATGGCAATACTGCGGTCACCGCGGTCCCCCACTCCTCCTAGCCCCCGGTCATCCACAGTAAAACTAAAAAAATCCTCAGTGAGGATACTCACCAGTCCGGCGGCTCGCTCCACCTCCGCCTTCTAGGTCCTACAGGCCTTTAGGACCTGTCGTTGCCTGGGAAAGCGATAAGCTGAGGAGGGGAGGGGGGGCAGGATTGTGTTGGGGGGGCAGAATGGAGCGAGTGGGGCAGGATGGAGCCGGGGGAAACAGGATGAAGGCGGGGGAAGGAGGATGAAGCCTGCACACCCCCCTTCCCCCCGCTCCTTCATGGTGATACTTACCCTCCGGCGGCTCGCTCCACCTGTCTTGTAGCTTCCAGGACAGGACCTGTCGTTGGCTGGGAATCTGATCAGCTTGGGGTCAGTGGGCAAAGCGGGGGCGAGTGGGCAGAGTGGGGGATCAGTGGGCAGAGCAGGGGTTAGTGGGCACAGTCATTGGGCAGAGCAGGGGTAAGTGGGCATAATCAGTAGACAGAGCAGGGTCAGTAGGCAGAGCTGGGGTCTGTGGGCAGAGCTGGGGTCAATGGGCATGGTCAGTAGCCAGAGGGGGGGTCAGTGGGCAGAGCAGGGTCAGTGGGCAGAGCAGGGGTCAGTGGGCAGAGTGGGGGGTCAATGGGCAGAGCAGGGTCAGTGAGCAGGATTGGGGGGTCAGTGGGCAGAGCAGGGTGAGAGCGGGGGTCAGTGATCAGAGCAGGGGTTAGTGGGCAGAGTGATTGGGCAGAGCAGGGGTCAGTGGGCCCAGTTAGTAGGCACAGCAGGGGTTAGTGGGAAAAATGAGTGGGCAGAGCAGGGGTGAGTGGGCACAGGATGGATCGAGCGGGGCAGGATGGAGCCGGAGGAGCAGGATGAAGCCGAAGGGGCAGGATTGAGCAGGATGGAGCCAGATGAGCAGAATGGAGGAAGCGGGGCAGGATGGAGCAAGCGGGAGGGCAGGATGGAGCCGGGGGAGCAAGAACAGCGGGGGTCAGGATGGAGCGAGCAGGGCAGGATGGAGCGAGCAGGGCAGGATGGAGCGAGCAGGGCAGGATGGAGCGAGCGGGGCTGGATGGAGTGAGCGGGGCAGGATGGTGGGTGGTGGAGCAGGATGGGGAGCGGGGCAGGATGGAGGGGGCGGGGCAAGATGGAGGCGGCGGGGCAAGATGGAGGCGGCGGGGCAGGATGGAGCCTGAGGGGAGGATGGAGCCGGAGGGGCAGGATGGAGCCGGAGGGGCAGGATGGAGGCGAGTGGCGCAGGATGGACCGAGCGAGGCAGGATGGAGAAGGCGGGGCAGGATGGAGACGGCAGGGCAGGATGGTGGCGGGGGGGAGGATGGAGGTGGCGGGGCAGGATGGTGGTGGGGGTGCGGGATGGAGTTGGGGGGGCAGGATGGTGTCGGGGGGGGCAGGATGGATACGGGGGGCAGGATGGAGGCGCTCCTCCTGCAGTGCTCCCCGCGGCCTCCGTCCCTCTGGGCCTCCACTCTGTGCGGCCCCCCTCCCTCTGTGCCAGCACCCCCCCCCCTTCTGCAACTTCATGGTGATAATTAAAAAAAAAAAACCTCAGTGAGGATACTTACCCTCCGGCGGCTCGCTCCACCTGTCTTGTAGCTTCCAGGACAGGACCTGTCGTTGGCTGGGAAACCGATGAGCTGGGGGTCAGTGGGCAAAGCGGGGGTGAGTGGGCAGAGTGGGGGATCAGTGGGCAGAGCAGGGGTTAGTGGGCAGAGTCATTGGGCAGAGCAGGGGTCAGTGGGCATAATCAGTAGTCAGAGCAGGGTGAGTAGGCAGAGCTGGGGTCTGTGGGCAGAGCTGGGGTGAGTGGGCATGGTCAGTAGCCAAAGGGGGGGTCAGAGCAGGGTCAGTGGGCAGAGCGGGGGTGAGTGGGCAGAGTGGGGGGTCAATGGGCAGAGCAGGGTCAGTGAGCAGGATTGGGGGGTCAGTGGGCAGACCAAGGTGAGAGCGGGGGTCAGTGGTCAGAGCAGGGGTTAGTGGGCAGAGTGATTGGGCAGAGCAGGGGTCAGCGGGCAGAGCGGGGGTGACTGGGCAGAGCAGGGTTTAATGGGCAGAGCATGGTCAGTGGGCAGTGTGAGGGGTCAGTGGGCCGAGCAGGGTGAGTGTGAGGGGTGAGTGGGCAGAGCAGGGTCAGTGGGCAGTGTGAGGGGTCAGTGGGCCGAGCAGGGTCAGTGGGCAGAGCATGGTCAGTGGGCAGAGAGGGGGTGAGTGGGCAGAGAGGGGGTCAGGGAGCAGAGAGGGGGTGAGTGGGCAGAGAGTGGGGGTGAGTGGGCAGAGCAGGATGAGTGGGCAGAGCAGGGTCAGTGGGCAGAGTGTGGGTGAGGGGGTCAGGGGGAAGACAATGGGTTGTCATGAGAGCTGGGGGTCTGCTGAAGACCGCCCCCCCCCCCCATACCTCTCATTATGATGCCCATGTGGCCGGTGTTCATAGGAGATTGTGATTTCTATTAGGCTGACTTCACACTGCGGTCAGATCAGGTCAGGCTTTGTGTGCCAAAACCAGGAGTGACTCCAAAACCTAGAACAGGTGTCAATCTTTCAATGATACTTTTTCTCTGCAAGTTCCTCTCCTGTTTTTGAAACAAAACCTGACCTGACCTGATCCGACCGCAGCGTGAAGCCAGCCTTATACAGCACAGTCAAGATGCGCTGCTGTGTGTAGCACAGGTCATCAATCGCAACTTCAAGTTCCCTACCAAGACTATTAAATACAGTAAAAGATAAATAAGTTATGAAAAAATAAATATATATATCATCCAAACAAGAATTCCAGTTAATCTAGGTTGGTGATTAAAACGTAACATTTATTGTCATCTGTAGTTAAAGGCAGTACTGAATGCAGGGTGTCTGCTGCATTCAGGGAAGGGGTCCCCCATGTCTCTAGGTCCCCTGTTAGTTGTTAAAAAGACTTTATAAGGTTTATGGATAAGGAGTCCGGAGGGACTTACTCAGTAATGAGTCATCGCTGCTGCTGGTATCCTCCCCGCCTCCAGCTCTCTCTTGTTCAGCCTCCTATATGTGTTATCACTGCTGCTGGTGTCCTCCCCGCCTCCAGCTCTCTCTTGTTCAGCCTCCTGTATGTGTTATCACTGCTTCTGGTGTCCTCCCCGCCTCCAGCTCTCTCTTGTTCAGCCTCCTGTATGTCTTATCACTGCTGCTGGTGTCCCACCTCCAGCTCTCTCTTGTTCAGCCTCCTGTATGTGTCATCGCTGTTGCTGGTGTCCTCCCCACCTCCAGCCCTCTCTTGTTCAGCCTCCTGTATGTGTTATCGCTGCTACTGGTGTTCTCCCCGCCTCCAGCTCTCTCTTGTTCAGCCTCCTGTATGTGTTATAGCTGCTGCTGGTATCCTCTCCGCCTCCAGCTCTCTCTTGTTTAGCCTCCTGTATGTGTTTTAGCTGCTGCTGGTGTCCTCCCCGCCTCCAGCTCTCTCTTATTTAGCCTCCTGTATGTGTCATTGCTGTTGCTTGTCCTCCCCACCTCCAGCCCTCTCTTGTTCAGCCTCCTGTTTGTGTCATCGCTGCTGCTGGTATCTTCCCCGCCTCCAGCCCTCTCTTGTTCAGCCTCCTGTATGTGTCATCGCTGTTGCTGGTGTCCTCCCCGCCTCCAGCCCTCTCTTGTTCAGCCTCCTGTATGTGTCATCCCTGCTGCTGGTGTCCTCCCCGCCTCCAGCCCTCTCTTGTTCAGCCTCCTGTATGTGTCATCGCTGCTGCTGGTATCTTCCCCGCCTCCAGCCCTCTCTTGTTCAGCCTCCTGTATGTGTCATCGCTGCTGCTGGTGTCCTCCCCACCTCCAGCTCTCTCTTGTTCAGCCTCCTGTATGTGTCATCGCTGCTGCTGGTGTCCTCCCAGCCTCCAGCTCTCTCTTGTTCAGCCTCCTGCATGTGTCATCACTGTTGCTTGTCCTCCCCGCCTCCAGCTCTCTCTTGTTCAGCCTCCTGTGTGTGTCATCGCTGCTACTGGTGTCCTCCCCACCTCCAGCCCTCTCTTGTTCAGCCTCCTGTGTGTGTCATCACTGCTTCTGGTGTCCTCCCTGCCTCCAGCCCTCTCTTGTTCAGCCTCCTGTGTGTGTCATCGCTGCTACTGGTATCCTCCCCGCCTCCAGCTCTCTCTTGTTCAGCCTCCTGTGTGTGTCATCGCTGCTTCTGGTGTCCTCCCTGCCTCCAGCCCTCTCTGGTTCAGCCTCCTGTATGTGTTATCGCTGCTGCTGGTGTCCTCCCCACCTCCAGCCCTCTCTTGTTCAACCTCCTGTATGTGTTATCACTGCTGCTGGTGTCCTCCCCACCTCCAGCCCTCTCTTGTTCAGCCTCCTGTATGTGTTATCACTGCTGCTGGTGTCCTCCCCGCCTCCAGCTCTCTCTTATTTAGCCTCCTGTATGTGTCATCGCTGTTGCTTGTCCTCCCCGACTCCAGCCCTCAGCAATGACACATACAGGAGGCTAAACAAGAGAGGGCTGTAGGTGGCACAGAGAGAATAGGAGGCGGAGAGGACACCAGCAACAGCGAAGACTCATTACTGAGTAAGTCCCTCCGGACTCCTTATCTGTACACTTTTAAAGTCTTTTTAACAGCTTACAGGGGGGCTAGAGACATGGGGGACCACTTCCCTGAATGCAGCAGACACACTGCATTAAGTACTGCCTTCAGTTAGCATAGCACCAAGGGGGTGACAGGTCCTCTTTAACTACAGATGACAATAAATGTTACGTTTTAATCACCAACCTTGATTAGCTGGAATTCTTGTTTGGATTATATATATATATATTTATTTTTTCATAACTTTTTATCTTTTACTGTATTTAATAGTCTTGGTAGGGAATTTGAAGTTGCGATTGATGACCTGTGCTACACACAGCAGCGCATCTTGACTGTGCTGTATAATAGAAATCACGATCTCCTATGAACACCGGCCACAGGCCTTCATTCACAGGAGTATCATAATGAGAGGTAAGGGGAAGGTGGGGTTGACAGGTCCTCTTTAAAATCCAGAAACAACACCCGGAGGGGGACTGCATAGAATTATACCGTATATGTGTTGTTTCTGGATTTTAACTACTGATGACAATAAATGTTACGTTTTAATCACCATCGTGGACTAGCTGGAGATCTTCTTTTGATGATACATGAGACCGTGGTTGCTTCTTCCTCCATCTCTGTGCATATACGAAAGGGAGTGGTGTATACCTGGATTCCACTTTGTGATGAGCTGCCTTTTTTTTATATTACAGTTGTGGCCAAAAGTTTTGACACCCCTGCAATTCTGTCAGATAATACTCAGTTTCTTCCTGAAAATGATTGCAATCACAAATTCTTTGGTATTATTACCTTCATTTAATTTGTCTTTAATGAAAAAACACAAAAGAGAATGAAGCAAAAAGCAAAACATTGATGATTTCACACAAAACTCCAAAAATGGGCCAGACAAAAGTATTGGCACCCTCAGCCTAATACTTGGTTGCACAACCTTTAGCCAAAATAACTGCGATCAACCGCTTCCGGTAACCATCAATGAGTTTCTTACAACGCTCTGCTGGAATTTTAGACCATTCTTCTTTGGCAAACTGCTCCAGGTCCCTGATATTTGAAGGGTGCCTTCTCCAAACTGCCATTTTTAGATCTCTCCACATGTGTTCTATGGGATTCAGGTCTGGACTCATTGCTGGCCACTTTAGAAGTCTCCAGTGCTTTCTCTCAAACCATTTTCTAGCGCTTTTTGAAGTGTGTTTTGGGTCATTGTCCTGCTGGAAGACCCTTGACCTCTGAGGGAGACCCAGCTTTCTCACACTGGGCCCTACATTATGATGCAAAATTTGTTGGTAGTCTTCAGACTTCATAATGCCATGTACACGGTCAAGCAGTCCAGTGCCAGAGGCAACAAAGCAACCCCAAAACATCAGGGAGCCTCCGCCATGTTTGACTGTAGGGACCGTGTTCTTTTCTTTGAATGCCTCTTTTTTTCTCCTGTAAACTCTACGTTGATGCCTTTGCCCATAAAGCTCTACTTTTGTCTCATCTGACCATAGAACATTCTTCCAAAACATTGTAGGCTTTCTCAGGTAAGTTTTGGCAAACTCCAGCCTGGCTTTTTTATATCTCGGGGTAAGAAGTGGGGTCTTCCTGGGTCTCCTACCATACAGTCCCTTTTCATTCAGACACCGATGGATAGTACGGGTTGACACTGTTGTACCCTCGGACTGCAGGGCAGCTTGAACTTGTTTGGATGTTAGTTGAGGTTCTTTATCCATCATCCGCACAATCTTGCGTTGAAAGCTCTCGTGAAATTTTTGTTTTCCGTCCACATCTAGGGAGGTTAGCCACAGTGCCATGGGCTTTAAACTTCTTGATGACACTGCGCACGGTAAATACAGGAACATTCAGGTCTTTGGAGATGGACTTGTAGCCTTGAGATTACTCATGCTTCCTCACAATTTGGTTTCTCAAGTCCTCAGACAGTTCTTTGGTCTTCTTTCTATTCTCCATGCTCAATGTCGTACACACAAGGACACAGGACAGAGGTTGAGTCAACTTTAATCCATGTCAACTGGCTGCAAATGTGATTTAGTTATTGCCAACACCTGTTAGGTGCCACAGGTAAGTTACAGGTGCTGTTAATTACACAAATTAGAGAAGCATCACATGATTTTTCTAACAGTGCCAATACTTTTGTCCACCCCCTTTTTTATGTTTGGTGTGGAATTATATCCAATTTGGCTTTAGGACAATTCTTTTTGTGCTTTTTCATTGAAGACAAATTAAATGAAGATAATAATACCCAAGAATTTGTGACTGCAATCATTTTCAGGAAGAAACTGAGTATTATCTGACAGAATTGCAGGGGTGTCAATACTTTTGGCCACAACTGTATATATATGGGTTAAGCGCACAATCTGGCTAGTGGCTGGAACCTTTCTCTTTTAGTCTATAGATTGTTCTTGGTCTCGGTGTCTATTAATAACACAGTGCATTGATATTTTATTGAACTTCTTTAAAACAATTTTAAAATTTTAAAACAATCACATCTAAAATCATAGCATGCAAAAACAATTTTTATAAAGGTTTTTTAAAACTAGATTTTTGGGTTATAAGGGATCTTGATACAGTAGTATGAGTCCCTCCTTCTGGTGCTTCCTCCCGTTGTCCCTCTCTGTATGCCTGTAATAAATAAGTGTATTACTGTTGTTCCCCTTGATTTTTTGGCTTCCTGTATATGTTAATTAATTTACCTTTGTTATATTGCTGGGGTTCTTTCCTTTTTTAATGATCGTCTTGCTTTGTTGCTTACAATCAAAACTTTCAAAGTTACAATTTTGAAAGTTTTTTTTTTTATGGTGTTTGCCGTAATAAATAATGTGAGTTTTATAATTTGGGTTGTTCTGGACGTGGCAATATCAATTATGCTTTTAACGGAAAACACGTTCTTGTTTCTGTACATTTTTTTTTTATCTTTTTTTTTTTTTTACATTTTCACTTCTTAATAATAATAATAATAATAAATCTTTATATAGCACCAACATATTCCGCAGCGCTTTACAATACAGTGGTTTGTTTACGAGTAACTAATTAAAGTAGAGAATCAATGTAAAAAATCCAATACACTAAGCAGAGAATCCATGTAAAAGTATAGTCCAATTGTGGGACATAAATATTTTTTACTTTGATCTTTGGGCTCATTCATTGCTGTACGGTTGTACTGCAGTGCCCGAGACCAGTCAGTTTTTCACTGACTACCTTACAGACTTTGTACCACCAATAAGCAAACAGGCTACAGCTACCAGGGGTCATGACGCCTAGGTGCAATGGCAACTATTATCAACCACGATTATGGGGAGGGAGAAATTGTTAAAGTAGGTGTTTTAACCATTTAGATACTACTGTCACAATTTGCAGCAAAATCTATATAGGATTCATTGGCCCCGATCAGTTATTCGGACTAATGCCACAGGATGTCATCTGTAGTATGCTGGATTTTTGACCGCTGTGGGGGGTGCTACAGCTACATATTTAATCCTCTGTACCATGATAGAGCGGCGCTGAGGATTAAGGCCCCCTAAACATCCACCATGAAAAGGTGTGTCTCGTCATTAAGGGGTTATTATAATTTATTAGTCTTTGCAGTCATTTCTGCAGTGTACATTTGTTTCAAAAGACAGCATTTCTGTAAAATAAAGTATATTTTTTTTCTTGTCAGATGACTGTGCATCAGAGGGATATCTGCCATTTACTAATGTTGAAGCAGCAGATTATGGTATCGCATCATCTATTTATGAAGATCATGACATAATTCCAGATATACCATCAGCCCTTAACCAAAATCTATCATCTATTAGTTATCAACAGGTCCTGTCTTCTGAATCATTACAGACTGTTAAGCAAAATGAAAACAACAAAAGGGATGCTGAACATCAAGAAGCTCACACAGGGGAGAAACCATTTTCATGTTCAGAATGTGGGAAATGTTTTAACAGGAAACAAACTTTTACTGCACATTATAAAATTCACACAGGAGAGAAATCATTTCCATGTTCAGAATGTGGAATACATTTTACTATGAAATCAAGTCTTAAAGCACATAAGAGAATTCACACAGGGGAGAAGCCATTTTCATGTTCAGAATGTGGGAAATGTTTTAACAAAAACATTCTTACTGCACATCTGAGAACTCACACAGGGGAGAAGCCATTTTCTTGTTCAGAATGTGGAAAATGTTTCCGTACGAAAGAAAATCTTACTGCACATCAGAGAATTCACACAGGGGAGAAGCCATTTTCATGTTCAGAATGTGGGAAATGTTTCAACCAGAAAGGTAGTCTTACTGCACATCAGAGAATTCACAAAGGGGAGAAGCCATTTTCTTGTTCAGAATGTGGAAAATGTTTCAGTAAGAAAGAAAATTTTACTGCACATCTGAGAACTCACACTGGGGAGAAGCCATTTTCTTGTTCAGAATGTGGAAAATGTTTTAGTAAGAAAGAAAATCTTACTAGACATCTGACAATTCACACAGGGGAAAAACCATTTTCATGTTCAGAATGTGGAAAATGTTTTAGTTGCAAAGCTGATCTTGTTAAACATGAAATAACTCACACTGGGGAGAAGTCATTTTCATGTCCAGAATGTGGGAAATGTTTCCACCAGAAAGGTAGTCTTAATGCACATCAGATAATTCACACAGGGGAGAAGCCATTTTCTTGTTCAGAATGTGGAAAATGTTTCCGTAAGAAAAAAAATCTTACTGCACATATGAGAACTCACACAGGGGAGAAGCCATTTTCTTGTTCAGAATGTGGAAAATGTTTCCAAAAGAAAGAAAATCTTACTGCACATCTGAGAGCTCACACAGGGGTGAAGCCATTTTCATGTTCAGAATGTGGAAAATGTTTCCATAAGAAAGAAAATCTTACTAGACATCTGACAATTCACACAGGGGAGAAGCCATTTTCTTGTTCAGAATGTGGAAAATGTTTCCGTAAGAAAGAAATTCTTACTGCACATCTGAGAACTCATACAGGGGAGAAGCCATTTTCTTGTTCAGAATGTGGAAAATGTTTCAGTAGGAAAGAAAATCTTACTGCACATCAGAGAATTCACACAGGGGAGAAGCCATTTTCATGTTCAGAATGTGGAAAATGTTTTACTTGGAGAACTGAGCTTGTTAAACATGAAATAACTCACAATGAGGAGAAATCATTTTCATGTCCAGAATGTGGGAAATGTTTCAACCAGAAAGATAGTCTTATTGCACATCAGAGAATTCACACAGGGGAGAAGCCATTTTCATGTTCAGAATGTGGGAAATGTTTCAACCACAAAAGTAGTCTTATTGCACATCGGATAATTCACACAGGGGAGAAGCCATTTTCTTGTTCAGAATGTGGAAAATGTTTCAGTAAGAAAGAAAGGCTTACTAGACATCAGAGAATTCACACAAGTGAGAAGCCATTTTCATGTCTAGAATGTGGGAAATGTTTTTCTAGCAAGAGCCATCTCTCTACACATATAAGAATTCACACAGGGGAGAAGCCATTTTCATGTCCAGAATGTGGAAAATGTTTTACCATGAAATCCAGCGTTACTACACATCAGAAAATTCACACAAGGGAGAAGTCATTTTCATGTTCAGAATGTGGGAAATGTTTTGACAGGAAAGAAAATCTTACTGCTCATAAGACAATTCACACAGGGGTGAATACATTTTCATGTTCAGAATGTGGGAAATGTTTTACCCACAAATCCAGCCTTACTGCTCATAAGAGAATTCACACAGGGGAGAAGCCATTTTCATGTTCAGAATGTGGGAAATGTTTTACCCAGAATTCCAGCCTTACTTCTCATAAGAGAATTCACACAGGGGAGAAGCCATTTTCATGTTTAGAATGTGGGAAATGTTTTACCATGAAATACAGCCTTACTTCACATCAGAGAAGTCACACAGGAGAGAAGCCATATTCATGTTAGTTATGTGGAAATGGGAAATGTTGTAACAAGAAAAATGATCTTACTGCACATCAGAGAATTGACACAGGGGAGAAGAAATTTTCATATTCAAAGCGTGGGAAATGTTTTACTAAAAAATCATATCTTGCTGTACATATGAGAATTCATACAGGGTATAATCCATTTTCATTTGCTCAATGTGGGAATTTGTTCATCCTGTGGAGGGGCGTCACTAGAGCTTCCGGGGGTAAGGTTAGGCTTGAGCCTGACATAGCCACCAGGTGCCACTCCAGGGTAGTTCCCGGGTCTGCAGCAGCTGACAGGAGAGTAGGGGTGCATAAGACGGATCCTTTGCTGATTTTGTGAGTTTGCCCACTGACAGACATGAACAATCTATCATTTTTAGGATTGTTTACTTTTAAAAGTGAGAGAATATCAAAAATAAAGTCCAGAAACTCACATTTTCTCAATTATATAAATGTATTTGCATTTTGAAGAGTGAAATAAGTATTTGATCCCCTACCAACCATTAGGAGTTCTGGCTCCTACAGACTAGTTAGACGCTTCTAATTAACTCGTTACCTGCATTAAAGACAACTGTCTTACATTGTCACCTGTATAAAAGACTCCTGTCCACACACTCAGTCAGACTCTAACCTCTACAACATGGGCAAGAGCAAAGAGCTTTCTAAGGATGTCAGGGAAAAGATCGTAGACCTGCACAAGGCTTTAATGGGCTACAAAATTAGAAGTAGGATGGGTGAGGAGGAGACAACTGTTGGTGCAATAATACCGTGTTTCCCCGAAAATAAGACACTGTCTTATATTTTTTGAGGGGCCAAAAGTGGCCCCATGTCTTATTTTCGGGGTATGGCTTATATTGGCAGCCACCAGCCTACTTACATACACATACCCATACATACACACACATATATATACACACACACACACACACACACATATATACACACACACACATATACACACAGCTTCCTACCTTGTCCCCTGCTCTGCAGTGCCTCCGGTGTCCTCCGTGCCGACCGCTGTGCTGCCTCCTCGATCCTCTTCTTCTGTGCTGGGGTGTCCTCTGTGCCTTCCGGTGGGGTCCTCGCTCCGTTCCCGGTCTGCTGTGCCTTGTGGTTCCCCCTGCTTCAGTTCCATCATCATCAGTGCTAGGGGCCGCCATCTTCCTTCTTCCCTCCGCCCCCGGCCAGTGATGTCAGAGCAGGCCGCGCTGTGATTGGCTAGCACACGTGTCACGGGTGCTAAGCCAATCACAGCGCGGCCTGCACTGACATCACTCTGACATCACTGGCCGGGGACGGAGGGAAGAAGGAAGACGGCAGCCCCCAGCACCGATGATGATGGACCCGAAGCAGGGGGAACCACAAGGCACAGCAGACCGGGAACGGAGTGAGGACCCCACCAGAAGGCACAGAGGACACCGAAGCACAGAAGAAGAGGATCGAGGAGGCAGCACAGCGGTCGGCACGGAGGACACCGGAGGCACTGCAGAATGGGGGACAAGGTAGGAAATACTGCGCAGCGCCCCCCACCCCCTGCGCCCCCCCTTCCTGTCTTATACCGTATATTCCCCCAAAATAAGTCGCCCTGTCTTATAATCTGGGTATGAGTTATATTGGAAAATTCTGCGCCAGCCCTGCCCTGACTTATATTCGGGGGTGACTTATTTTCGGGGAAACACGGTAAGAAAATGGAAGGAATACAACATGAGTGTCAATTGACATCAATCTTGGGCTCCATGCAAAATCTCACCTTGTGGGGTATTCAGGATCATGAGGAAGGTGAGAGATCAGTCTAATACTACATGGGAGCATCTTGTTAATGATCTCAAGGCAGCTGGGACCACTGTCACCATTAAAACCATTGGTAACACATTATACCGTAATGGATTCAAATCCTTCAGTGCCCGCAAAGTCCAACTGCTCAAGAAGGCACATGTGCAGGCCTGTCTGAAGTTTGTCATTGAACACCTTGGTGATTCTGAGAGTGACTGGGAGAAGGTGCTGTAGTCAGATGGCATAAAAATTGAGCTCTTTGGCATTAACTCAACTCGCCGTTTTTGGAGTAAGAGAAATGCTGCCTATGACCCAAAGACCACCGTCCTCACTGTCAAGCATGGTGGTGGAAACATTATGTTGCATCAATGGGACAATGGAGAGAGCAAAGTACCGTAAAATCGTGAGTGACAACGTCCTCCCCTCCAGGACATTAATAATGGGTCGTGGCTAGGTGTTCCAGCACGACAATGACCCAAAACATACAACCAAGGCAACAAATGAGTGGCTCAAAAAGAAGAGCAATAAGGTCATGGAGTGGCCTAGCCAGTCTCCAGACCTTAACACCATAAAGATTTATGGAGGGAGCTGAAGCTCCAAGTTGAAATCGTGATGTGAAACCGGCCTTATTTGTACACATAATGAATATTTGATATAATATACACAGCAAAACCAAAATAAATATGATCATAATAGGATTAAATAAAATACTTCCTACTGCTGTCTTAATAGAAGACTGCAACAAACGTTTTACTGATCTAGCAAAATGTTTCCACCATGATGTTCCCGACATTGATTTCTATTCATATTCTATTTCATCTAGATTACCTTGTTCATGTCTAAATATAAATTCAGTTTCTTTTAATTGTTTGCTTAAGAAATCTAATAAACCTCTATGTCTTTTCTAATTTCATTACTCCACATATTCCATGGAAATGTATTAATTTGGGATAAATTATATTGTATAGGAAGGACCTTCAAATTACTTGTACGCGGCATATAATAAATGGACGGAAATAGAGAAGCTGTGGCTGGCTCCATAATACCCGGCTTCTCTAGTGTGGGGTCCGCCGAATGATATACCTTTAACTACTCTCTTAGGCCCTATGGCCTTTACTAAAGAAATCTGGCATTCCGTTAGAATAAAATGTCAACTATCCTCCCATGCATCCTTTCTGACTCCTTTCCTCTGCAATCCACGTTTGTCAGACCTCATGAGTACAGGGGTGGCTTAGAGGTCGCAGAGGCAGGACTTTTCTGTTTTAAAGACTTGGTAGACCCTTTGACTAGGCGATTCAAACCCTATGACAAAGTAGCTGACAAGCACAAATTACCGCAAATTTTTTTATTCATACCAACAAATTACCCATTACTTTCAAGCTGAATTAGGACCACCTGAATACCTTGCACCTTCCAAGTTTGAACAATTATGTGCCGGGGCACCTCCACCAGAGGGCTCATCTTGGACATATACTCCATTTTAAGTGATCCAGACCCTATGAATCCCATTCACCACTCCTATATGCAGAGATGGGAGAGATGGCTGGGTTGTACGTTAACACTCCAAAAATGTCAGGTGATATAGTCACATGGTGGGTTTACACGCTCCAACGTCTGTCCAATATTGGATCTGACGGCGCTGGTGTGCGCTTTTTGTGCCCGGTTTTCCAAGAATCAGATCGGCGGTTTACACAGCGCGATATCGGGATACATCGTCCCTACGATGTCTACGCCCCCCCGACCCAGGAGCGACCATTTAACATGGGAGTCAATGGAGGACGTTGTACTGCACATCGGAGTTGGGCTGTCACACAGCACGATCCGGCTCCAACCGGCATCCGATATCGGGCCGTTGAATAGCACGCTCATTCGACCCCCGATATCTGTTTGCCATCGTTCCTGCATCGTATTGGATGTTTACACCATACAACGCACGAACGATATCGGGTCCAACGCCCGGACCACGTGACTTTTGGTCGGAGTTGGACGCCGATATCGCAACGTGTAAACCCACCAACACACTTTTAATACGTTTATTAACACCCTTTATAAAGAAAATCAAATTAAGATCTTGATGACTTGGTACCATACCCCTGAGTTGCTAAATACAATAAACTGGTGGAGATTCCCTATTCCATAATTTTTGGGCTTGCCCAGGAGTAACTGGTTTTTGGAGAGAAGTCAAAACAATGGTAGGTGATGTCATGGGCATGACTATCCCCTAGAGCCCCTGACCTACGTGTTGAACTTATTTCCACCAGGATTGGATAAATCAAGGGCCAAATTATTAATGCACCTTTTATCTGCCGCCAAGTGTCTGATTTCACTGTTCTTGAAGAAAACAGCGGCTCCTAAATTGTCTGATTTATACACAAGGATTAATGATATCCACCTCATGGAAAAGATGACTGCCATAATAATATGGACAAATACGATAAAATCTGGAGATTTTGGACTATGTTTCTGGAGGGTTTCCGTTTGTGATGATTAAAAATATGAACCTGCCATGCTTTCTACCTTCCACAGGACGAATCCCTGAGTTCCTGTGAACCCCAAAATGCCTGGACTTTCCCTATTTTGAGATACCCTGAAACTCTAAAGGTACCTTTACACGCCGCTACAGAAGGTTAGAAACAACCGGGTGTCTCACGTGCACGAGCACGTTTCAACGATTCCTAACGGTACCTTATACCGCAATTACACGCCGCTACAAGATGCTCCACAGATGTTTTTTTCGATTTCTGGATGCACTGACTGGTGCCGCAGGTTACCTTCTGTAGAGCACCGTCCCTCATTTACACGCCGCTACCACAAGGCAATATGAGAGGACCTGGGGCAGCAGGGACAACACATAGGCGTGCCAGAGTTGTGGATTACGAGATGCTCGTACGGTGATTGGACAAAGCAATAACATCATGATTGGCCAGCCAGCGCAGGAAGGCTGGCTAATACATGATGCTATTGCAATTGTGTAGTGTGACTGGTCAGCTCCTTAAATATGCCGCCCTATGCAGGGACAACCAATCGTAACGCAGGAGCTTCCACCAATGATCACTGATGGGGCGCGGTATCCCGGAGGCTGTGTCACGCCCCAGGGAGTTCACTAGGTGTCGAAAAAACCTTCCTGTTCCTCGATTACACGCCGCTACCAAAGGGTTTAAACCTACCTGTTTTTGAGCACGGCTGAAAGACAGGTGTCGACAGTGACCGTGGCAACAACCTGAATTACACGCCGCTACCTCTCGGTGTTTTGACGGTACAAGATACAATTGTCTCCGAGACCCTTCCCCCTCTTTTATATACTTATCTACAGTATGACCATATGTCTTAGAACATGTTGTTTTTTCCTTTTATTGTTGATATCTGTTGATATGTCATGCAAAAATTAATAAAAAACAAAGTTGAAAAAATAAATTCCTTGTATGTAATTCCTTGCATATAATAGTAACAATGCCTTCCTTTGAGAGAGATTTTACATTTCCCTCTATACAATACAATCTAGTTTTCAATACAGGAATTCCTAGAATCTTCAGGGGAAACATCACTTCTTCTCTTCCCACTATAGGGATTAAAGATGTTCACACACAAATATTCCGGTCACACCCTGACCATTTATTTACCCATAAATCTGGATGATTCAAAGAAAAAACATGTTCTATAGGTGAATTCCTTAGCATTCCTAGGGGTGTTGTTCCATTCTGCAAACTTTGAGCAATCATTTTCAGATTAGTGGAATACTCAATCTGGGTTTCTAAACAAGCCGTAGCCACCTGGTCACTCTCTACCAAGGCTAACGTGGCGTCTTGTAGACGTGATACAGAAGACTCTATCAAGGCTAACGTGGCGTCTTGTAGATGTGATACAGAAGACTCTCTATGAAGGCTAACGTGGCGTCTTGTAGATGTGATACAGGAGACTCTCTATCAAGGCTAACGTGGTGTCTTGTAGACGTGATACAGAAGACTCTCTATCAAGGCTAACGTGGCGTCTTGTAGATGTGATACAGAAGACTCTCTATCAAGGCTAACGTCGCGTCTTGTAGATGTGATACAGAAGACTCTCTATCAAGGCTAACGTGGCGTCTTGTAGACGTGATACAGAAGATCCCAGTATAGCAGCCGTATTTACAACCATCTTTTCAAGAATTTTATTCAGCCCTTTCTGAATCTTTACTCCCTTCCCCCCAATATATTCAATGTTTTCCAAATCAGATTTGAGTGTATTTATGTCCATGGTATTCACTAAACTTCCCACTGTTCCAGTTCCTCCCAACATTCCTTCTAATATTCCCCGCTTACTTTGACTTTGGATTGGAGGATTCTTTCTAAACCAACTCTGTATTCCCATTTCCATATTAGTAAGGTGCAATTTGCATTTGGGATACCTGGTAGAGCTTTTCCAATCGGACAGATTGAAAGTCCATACCATGGTCATAAATTCTCCATCCCTTAATAAAGGTTTAGACTGAAACTGATTAAATTGGAAAGGAACAGATGGTGTCAATCTAATGTTTGTGTAATTAATGTCTGCTGCAGACCATATCTCCACAGATACATTTTTACAATTCCTGTAATTAGTTTTAGTTAAAACGCAACACTTATGAGGTCCAGAATTCCTGGGAGATGAATTCTCTATAGAAAAAATAACATTTTTGTCTAACCATCTCTCATTTTCATGTTTCAAGACATAAAATGCATTCAGAATTTATGCATGAAAATATAGTGTAACAAAGCACATATTCGTACCGTGCTGCAACAAAAAGAGTTGTGCATACGTCATATGTTGTCAAAAGGAAAAATGGAGATTCGGTATAATACAATAAGCAAAAAAAAAACTATATTTTCATGCAGGGCTGTGGAGTCAGAGTCGTGGAGTCGGATTCGGAGCTCATTTTGGTGGAGTCGGGAGTCGGTATGAAATGGACCGACTCCGTCTCCGGGTTCAGTAGTGAAATGCTGAATGTGCTGAATACGGATCTTAGTTCTTTGGTGTCCCCTTGTAGTAAGTACTATTAAACGGATGAATGAGAGTAGTGAACAACAGCTAGAAGAAAATGTAGGATTCAGTATGTTTGAGATGGAAGAAGGTCACAGTGCTGTTCATGTAACTGAGGAGGAAGTGGAACAAACAGATATTACAGCAGAAGAACAGCAAAATGATACTTTCCAATTAGATGATCTTGTTGAAGCTGCTTCAAAACACTTTAATATTTATCATATGCGCTGTGCTGTGCACACGCTGCAGCTGGCAATAAGAGATGGTCTGCAAGAGGGACATTATAGAAATCTGCAAAAGTGAGGAAATTGGTTATTGCTGCCAGAACCCCTAACCCCTAAAATTGATTCCATCTTGAAGAGACGTGCTGGGAAAGGGGCAATTGTTGATCAAGCCACTCGGTGGGGCAGCACTTATTTAATGATTGAGCGATTGCTTGAACTAAAACCGTTTCTTATAGATATGGCGAACCCTCAGGTGACCTTAAATGAAGGTCAATGGACACAGGTGGCTGAATTGAAGGAATTGCTTAATCACCCATTCACCGTGACTAAAAAATTCCAAGCTGAGGATTTAACTCCTGGCATTTTCATGAAGGAGTGGAAGAACTTGCTATTTTGCCTGTCTCAAAGAGAAGGTTCAATCGCAGATGGCATTTCTGCTTCAATGAAACGGAGAGAGACACAGCTATTGGAAAATCAAATTCTTCTAGCAGCTGTTTATGTGGACCCAAGTCATCGTATACTGCTTGATGATCAACAGTGTGCTAAAGGAAAAGAAGCTCTGACTGAGGTAGCAGTTAGGATGAGTGGCCTACAGGACTGCCAGGCGCAAGAGGACTTGGATCCTCCTGACAGTGCTACTGCTGCCATATCTTCATCCTCATCAGATGAGGAGTTTGACTTTGACAAATATTTGGATGACATGGAGCAGGCAAAACGATGCCGCAAGGAAGAAAATTTCACTCCGTCTCCTATGGCAAGCAGATTGACCATTTTTCTGCAAAATATTTCTGTTGCTCTCAAATAGAAAAACCGTTCATCAAAACTGACTGTGCATGAGGCCATTCCTTTATACCCGGAGATTGTTAGAGATGTTGCCCATGTGGTTACGGCTTTGCCTCCAACCCAAGTTAGTGTAGAGAGGTTGTTCTCTAGCCTTAAAATTATTAGGTCAGATTTGAGGTCGTCTATGAAGGAGGATCTGATGGAGGCAATTCCATTTCTTAGAACAAATTCATAGACTGCACAAATGTTATTCAGTGAGTTTTTGTTAAAGGGAACCTGTCACCTAATCTATGGCCCCTAAACTATCACTACCTGCCCCTACAGACCCTAACTAGCTCCCTAACCATCCCTGGCTGACGTAATATGGCTTTATATAAGGTGAAATAAACACTTTATAAACTTACATGATCAGTGCCAGTGGGGCGTTCCTGACAGTAGGGCGGGGTCCCCAGAGCCGCGCTCCCCCCGCCTCGCTCCCTTCCTAACGCCCTAATGGGCGGCATTATCGATTTGAAGAGCGGGGAAGCCCATTGGAATCTTCCCGCCCCGCTCTTCATGACGCGGCCGGAGACCGCGTCATTTCCGGGTCCGCGCATGCGTAGTGCACCGGGTGAAGCTGACCGGAATCGCAGCGTCGCTAGGCAACGACCGGCGTCTTCGGAAGGTGAGTATCGGCGGCCCCCCCCCCTCCCAAACCAGCCCATATATATGTGTGTGTAATCCACATGTACATATGGATTACACACACACATATATACATTCACTTTGATTAGGCACATTTCATATATATATATAGATGCACATATGAAATGTGCCTAATCAAAGTGAATGTATATATGTGTGTGTGTAATCCATATGTACATGTGGATTACACACACATATATATGGGCTGGTTTGGGAGGGGGGGGGGCCGCCGATACTCACCTTCCGAAGACGCCGGTCGTTGCCTAGCGACGCTGCGATTCCGGTCAGCTTCACCCGGCGCACTACGCATGCGCGGACCCGGAAATGACGCGGTCTCCGGCCGCGTCATGAAGAGCGGGGCGGGAAGATTCCAATGGGCTTCCCCGCTCTTCAAATCGATAATGCCGCCCATTAGGGCGTTAGGAAGGGAGCGAGGCGGGGGGAGCGCGGCTCTGGGGACCCCGCCCTACTGTCAGGAACGCCCCACTGGCACTGATCATGTAAGTTTATAAAGTGTTTATTTCACCTTATATAAAGCCATATTACGTCAGCCAGGGATGGTTAGGGAGCTAGTTAGGGTCTGTAGGGCAGGTAGTGATAGTTTAGGGGCCATAGATTAGGTGACAGGTTCCCTTTAAACTCTTTTTTGCCACTTATATAGTTTATTACATAGTGTTATTATATATATATATATAAGTATATATGTAATCCATATTACATAGTGTATTACATGTTTACAATTTATTACAGTTTTGTTTTCTAAAATTGTTGTTGCGTCCCTGCGGCACGGCGCCTCCACTGCATGCTCTGCTGTCCCTCCTGCCTGCTTACCTATCGCTCCGTCACCGGCCCTGGTCCGGGGATTCAGGGTTCAAGCCGGCCGGCGGTGGCTCCAGAGTGCATCGCCGCTTGTCAAGAGGCCAGGGTTTGGCTTCCACGCTGCTGCACCGTCCTCCTGGGGCTCCTGCTGCCTTACTTCCTCCCTGAGCTCTCAGTAGGGGGCGGGCGGGTGCTCACAGCCACTCTTAAAGGGCCAGGGTTCCAGTCTGCCCTGCACCACCTCTCAGCCAATCACTGAGAGGCAGCGGGGATATAAGGTCCTCATTCACTTCTGGACATTGCCTGGGCAACTTCTACCATCTAGAAGCTGCCATTCCAGGTCTTGTTAGGTTCTCCTGTTTTGTGCTATTCCTTACCCTTGTTTTGTTTTCTTTCAGTTGGATACCTCCGTGCCTGCTCCCTGCTGCCCTCCGTTTTTCCTGGTTTCCCAAAGGACCCCATCCTGCACCTCCATGTTTCCTTCTGTTGGTTTCTTTCCCTTGGGTCGGTTCAACACGGGTGTCCGCCTCTCTCAGGCCCTCCTTAGCCTCGTCCAGGAGAAATCCCTGTATGGGGGTCACTCCGGCTGGACTCCTTCGGAGGTGTTTCCGGTGAGGTGACCCTGTGGCCTTCCCTTGGGGTGTTTGCCCACTGCTGTTGATGTGTGCAATAAATCTTTGAACTTACCTTCCTTGTTTGGTTCTCTCACTCATCCTGGTATCAGCATCTGCATTGCTTGCGGTCCAGTGGGTCCTCACATCAGGTCCGTCTGTAGAGCGTGACAGATTTTGCCCAGGACATGGACCCCGCTGATGCCAGGTTTGATGCCCAAAGAGAGCTTGCCGGCCTCCGTCAGAGCCACGACCACGTAGTGTCCTTCATACAGTCATTGGAGGCCCGCTTAGAAGCACTCCACACCTCTGACCCTTCTTTTTCTTCCCAGATGTTGGGTCTGCACCAAGAACTGGACCACCAGAGGGAGCTACAGAACAGGATGCTGACCTATATGACATTCATGGATGGTCGACTTACCAGCTTACAGATGGCAACGGCCTCCCAGGGTTCTTGCTCCATGTCACCCTCTGGAGCCACAGCAGGCGCTGTTTCTTCTCGGCTATGTCAGCCCACCAGGTACTCAGGGGATCCTAAGTCATGCCGGGGGTTTCTCAACCAGTGTCAACTTCATTTTCGGCTGTTACCACACCAATACCCTACGGACGAGGCCAAGGTAGCGTTCCTGGCGTCCCATCTGGAGGGCGAGGTGTTGGTTTGGTTTAATCCGGTACTGGAGAGAGAGGATCCCATTGTGTCAGACCTGCGGGCGTTTCTGGCCACCTTCCGCATGATCTTCGATGAACCTGGACGGGTCGCCTCTGCTACCGAGGCCCTCTTCAGTCTGCAGCAAGGTAATCTGTCTGTCGGTCAGTACGCGATACAATTCCGTACTTTGGCTTCTGGAGCTTCGCTGGTCCGATGAGCCCTTGATCGGTGTCTTCGGTCGTGAGTTATCCGGGCGTGTGAAGGACGAACTGGCGGTACGGGATCTCCCCGATTCCCTGGATGAGTTCATCACCCTGGCGATTCGGATAGACCGTCGTCTGCAGGAGCGAAACAAGGAGAGGAAGCAGGAGAGAAGACCTCCCCGCTTGGCTCCCACGTTCCAGCGGCCCCTTCTTCAGGCCGACTTCCTCTTCAGCCCACGAGCCCATGGAGGTGGACCGCGTCAGGTTGAGCAGTCAGGCAAGGGAGGAGAGGCTCACTCGGGCCTTTGCCTTTACTGCGGTGGATCCGGACACTTCCGTAGGCTATGTCCCAAGAGACCGGAAAACTCCTCCACCTAGGCCAGGTAAGAGAGGCCAACCTAGGTGAGGGCGACTCCTCTCTACCACTTACTATTTCCATCCAGGTGAAGGTCGGTGACGAACGCCATTCGGAGGTGGCTTATCTGGATTCCGGGTCTGCAGGTAATTTCATACAGCTGGAAACGGCGCAACGTTATGGTTTTCCCATACTACCCCTGCAGCATCCCCGCATCATCACCTCCGTCGATGGGAGACCCCTACAGGACACGATAGCGGGCATCACAGGTGACGTGGAGATACAGGTCGGAGCACTCCACACTGAGCGGCTCTCCTACGTATTGCCGTCTCTTTCTCCTCCGTTTATGCTCGGCTTGCCATGGCTCCGCAGTCATGAACCAGTCCTGGATTGGCGTACGGGAGATGTCCTGCGGTGGGGTCAGGCTTGTCACAGTCGGTGTCTGCTCCCCGTTCATCCCGTCCAGATGCCTCCCTCACCGGCGGCCTTGCCCGGTCTACCATTGGCCTACTGGTCCTACGATGATATCTTCGATAAGAAGGAGGCCGAAACCCTTCCTCCTCACAGACCGTACGACTGTCCCATCGATCTTGTACCAGGGGCTTCGCTTCCGAAAGGTCGCATCTACCCGTTGAATACCGCCGAGACCCAGGCAATGGCCAATTGCGTTAAAGACAGCCTGGCGCAGGGTTTCATCCAGAAATCCACTTCGCCCGTGGGTGCGGGGTTCTTCTTCGTAAAGAAGAAGGAGGGGACCTTACGGCCATGCATTGATTATCGGGGTGTCAATGCTATAACCGTGAAGAACAAGTACCCGCTGCCCCTCATTCCCGAGCTCTTCGACCGGCTGCGTGGGTCCCGGGTCTTCACGAAGTTGGATCTACGTGGTGCCTACAATCTTGTCCGGATTCAAGCAGGCGACGAATGGAAGACAGCCTTTATGTCTCCTTTATGTCTGTGTCGTAGTCTACCTAGACGACATCCTGGTGTTCTCCCCTGATCTTCCTACACACAGGCGAGACGTCCGGCGGGTCCTACTCCGGTTACGGGAGAACCGGTTGTACGCGAAGTACGAGAAGTGCCTGTTCGAGCGGACTTCCTTGCCCTTCCTGGGATACGTGATCCCTGATGCCGGTCTCGAGATGGATCCAGAGAAGGTATCCGCTGTCCTGAAGTGGCCTCGACCAGTGGGACTTAAGGCCATCCAGAGATTCCTGGGCTTCGCCAACTACTACCGGCAATTCATCCCGCATTTCTCTGATCTGGTCAAACCCCTCACCGCGTTGACTCAGAAAGGGACGACAGCCAAGGTATGGACCCCAGAGGCCGAATCCGCCTTCCTGTCGCTCAAAAGCGCTTTCTCCACAGCTCCTGCCCTCCACAGGCCTATGGTGGATAAACAATTCTATCTGGAGGTGGATGCATCCTCATCCGAAGCGGGAGCCGTCCTCACCCAGAAAACCACCACTGGGCACATGGTAACTTGTGGTTTTATCTCCAAGGCTTTCTCTTCTAGTGAACGGAACTACTCCATAGGTGACCGGGAGCTGCTCACCATCAAAATGGCTCTGGAGGAGTGGCGGTACCTCCTAGAAGGCGCAGTACATCCTGTAGTGATCTAAACTGATCACAAGAATCTGGCCTACCTGCAGTCAGCCCAGAGACTCAACCCACGACAGGCTCGCTGGTCCCTGTTCTTCGCCCACTTCGACTTCCGTCTTCACTTCCGCCCGGCAGCCAAGAACATCAAGGCTGACGCCTTGACCCGGTCCTTCCTCATCGATGATCAGGAAGAGGAGCCACGCCCCATCATCGACCCATCTACTCTCTGCATGGTGGCTCCGCTCCATCTGTCTCAGCCGCCCCCAGGTAAAACGATGGTTCCCGAGGCCAATCGAGTGCGTGTTCTTCGCTGGGGTCATTCCTCCAGGCTCGCTGGCCATGCTGGACTAACGAAGACCCTGCAACTGATATGTCGGCACTATTGGTGGCCACGGATGCACCAGGACGTCACCGACTTCGTCTCAGCTTGTTCTTCCTGTGCCCGTAAAAAGACGCCCAAACGGTTGCCTGTCGGACCTCTACTGCCCTTACCGGTGCCCTCTGAACCCTGGAGACACATCGCCATGGACCTTATCACCGACCTCCCGCCCTCCTCCGACAACACCATTGTGTGGGTCGTGGTAGACAGGTTCTCCAAAATGGCCCATTTCATTCCGTTGCCCGGTCTGCCTTCTGCGCCTAGACTGGCTGAGCTATTCGTCCTCCACGTTCTCCGCTTACATGGTCTTCCCTCTAACATTGTTTCTGACAGAGGTGTTCAGTTCGTGTCCGGGTTCTGGCGGTCCCTCTGCAAGAAGCTCGATGTCGCCTTGGACTTCTCCTCAGCCTACCATCCGCAGTCCAATGGGCAGGTTGAACGGGTGAATCAGGTGTTGTCCGGCTACCTGTGACACTTCACCAACCCACACCACGACAATTGGGCAACCTTACTACCCTGGGCAGAGTTCTCCTACAACAATCACACCGGTGAGTCCTCTCGTTCCACGCCTTTCTTCATAGTGTATAGACACCATCTGAGGATCCCGACTCCCGTGGCCATCACAACTCCTACTCCGGCAGCTGAGGCGGTGGCTAGAGACTTCTCCAAGATCTGGACGAGACACGAGCAGCTCTGGAGAGGGCATTGAGACGAATGAAAGACCACGCTGACAAGCGGCGCCTGGATGCCCCCCTGTTGATGCCAGGGGACAAGGTATGGCTCTCCTCCAAATACGTCTGCCTCAAAATTCCCTCTTACAAGCTGGGTCCTCGATATATCGGTCCTTTTGAGGTCATTCGCAGAGTGAATGAGGTGTGCTACCAGTTAAGGCTACCCCCTACTCTACAGATTCACAACTCTTTTCACCGGTCTCTCCTCAAACCTTTGGTCCTCAACCGCTACACACAAGATACGACTGCATAACCTCCGCCAGCCTCTGCTTCCGACGTGTGGGAGATCAGCGCCATCCTAGATATGAAGAAGAGGGGTCGCTCTACATGGTACTTGGTTGACTGGAAGGGGTTCGGTCCGGAGGAACGGTCCTGGGAGCCTGCAGAGAACATCAACGCTCCACGCCTCCTGCGCAGGTTTCATGTCGGTCTGCTTCCGGGGGGGCGTGGAGGGAGGGTACTGTTGCGTCCCTGCAGCACGGCGCCTCTACTGCACGCTCTGCTGTCCCCCCTGCCCACTTACCTATCGCTCCGTCACCAGCCCTGGTCCGGGGATTTACGGTCCCAGCCGGCCGGCCGCGGCCTCAGGGCTCCAGAGTGCATCGCCGCTTGTCAAGGGACCAGGGTTCGGCTTCCACACTGCTGCACCGTCATCCTGGGGCTCCTGCGGCTTCACTTCCTCCCTGAGCTCTGAGTGGGGGGCGGGCGTGTGCTCTCAGCCACTCTTAAAGGGCCAGGGTTCCAGTCTGGCCTGCCCCGCCTCTCAGCCAATCACTGAGAGGCAGCGGGGATATAAGGTCCTCATTCACTTCTGGACATTGCCTGGGCAACTTCTACCATCTAGAAGCTGCCATTCCAGGTCTTGTTAGGTTCTCCTGTTTTGTGCTATTCCTTACCCTTGTTTTGTTCTCTTTCAGTTGGATACCTCCGTGCCTGTTCCCTGCTGCCCTCCGTGTTTCCTGGTTTCCCAAAGGACCTTATCCTGCACCTCTGTGTTTCCTTCTGTTGGTTTCTTTCCCTTGGGTCAGTTCAACACGGGTGTCCGCCTCTCTCAGGCCCTCCTTAGCCGCGTCCAGGAGAAATCCCTGTATAGGGGTCACTCCGGCTGGACTCCTTCGGAGGTGTTTCCGGTGAGGTGGCCCTGTGGCCTTCCCTTGGGGTGTTTGCTCACTGCTGTTGATATGTGCAATAAATCTTTGAACTTACCTTCCCTGTCTGGTTCTCTCATTCATCCTGGTATCAGCATCCGCATTGCCTGCGGTCCAGTGGGTCCTCACATCAGGTCCGTCTGTAGAGCGTGACATTCTTACAGCATAGATGTTATGTGATTGTGTCAGTGTAATTTGTTCTTGTTCTCCACATTTTCCTCAGGACCCTCAAGGCGCCGGGCCCAGCCAGGGGGAGCCACCCGTTCGTGAAGAGACCCCCACAACATCGGGGGAGGGAGGGGGGGTGAGCCTGATCCCGGCCCCACCGTGCAGCACCCTCGGCCCAGTGAGGGGGGGGGGAATCAAAGAAGACCAGCTCCCCCCTCTACCCAGCTGGGTGACTGGGCAAAGAGGGTGCTGCTGAGCCTGGAGCGGGTACCTTGGACTGGGATTGGGCTGATGGTTAGTGAACGGGTGGCCAAGCTGGGTTGGCCTCAAAAGACCCACCTTGAGCGGATCATCACTCTAGCCCTGGAGGCGTCGATGAATGGGACACTGACCGGGGAGACCATCTTGGCCGAGCCCCCCCAGCCACCGTCAGTGTCCCAGCAGCCGGCGCCAATGGCTATGTTTGGCCCTGGACATAATCCTGAGGTGCCGAGGGAGCCATTTCGACCTTTCCCTAGGCACTGACCACACCCACTTCCTGCAAGGGATGTGCCATCGCCAATCCTGCATCAGACTATGATAATTATTGGGGACGCTACCACCAATTATGATTTTGTAGTTGCCCATTTTGTTTGCCTTTCAAATTTAAGTTATTTGTTCATGGTGAAAGTAACCTATTCATGTTTAATCACTGAACTTGTTGATTAAACTTATATTTTTACATATCGCTGTATTTAATGTGCTACATTTAAAGGTTGGTCACAATGTGAAAAGAGTTACCTTGCTTCAAAGGACACACACAGCTGTGCCGTACACTTTACACATACAAGCAGGCCCAGCAGCTTAGGTTCTATGATGAGAGATTTCCTCTTCACATTTGCATCCTAAATAGTGTTTCAAGGAGGTGTGAAGGGCCAAACACAAGGTGATGCATAAGGTTGAAATCATGGTGAGGGCCAAATTACCACTTGGAAGTGTGTACACAGGTAAACACTGCTGTCCACACATGTTTGGCCCTTACCTTGACCTCAACACAATGTGGCATTGTGTATGGGGCCAGGTCTTGGGCCACTGTTCCCATAAAAAAATTAGGTGGCTGGCCTGAGCCCTCTTTGGCGTTGGAGCCCACAAATTACATAGATCTCTTTTGGTTTTGGATGAACATGTTCGCCAAAATGCAATGTGTTTGCTATTTTTACTAAATTAGAAACAGGAAAACGCACACAAGTAATTTGGTGGTGGATTGAAGAATATATTTTCATCCTTGGGGCAAAGGACGAGCCACACACCAAACTTGCTGGCTTAATCTTAAAATCTGGCTAAAATATATAAAATTGGCAAAGTTGGGTCAAACAAACAACCCAGACAAAATACCACAAACAATGGCCTGGTCAGGGCAACAATCGGGACACATTATGGTCCGCATGACCACATTATGTTGGCAACGTGCCAAAAAGAAACATGTCAACATGACTTCCAAAAAGTAGTTGGATTCCAACATTGATAATAATTGCCGGGGCAAGTCAATGATGTGGGCCAGTAGGGCCACGCCTTGACTGGTGGGTGAAGAACTGGTGCATCATTGCACCCACCACCTCCAGCTGGGTTGTTGCCTCCCGTAGCTTGTGTACGGCGTCTTGGTGGGCCTGCAGGAGGTCCAGGTAAGATGTTGCACCTAGAGTGTGGGAACACACACATCAGTGACCCAAAATAAAAATTTGTCGGTTAAGTAGGTTAAAGGGTGCCAACAAAGAGTACTTACCAAGTACTGGAGGGGCTCCATTTTCCGGGGAGGGGGATTGGCTCATCTGCCAACCCAAACCGACAGCTGGTGTCACTAATAAGTCAAAAGACACAAACAAGGGAGGTTAGCTCTGTGTTTGATAACATTGACGGGAATAGTGTAAGACTAACAAACAAGCCTTGTATGCATTTCACACTTACCAGACTCACTGACACCATGTTGGACAATGGGTGAGTCAGGGGGGGATGGGGAGTACGCCTCCATAATCGCGGCTAAGGCTGATTGGCCGTGTGGTGGTGCTTCACCTTCTGGCCCGTAGCCCACTGAGCCTGCCACATGTGCTGTGGCTGCCGCAGGTGCAGGGGAGTCTGCAGGAGATGGCCCTGGTGAGTCTCCTTCAGGTGGGGCCGGTGAGGCTGGGGTGGATTGAGGGCGTGAGCCACTTTGAGCTGGTGCTGGTGAGCCCGGGGACAATGTGCCCCTTGAGGACACGTCAGCTGGTGATCTGGAGGGGTGGGGTGATGGCTGCGGTGAGCTGGCCTGGGCTGCTGATGGTGAGGCCGCTGGCGACACCTCTTGTTCTTCGTCAGCATCTGTTGGTTTAGAAGGGAGCACTTTTATAACATTTTTGTGTACATATGCACATAGTGTACTGTGTGCCTAATGGGCTTTGGTGGGTAGCTAACATGTCACATATGTTATGGCCTTCCCTCCCTGAGGACATTTTAGTGCATCTGCAAGGGTATGTAGGCGTCATATGTTTTTGAGCACCAAGGAGGATTTGTTTGTAAAATTCCAACAGAAGGGGCCTATGTTTGTGGAGTTCTATTTGTGGGCACACTGTATGTTTGGGAATGATAGGCACCACCACTTGCAAACAATTACTTAAAAACAAACATGCTAGAAGTAGTAGTAGTGGGCAACAATAGAGGGTTAATTGTCATTTAGGCTCAATCTGCTATATTGTGCCCTGATGTCACATGTGTGTATGTATCATGACATCATACTCACCACGCAGACTCTGTATGTGGGCACGGATGGCAGCAATGCGGTCCCTTGCCTTGTATTTCATGTCAGCAATTTTTTCACAATTTGTCTGGTGGTGCGCTCAACTTGGAGATCCCGCAGCAGGGCACGCTGGACCTTTCGCACGATGCGCATTTTATGCAGCCGGGGATGCTGGTGTGGTAAGACACACCAGTAGTCCAGCCTGTCCAAGTTGTCATACAGCAGTAGGAGCTCGGGCTCACCCCATGCTGCTGAACGCTGCTCAGCCGCCATCTTTATGCATGGGACTGGACTCCACCTAGAAGGCTGTGCCTACTGAAAGACAACGTCATGACGCAGATTGTGGGTGCGGTGTTTAACTTGTCAGTCCGCAAAGGAGTCGCCCACACATAATGGCTGAGGCCAGGGCACGCGACGCCGTCATGAAATGTGCAAAGCACAACGCTATTGCGTCGGTCAACCAGGGCCCGAACCTTTCAGACACTTTGGATGTAGTTTACAATTATATATATGTCGGAGTTGTGAGATGCGAGGTGCGATTTTACGCAGTCCTTTCATATCTTCACCACATGGCACTTTGAAAATAAACCGATCGGACATTTGCAACTACATGGTGGTGGCGTCGTGAAAAGGTGCATAACCTATTTGCTAGAGGAGTCCAGGAGCTGTGTAATTGGCCTTGGATACATGTCTTTTTCCGCACCATTGTGGAGCTTGCAAACACAATGATAATGCAGCGCGCATCCAAATAAACCAAAATAAAAACAAAATGGCTACTTGGCGACGCACATTCAATCACCATTGCCTACCTAGCCACCAATCAACGTAGGTGGGCGGCTACAAAATTACTACATTCGAAACTCCTACGGACTTCCTGGAACAACCATACAATCTGGCTCGAAATCGTTGTTGGGCTTTCACACGGCACGATCCTGCCACATCGTCCATCCAATATCGGCCAGTTGGAGACTCTGCTCATTTTTCCCCCGATATCGTTTTGGCAACGTTCTTGCATCGCATTGCACATTCACACTACACAACGCACAAACGATATCGGGGCCAACGCACGAACCACGTGACTTTTTATCGGAGTTGGATGCCGATATTGGGACGTGTAAAGTGGCCATTAGGTACCTGGATGTAAATGTTTTTTTGTGATCCTGCCTGCATCTCATCAGTACTGAGGTTCCTGTATGATCTGCAGTCTGATGACCGATGACAACAACTCCCTGTATCTTCTTACCATTATTAAGAACATACTGGCAGTTGGAGGTTCATGCAGTACAAATATATACAGATCTGACCTGACATTACAACTGCTGTACTAGGTACTGATAGTAGTCCTGGTTCTCAAATTCATATACCAATAGTGGTCCTGGTGATTTAGTCATGTACTGATGGTGGTTCTGATGGTTTATGTACTGATGATGGTCCTGTTGATTTATTCATATACTAATGGTGGTCTTGGTGATGTATTCAACTAGTGGTTACTACGGGGATGTATTTCCGTACTGCGTTTGGGTCTTGTCATGTATTTCTGTACTAATGGGTGTTGTGATACTCACTTTATGTACTGTTGGTGGTTCTGATTATGGATTTCTGTACTGATGAGGGTAGTTGTACTGTGTTTCTGTACCGATGGGGGTTTTAGGGATACATTTTCTTTTTCTGTTCTGTGCATTTGTATAGGAGTTCCGGACATGTGCGTCACTTGCGTTTTCATCGCGATCTGGCACTTCTGGCTTATTTTAAAACCGCAGTTAGTAGCGGTATTTGTCCAGTGCCTGAAGTGCCGGATCCCAATGAAAATGCAAGTGCCATACATCTCCCTCCAATACAAATGTATTAGGCAGTTATTACTGCACTCTCACTTTATAGTGAACGGTGACTGTAAAGGCCCCTTTATACGCCACCACTCAAAGGTAGCAACTGCCTGGCATTGGGGATATTTATGCCTGTTGCCATGAAATTGTTACGAAATTGCGGCGTGTAAATAGGGAAATTCCTTCCTGTGTCCTGCAGTTGAGTCAGATACTTGTTGCTGAGCCGTGCTCAAAAACCCAAGGCAACACAAAGGCACAATTGCCATGGTAGTGGCGTGTAAACGGGGCACAGGCATGGATGTTGCGTCGCCTAGTGATTTCACAGGGGCGTGCCACAGCGTCATGGATACCACGCCCCATCAGCGATCATTGGTGGGGGCTGCTGTGTTTCCATTGGCTGTCCCTTCACAGGGCGCCATATTTAAAGAGCTGACCATTCACACTACACAATTGCAATGGCGTCATGTATTAGCCAGCCTTCCTGCGCAGGCTGGCCAATCATGATGCTATTGCGTTGTCCAATCAGCGTACTAGCGTCACGGAATACACAACTCTGTAAGCCTATGTACTTGCGGCGCGAAAGATGTACGCCCATATTCCTTTGAGGTAGCGGCGTGTAAAGAAGGGAAGGTATTCAACAGGAAGTAAGCCGCAGGATCTGTCGGCACTTCCGGGGAACACAGATACCTTCAGTGGACAGCGCAATGACGGCGTCTATATGTGGCATCAGCGATCGGTATCCACAGTTAAAAACGTGCGCGTGCATGTGCGGTGGATATATGGCGCCCCGCAACGAGTGCGTCACAGGAGGGTATTGCATCCCTGACTGAAGATGCAATATTCTCCGTCTCGGGGATGAACAAGTTAAATCCAAAGCTCCATACACCACATTCAACATGCAGAGGTAGAGGACCAATTGGGTCCTGGTGGGAGGAGTGTAGGACGTTGAGTGTGGGGAAAGAGCAGAAAGCAAGTGAGACGGTGGAAGGAACAAGTACAAGGAGGAAGTGAAAACTACAGAGCTAACTGGGAGGGCACCGAGAAGCGGTGACCCAGACGTGAAAGGGGCGAAAAAGCAGAGCGCCGGGCCCAAATACGCCCGCGCCCAGCCCCACCGGAGACCGGTTCCGAGGTAGCACAGCTGTTCACCACTGTACTACAAACCGGAGTGATAGAGGAGCTTCTTAGGAGCGCATCACGACAGGCACCACTTCCGCGGCCGTACCAGAGGGGTACCCACCATTGGGGTTCAGGACCCTTAGTAGCCGGCTTGGGAACCCGGCTCAGGCAATCCATTAGAGGATCCCCAGTATCCTGATTTGGTGCAACAAGGCAGCGACTAGCAACAAAAGGGGCAGTTAGTGAGAAGGAACATTGTGGAGCTTTGGACAGAGGCTGTTCATCACCGGGACCACCTGGTCCGTTACCTACGAACTGTTTTACCGTGTACCGTGCACAACTACAGTAAAGACCCGTTGCAGAGGAGTACCGTGTCCGTGCTTTCTTCCAAGACTGCTCTCACTTATGCTTGCTAAAACTGACTGAACTGCCGTACCACTCCCCGCCAATAACTGACCCCGGGGACTCACGCTCGTCCTGTGGGGAGCGTTTCCATCTAGCTGCCGCACATCCCCCGGAGGTCCAAGCAGCGCTGATGCAATCACCGGACACCTACAGGTGGCGTCACGAGACAGTAACTTTATTCCATATAATCTTAATTTACCCCTTCTTTGACCACCGGGCCTCCACAGCCTCAGGCACAGAACCGTGACCACAGTCAGTGCCTGAGACCTGAGAACCCGGCTGCGGTGAGTCAGATACCTGTTGCTAGGCACAGTGGCGGCGTGTAAAGGTACCTTTACGGCTCCTTGCTTTGAACCTAGACAGGAAGCGAGTGGCATCAAAGGGAATAAAATGTAATTTTCTCACTGAACACTTTTCCTGTAAGGCGGCTAACCAAGTTTAAAATGCTATTTATCTGCAGATTAATCCAATAGCTGCAAATGTTACCTGTGCTACTTTAATGTGGCAGCCAGAGATAATCGGGCTAAAGAAAGGCTGTCACAACTGCAGGGCCACCGCTCAGTCATTGCCCCCCAGGCCAAAATGTGCCAGCCAGCCCCTGCGCCCTACACACGCGGCTCAGCTCCGTACACGACCTAGCCCGGGTTAGCCCCCCTTATAGAGAATTTGGGTATAAAATGTTTCCATTCGTTAGATCTTTGTTAGATCCGGGTTTGATCAACCAAAACTAACGTTAGATCTCCTCTACAAAATGAGATATTTAGGATCTTTTTCAGGGGGGGCTAACCCGTAGCTAGCCCCTCCTCTTTTGAAATTGCCCGTTTTTTTCGATGGATTCTAATAGATATTCGTTAGATCCGGTTTGATCAGCAAAAATTAACGTTAGATCTCCTTTCGTTCCCGAGATATTGGGGGGGGCTAACCCGTAGCTAGCCCCCCCTCTTTTGAAATTGCCCGTTTTTTCGATGGATTCTAATAGATATTCGTTAGATCCGGTTTGATCAGCAAAAATTAACGTTAGATCTCCTTTCGTTCCCGAGATATTGGGGGGGGCTAACCCGTAGCTAGCCCCCCCTCTTTTGAAATTGCCCGTTTTTTCGATGGATTCTAATAGATATTCGTTAGATCCGGTTTGATCAGCAAAAATTAACGTTAGATCTCCTTTCGTTCCCGAGATATTGGGGGGGGCTAACCCGTAGCTAGCCCCCCCTCTTTTGAAATTGCCCGTTTTTTTGATGGATTCTAATAGATATTCGTTAGATCCGGTTTGATCAGCAAAAATTAACGTTAGATCTCCTTTCGTTCACGAGATATTGGGGGTCTCAGGTGGGGGGTTGGGTACGGGTTAGCCCCCCTCTTTTGAAATTGCCCGTTTTTTTCGATGGATTCTGATAGATATTCGTTAGATCCGGTTTGATCAGCAAAAATTAACGTTAGATCTCCTTTCGTTCACGAGATATTGGGGGTCTAAGGTGGTGGGTTGGGTACGGGTTAGCCCCCCCTCCTTTGAAATTGCCTGTTTTTTCGATGGATTCTGATAGATATTCGTTAGATCCGGTTTGATCAGCAAAAATTAACGTTAGATCTCCTTTCGTTCCCGAGATATTGGAGGTCTAAAGTGGGGGGTTTGGTACGGGTTAGCACCCCCTCTTTGAAATTGCTCATTTTTTCGATGGATTCTGATAGATATTCGTTAGATCCGGTTTGATCAGCAAAAATTAACGTTAGATCTCCTTTCGTTCCCGAGATATTGGGGGGGCTAACCCGTAGCTAGCCCCCCCTCTTTTGAAATTGCCCGTTTTTTCGATGGATTCTAATAGATATTCGTTAGATCCGGTTTGATCAGCAAAAATTAACGTTAGATCTCCTTTCGTTCCCGAGATATTGGGGGGGGCTAACCCGTAGCTAGCCCCCCCTCTTTTGAAATTGCCCGTTTTTTCGATGGATTCTAATAGATATTCGTTAGATCCGGTTTGATCAGCAAAAATTAACGTTAGATCTCCTTTCGTTCCCGAGATATTGGGGGGGGGCTAACCCGTAGCTAGCCCCCCTCTTTTGAAATTGCCCGTTTTTTTGATGGATTCTAATAGATATTCGTTAGATCCGGTTTGATCAGCAAAAATTAACGTTAGATCTCCTTTCGTTCACGAGATATTGGGGGTCTCAGGTGGGGGGTTGGGTACGGGTTAGCCCCCCCCTCTTTTGAAATTGCCCGTTTTTTCGATGGATTCTGATAGATATTCGTTAGATCCGGTTTGATCAGCAAAAATTAACGTTAGATCTCCTTTCGTTCACGAGATATTGGGGGTCTAAGGTGGTGGGTTGGGTACGGGTTAGCCCCCCCTCCTTTGAAATTGCCTGTTTTTTCGATGGATTCTGATAGATATTCGTTAGATCCGGGTTGATCAGCAAAAATTAACGTTAGATCTCCTTTCGTTCCCGAGATATTGGAGGTCTAAAGTGGGGGGTTTGGTACGGGTTAGCACCCCCTCTTTTGAAATTGCTCATTTTTTCGATGGATTCTGATAGATATTCGTTAGATCCGGTTTGATCAGCAAAAATGAACGTTAGATCTCCTTTCATTCCCGAGATATTGGGGGTCTAAGGTGGGGGGTTGGGTACGGGTTAGCCCCCCCTCTTTTGAAATTGCTTGTTTTTTCGATGGATTCTGATAGATATTCGTTAGATCCGGTTTGATCAGCAAAAATTAACGTTAGCTCTCCTTTCGTTCCCGAGATATTGGGGGTCTAAGGTGGGGGGTTGGGTACGGGTTAGCCCCCCCTCTTTTGAAATTGCTCGTTTTTTCGATGGATTCTGATAGATATTCGTTAGATCCGGTTTGATCAGCAAAAATTAACGTTAGATCTCCTTTTGTTCCCGAGATATTGGGGGTCTAAGGTGGGGGGTTGGGTACAGGTTAGCCCCCCCTCTTTTGAAATTGCTCGTTTTTTCGATGGATTCTGATAGATATTTGTTAGATCCGGTTTGATCAGCAAAAATGAACGTTAGATCTCCTTTCATTCCCGAGATATTGGGGGTCTAAGGTGGGGGGTTGGGTACAGGTTAGCCCCCCCTCTTTAGAAATTGCCCGTTTTTTTGATGGATTCTGATAGATATTCGTTAGATCCGGTTTGAGCAATGGTCCTGAGGTGTAGATGGAGAAGAGGAGGGGTCCAAGGACAGAGCATTGGGGGGACACCAACAGAGAGAGTGAAGTGAGGAGGTGGCGAGTGAGTGGGACAATCTAAAAGTTCGGTCAGTGAGTCATTCTCGTCCCCCGTGATGCCTACAGGCCCTCCTCTTCACAATCATCGCAGCACACTGCCCCCCTTCCCCCACCGCGACACATTGCCAATGAAGTCCTGATGCTGCCCACAATTCGCCCACGCCGAAGTCGCAGCTGCTCAAACGGATCTAGCGAATATCTGAATCCTTAAAAAAAAGGCACATTTCAAAGTGGGGGGGCGGCTTGTTTTTTGCATAGCAAGTTGTATTTTTCCTTTGCACCACTTTGGGTGCATATAATGTTTTGTATAACTTTTATTTATTTTTAGGAGAGGGAGAATTTAAAAAAAAATTTATTACGTTAATGTTTTTTGAGTTTTATTATTAGTTAATTTCCCGTGTGGTAAAAGTAACAGAACACCTTTATTCTCCGGGTCAGGTTGGACACTCCATACAAACTTTTTTTTTTTTACTACTTTTAAAAAGTAAAACGTTTTATTTTTAAATAATGAGAGAGGATGTTGCCTCGTCGCATGCGCAGCCCCGTAGCGCTTTTATTTTTCTGACTACGGAGCAGTGGGATGCCTCATTTTTTGCGGGAAGAGTTGTAGTTTTTACCATTTTGGGGCATATTCGATTTGTTGATCGCGTTTTATGACTTCTTTTTGTGACTCAAACAGTGAAAAAAATAGAAATTCAGGCTTTTTAAAAATTTTTTTATGGCATTTACCCTGTGGAATAAATATTAAACTACCGTATATACTCGCATATAAGCCGAGTTTTTTAGCCCAAAAATTGGGCTGAAAAGCCCCCCCTCAGCTTTTATGCGAGTCATACCCCTATCAGTACACAGGCGACCCCCCTCCCATGAGTATACAGGCCCCCCCCATCGCTCCGCAAACCTGTAAAGTAAGATTATACTTATCACTGTCCTGTCGCCACTGTCCAGCCGCCACCATCGCGCTTGTCCGGCTTCATCCGTCTTCTTCCGGTTTCCTCCTCTGGTGGGCGCAGGCAATGACGTCATTGTCTGTGCGCCGAGGAGGAAGCCGGAAGAAGACGGATGAGGAGCGCGATGGCGGCGACGGGACAGCGGCGACAGGACAGTGATAAGTATAATCTTACTTTACAGGTTTGCGGAGCAAGGGGGGGGCCCTGGATACTGATGGGGGGGCCTGTATACTCATGGGGGTGGCGGGCGAGCTGTTGCTATATATACCTCTGGGGCTGCTGCTATATATACCTCTGGGGCTGCTGCTATATATATACCTCTGGGGCTGCTGCTATATATACCTATGAGGCTGCTGCTATATATACCTCTGGGGCTGCTGCTATATATACCTATGAGGCTGCTGCTATATATACCTCTGGGGCTGCTGCTATATATACCTCTGGGGCTGCTGCTATATATACCTCTGGGGCTGCTGCTATATATACCTCTGGGGCTGCTGCTATATATACCTCTGGGGCTGCTGTATACTACCTCTGGGGCTGCTGTATATACCTCTGGGGCTGCTGTATACTACCACTGGGGCTGCTGCTATATATACCACTGGGGAGGCTGCTGTATACCACACTGCTGGGGGCTGTATACTACCACTGGGGAGGCCTGTATACCACTGGGGGGTCCTGTATACCACACTGCTGGGGGCTGTATACCTGTGCTGGGGTCCACCCTCGGCTTATACACGAGTCAATAGGTTTTCCCAGATTTTGGGGGCAAAAGTAGGGGGGTTGGCTTATACACGGGTCGGCTTATACACGAGTATATACAGTATTTAATTTTTGGAGGTTGGGATCCCAGCTGATGGTAGGACAACTTGGATCTCACGATTGCTGACGGGGCTAGCCGAGGCTGCCATTCCCATGCCCGACGTGAAAACTATGGCAGAGGAATAAGGCCCGGCTAACGCAGTCGTCAAAAGTCAATGATCGGTCGTCAAGGGGTTAAAAATTCCTGTACATAGACTCTCATGTTTAGGTCTCATTTTTAATCAATTTATCAAAACAATAAATCTTACTTATTAGTACAGTGAAAAACACAAGTAACAGTAATACCTTCCAGAAATAGAGATTTAACAATGGAAACCTTAACGATTAGGACGCAAAATCCCTGGAATAGAAATAGGACACGAACATTGTAACATCTAGACAGAGTTCCTGAGTTATCGGTGTTTGACTTATACAAAAAAAGAAGAAAATTACTAATGTGACTAGATATAAATGTATTCAAATGTTTAATATCATAGAATACCAATAACAATTTACAATAAATATTCACGAAAGATGAAGGCTGTATCTAAAAAATAGGAGGACTGAAAACTCCCATGAGTGCAAAGTAACTCAAACAAAAGAAAGAAGAAGAACAGTAACACCCAACTGTTGGGTTTTACGGTTGGGTGTTTCACCGGTGTTGGGGTGTTACTGATCGGTGTTGGGTGTTACTAATCGGTGTTGGGGTGTTACTGGTCGGTGTTGGGGTGTTACTAATCGGTGTTGGGGTGTTACTAATCGGTGTTGGGGTGTTACTGGTCGGTGTTGGGGTGTTACTGTTCTTCTTCTTTCTTTTGTTTGAGTTACTTTGCACTCATGGGAGTTTTAAATTTTATTGTAAATTATTATTGGTATTCTATGATATTAAACATTTGAATACATTTATATCTAGTCACATTAGTAATTTTCTTGTTTTTTTGTATAAGTCAAACACCGATAACTCAGGAACTCTGTCTAGATGTTACAATGTTCGTATTCTATTTCTATTCCAGGGATTTTGCGTCCTAAACGTTCAGGTTTCCATTGTTAAATCTCTATTTCTGGAAGGTATTACTGTTACTTGTGTTTTTCACTGTACTAATAAGTAAGATTTATTGTTTTGATAATTAAATTGATTAAAAATGAGACCTAAACATGAGAGTCTATGTACAGGAATTTTTAACCCCTTGACGACCGATCATTGACTTTTGACGACGGCGTTAGCCGGGCCTTATTCCTTTGCCATAGTTTTCACGTCGGGCGGGGGAATGGCAGCCTCGGCTAGCCCCGTCAGCAATCGTGAGATCGCAGCTGTCCTACCATCAGCGGGGATCCCAACCTCCGAAAATTAAATAGTTTAATATTTATTCCACAGGGTAAATGCCATAAAAAAATTTAAAAAGCCAGAATTTCTATTTTTTTCACTGTTTGAGTCACAAAAAGAAGTCATAAAACGCGATCAACAAATCGAATATGCCCCAAAATGGTCAGAATAAAAACTACAACTCTTCCCGCAAAAAATGAGGCATCCCACTGCTCCGTAGTCAGAAAAATAAAAGCGCTATGGGGCTGCGCATGCAGCGAGGCAAAATCCTCTGTCATTATTTAAAAAAAAAACATTTTACTTTTTAAAAGTAGTAAAAAAAAAAAAGTCATAAATTTTGTATGGGTGTGTCCGACCTGACCCGGAGAATAAAGGTGTTCTGTTACTTTTACCGCACGGGAAATTAACTAATAATAAAACTCAAAAAACATTAACGTAATAAATTTTTTTTTTAATTCTCCCTCTCCTAAAATTAAATAAAAGTTATACAAAACAGTATTTGCACCCAAAGTGGTGCAAAGGAAAAATACAACTTGCTATGCAAAAAACAAGCCCCCCCCCCACTTTGAAGTGTGCCTTTTTTTTAAGGATTCAGATATTTGCTAGATCCGTTTAAGCAGCGGCGACTTCGGCGTCGGCGAATTGTGGGCAGCATCAGGACTTCATTGGCGATGTGTCGCGGCGGGAGAAGGGGGGCAGTGTGCTGCGATGATTGTGAAGAGGAGGGCCTGTAGGCATCACGGGGGACGATAATGACTCACTGACCGAACTTTTAGATTGTCCCACTCACTCGCCACCTCCTCACTTCACTCTCTCTGTTGGTGTCCCCCCAATGCTCTGTCCTTGGACCCCTCCTCTTCTCCATCTACACCTCAGGACCATTGCTCAAACCGGATCTAACGAATATCTATCAGAATCCATCAAAAAAACGGGCAATTTCTAAAGAGGGGGGGCTAACCTGTACCCAACCCCCCACCTTAGACCCCCAATATCTCGGGAATGAAAGGAGATCTAACATTAATTTTTGCTGATCAAACCGGATCTAACGAATATCTATCAGAATCCATCGAAAAAACGGGCAATTTCAAAAGAGGGGGCTAACCCGTACCCAACCCCCCACGTTAGATCCCCAATATCTCGGGAACGAAAGGAGATCTAACGTTAATGTTTGCTGATCAAACCGGATCTAACGAATATCTATCAGAATCCATCGAAAAAACGGGCAATTTCAAAAGAGGGGGGGCTAAGCTGTACCCAACCCCCCACCTTAGACCCCCAATATCTCGGGAACGAAAGGAGATCTAACGTTAATTTTTGCTGATCAAACCGGATCTAACGAATATCTATCAGAATCCATCGAAAAAACGAGCAATTTCAAAAGAGGGGGGGCTAACCCGTACCCAACCCCCCACTTTAGACCCCCAATATCTCGGGAACGAAAGGAGATCTAACGTTAATTTTTGCTGATCAAACCGGATCTAACGAATATCTATCAGAATCCATCGAAAAAACAGGCAATTTCAAAGGAGTGGGGGCTAACCCGTATCCAACCCCCCACCTTAGACCCCCAATATCTCGTGAACGAAAGGAGATCTAACGTTAATTTTTGCTGATCAAACCGGATCTAACGAATATCTATCAGAAATCCATCGAAAAAACGGGCAATTTCAAAAGAGGGGGGCTAGCTACGGGTTAGCACCCCCCAATATCTCGGGAACGAAAGGAGATCTAACGTTAATTTTGCTGATCAAACCGGATCTAACAATATCTATTAGAATCCATCGAAAAAACGGGCAATTTCAAAAGAGGGGGGGCTAGCTACGGGTTAGCCCCCCCCAATATCTCGGAACGAAAGGAGATCTAACGTTAATTTTTGCTGATCAAACCGGATCTAACGAATATCTATTAGAATTCATCGAAAAAACGGGCAATTTCAAAAGAGGGGGGGCTAGCTACGGGTTAGCCCCCCCTGAAAAAGATCCTAAATATCTCATTTTGTAGAGGATATCTAACGTTAGTTTTGGTTGATCAAACCGGATCTAACAAAGATCTAACGAATGGAAACATTTTATACCCGAATTCTCTATAAGGGGGGGCTAACCCGGGCTAGGTCCGTACACGACCTACAGCAGCAGGTCAGCTCTGAACACGTCCTACACATGCGGCTACGCTCCGTACACCTCGTACACACGCGGTTCCGCTCCGTACACCTCATACACACACGGCTCTGCTCCATACACCTCATACACACACGGCTCTGCTCCATACACCTCATACACACTCGGCTCTGCTCCATACACCTCATACACACTCGGCTCCGCTCCATACACCTCATACACACTCGGCTCCGCTCCATACACCTCGTACACACACGGCTCCGTACACCTCGTACACATGCGGCTCCACTCCGTACACCTCGTATACACTCGGCTCCGCTCCATACACCTCGTACACACTCGGCTCCACTCCGTACACCTCGTACACACGCGGCTCCACTCCGTACACCTCGTACACACTCGGCTCCGCTCCGTACACCTCGTACACACTCGGCTCCGCTCCGTACACCTCGTACACACTCGGCTCCGCTCCGTACACCTCGTACACACGCGGCTCTGCTCCGTACACCTCGTACACACTCGGCTCCGCTCTGTACACCTCGTACACACGCGGCTCTGCTCCGTACACCTCGTACACACTCGGCTCTGCTCCATACACCTCGTACACACTCGGCTCTGCTCTGTACACCTCGTACACACTCGGCTCTGCTCCATACACCTCGTACACACTCGGCTCTGCTCTGTACACCTCGTACACACTCGGCTCCGCTCCGTACACCTCGTACACACTCGGCTCCGCTCTGTACACCTCGTACACACTCGGCTCCGCTCCGTACACACTCGGCTCCGCTCCGTACACCTCGTACACACTCGGCTCTGCTCCGTACACCTCGTACACACATGACTCTGCTCCGTACACCTCGTACACACATGACTCTGCTCCGTACATCTCGTACACACTCGGCTCCTCTCCGTACACCTCGTACACTCTCGGCTCCGCTCTGTACACCTCGTACACACTCGGCTCTGCTCCGTACACCTCGTACACACTCGGCTCCGCTCCATACACCTCTTACACACTCGGCTCCGCTCCGTACACCTCGTACACACTTGGCTCCACTCCGTACACCTCGTACACACTCGGCTCTGCTCCGTACACCTCGTACACGTATAAATCCCTCCTGACCCCACAAGTAAACTTCACCTCATCCAGCACCATATCAACTGAGGAGCTGATCATGTGACCCCCTGACTCCTCCCCTCATGTGACATCATCACAGGTCCTGTAAGCACAGAGCATTTCATCTTCCCCCATTCAGGTCTCTACAATATCGGATCCTCTCACATCTTCTATAGAAGAGAATTCTCCTGATTGACCATCAAGGATGGATCTGGACAGGGACAAGATGGCGGAGAGGATCTTCCACCTCACCCTAGAGATCCTCTTCCTTGTTACTGGAGAGGTGAGAGATTGTGATGACAATGTCACATGACATCATTCTTATCTATGGACAGAATAACAGATGACAGAACTGGAGAGGTGAGGACTCTGGAAATGTCTGGAGACTGGAGATTTATTAATGTGTCTCTCCATAACCAGGATTACACAGTAGTGAAGAGCTCTAGTGATCTGTGCTGTCAGGACCCTGTGTCTGAGGGAAGAGCCCTGAGCCCAATCACGGGGCCTCCACCTCACCCCCTGATACATGAGGACATCAATGACCAGAAGATCCTACAACTCACCTACAAGATGATTGAGCTGCTGACTGGAGAGGTGACACTGCTGGGAATGCTGCTGCTGGGACATTATACAGTAACGCTATGAAGGGATCGGGGAAAGATGACAATGGTATCATTGTATGTGTCAGGTTCCTATAAGGTGTCAGGACGTCACCGTCTATTTCTCCATGGAGGAGTGGGAGTATTTAGAAGGACACAAAGATCTGTACAAGGACATAGTCATGATGGAGGTTCCCCGGCCGCCCCTCACATCACCAGGTAATAGACAGGACTAAATACACACGGCCTATAATGATCTGTATGGAAAGAATGAATTCAGTCCTGTATGTGTCTCCTCCAGGTCTATCCAGTAAGAGGACAACACCAGAGAGATGTCCCCGTCCTCTTCTCCCACAGGACTGTAAACAAGAAGATCCCGATGTTCCTCCGGATCATCAGGTAGATGGAGAGAAGGTGTGATGAGATCTCCCTATGATGTGTAGACGGCTGTGAAGGTCTTGTGCTCAGTCTTGTTTTATCCTCCAGTATTCTATGTTTTATACTTGTGTAATGAGAACGGTGGAGATGGCAGATTACAGCTGATCATAGATGGGACTTCTCCATCTGTCTGTGACTTTTTACAATCTTTGTTTCAGTTTTAATTATTATTTCAGGATGAAGAGTTGATCAGTACTACAGGGACATATGTGAGCGGTGATGATTGGATTAAGGTGATTATTACAGATGACAGCGCAGGTGAGTAGTTTCCTCTATAGTAACTTATTCACCGGTTGGTACAATTACATGCTCCATTTTGTAGCTTCTATTGAGTCTGTTCTCTGTTCTTCCTCACAAGCTTCGCTCTTCTCAGCAGTCTATTAAGCAGTTGGTTCAGGTGTCAGGACCTGGACATCCACCGATCTGTTGGTAGTTAAACAGGATCTTCGTAACCTTGTTCAGCTTAAATTGTATATATCACTAAAAAGGAACAGAGAAGCTGATTACAACTATTGCTCTCTCCACTGTATTGCAGAGATATGGGCTATTGAATTTTAGGGTGCCCAATACGCAAATTTCCCCTTCAGTGAAAAGCCCAGTAACAGAGATTCCTCAGTGGCAGCTGAGGGGGTGTTGCTTTTTCTGCTCTATGACACTGTCCAATCATAAGAAGGCAGAGAGGGGGGAAAACAAAAGCTCCCAGAGATTGTCATTACAGGCATTTGTACCTTGATCTTGCTGAGAACTCTTCCTCCTCTTCCTCCTCTTCCTCCTCTTCCTCCTCTTCCTCCTCTTCCTCCTCGCTGCCTCCTGTGATTCCAGATCTGGAGAGGAGGAGATCTGCAGTGTGGAGCCTGGAGCAGTGAAGATCATGGTGTGAGCAGCATTGTCACATACAGCGCTCTGGATTTCCTTTCAGTCTCCTTCTCTTTGACACCTTGCCTAATTTTACGTGCAAAAATTACATTTTTACATTTTTAGGGCTCAGCTGTTTATTGTTATGTTACATTTCTCTCCTGTGTAGGGTAGACATCACTTCCAGGAGATGGACATTAGGAGCTGTGAAGAAGCAATGGCTCCTTTTAGTTGTCCAATAATGATCCCTTTTTGGAGATCTTTTTTGTTAGATTTACCCCATTCAGGGCAGGATTCCTTCTCAGGAGCAGCACAGTATAGAACATAATGGACAGGCAATAGATTTCTGGCTGTTTAGGGGCAGTAGCTATGGCAGCAGTACAGTATGAAACATAATGGACAGGCAGGAGGTGTCTGGAGGTGTAGGGGCTTCAGCACTGGCTGCTTCATCAGTACAGTATGGATCATGATGAACAGGCCGGCAGTGACATCAATACGCTGATGATAAACAGGAGAGATAAGAGCTCGCTCCAGTATTTCCTCTTAGGCCTCGTTCACTCAACCGTATTACAAGTCCGATTACTTTCTGTATAGAACAGACTACACTACAACCAATGTTACTCAATTTGGCAATGAAGATGATCAATTCTTTTTTTTCACTGGCCAAATCTGTGTGTGAAAAAAAAAATCCCATCATGTACTAGATCATTATGTAAATTGGATGAGACTCGTCCTTTCAAGTCTAAAAAAAAATCTGTTTCTGGACAGAGGCGCGATAATGCATCTGCTTATTATGAATTGTAATTCTTTATCTGTAAATGGTATTGTTAATTATTAATGATTGTTGCTGTAAATACACATCCAATTGCCCAAGTCTCTTGGATATAACTCTAAAGGTACCGTCACACGCCTCCATATCGCCGGCGAAAACGCTGACAATTCCTGAATTCGGCGATGTGGAAACCACATCACATGTGCGTAGTGGCGTGTGACTGGGCAATTATACGTCGAGAAATCGCCGGTGGAGCGTCGCCTGATTGCCCTGCCATGCAGAGAAATCAGGCAATATCCACCAGGCGATATCAGTGCACCTTGGCATGTGACATGGTGATATCGAAGTACACAGAGATCCTGAAATCAATCCCATAGGCGTGCTTGGATGGTGTTTCTTTGCACCTTATCTGCAGCGATTGGTGGGTAATACTGCGTTCCGATTGCTGGCCGTGTCCGAGGCGCCTTATTTGATGACCCGTGCGTTCACGCAAGGCTGACCAATGAGAACGCAGTTCCGTCCACCAATCGCAGTGATAGGGGCGCGGTGAAACACACTCTACCTCGCCCCTATCGAAACAGTATGGCCACATCGCTGCTACGATTGTGGCGTGTGACGCGGCGTTGTGTGAAGGGAAGATCGCTTCCGGTCTTCTGCAGGCGATTTCCGAGACGCAGTATCGCCGTAGATCCCACGCGAGATAGCTGTGTGTGACAGCTTTACAGCGATGTGAATAAAGTGCCCGAAACATGCGCGCTCACGTCAAATTGCTGGAAATATGGAAGCCATATGTCAGCGTGTGACGGTACATTGATGATATTTATACGGCCCCGAGATCCGGCATTAGAGGCTGTTACATCACGGGGAGAGAAGGGATTTTAGTAGAAAACTAAAAAGCTTTCCCTTCACTGAATGTTTATGACAGGACGTCATTCACATCCGGTATGACGCTCTAACAGGCTCTACAGTAGAAAACATAGGTCATTTTTTTTTGCGTTCTGTTATTTATTGAAGTTTTTGCCAATTTCTTCAAAATGCTGCAAGTGGTTCATGAATTTGGAGCAAAATAAAAATTGTGACGACTGTCCGAGGCCACAGGCTCAAACTGCTATATGACACAGACTGGGCACAAGCCCCTCTGTTTGGCAGGTTGCCGAGATACCCTGACACCCTCTAACCCCTATACAGGGATCTGGATTTACAAGGGGTCCAGAAGATAGTCAGGACAATACCAAGATGGCAGCAAAGTACAAAATCATCAGACAGGAGAAGTGTCCAAAACCAGACCGAGGTAAAACAGGAAAAACTTATACAGAGCAGGAGAAGAACAAGACCTAACCAGGGAAGCATAAGCTATATCTGGCAGCTTCCAGCAGAAAGCTGGGGGCTTAAACAGAGTGTGGTGTCTTCTAATAGGCTGAAGCCAGGAGCTGATGACTACAGCTGGACAGCACACTCCCACTCTGTCATACTGGAAAGTACTGCAGGTCCCAGCCCCTCTAACCTTAGTGGATGGGTAGAGCCTGCGCTGTCCAGAGTTTCTGGCCCTGACGTCTCCTCTATCACCAGCACAATCTACACAGTGAATACGGCGCCACCTGATGACAGAAGCAGATGTCACAGGAGCAGGTCCTGATGGAGATGGGACAGAAATGCTCTTAGGCTAAAAGTCTCTCATTTGGCTAAAAGGCGCAAAATGTGCCCCAAAATAGCTGAGACATAAAATAGCTCAGAAGTGACTGGAGGACATTTGTGAAAAGTGTGGTGAATTTGTAAAAAGATGCAGTTAATGAACATCTGGAAACACCAAACCACAGCAGCAATGGGGAAAAATAAAGAAAAACACAGATGAACACTTAACATGTTTAGCACAAGACTGTTTCTTATCATCATTTCTGTGGTCAGTGATTGGATATAAAGTGTTCAGTAATCTTTATAATTTTACACAGGCTCATATTCCTCCCATTCAGATCCCTACAGTATCAGAGATCTTCTATATAAGAGAATGGATCTGGACAGGGACAAGATGGCGGAGAGGATCTTCCACCTCACCCTAGAGATCCTCTTCCTTGTTACTGGAGAGGTGAGAGATTGTGATGACAATGTCACATGACATCATTCTTATCTATGGACAGAATAACAGATGACAGAACTGGAGAGGTGAGGACTCTGGAAATGTCTGGAGACTGGAGATTTATTAATGTGTCTCTCCATAACCAGGATTACACAGTAGTGAAGAGCTCTAGTGATCTGTGCTGTCAGGACCCTGTGTCTGAGGGAAGAGCCCTGAGCCCAATCACGGGGCCTCCACCTCACCCCCTGATACATGAGGACATCAATGACCAGAAGATCCTACAACTCACCTACAAGATGATTGAGCTGCTGACTGGAGAGGTGACACTGCTGGGAATGCTGCTGCTGCTGGGACATTATACAGTAACGCTATGAAGGGATCGGGGAAAGATGACAATGGTATCATTGTATGTGTCAGGTTCCTATAAGGTGTCAGGACGTCACCGTCTATTTCTCCATGGAGGAGTGGGAGTATTTAGAAGGACACAAAGATCTGTACAAGGACATAGTCATGATGGAGGTTCCCTGGCCGCCCCTCACATCACCAGGTAATAGACAGGACTAAATACACACGGCCTATAATGATCTGTATGGAAAGAATGAATTCAGTCCTGTATGTGTCTCCTCCAGGTCTATCCAGTAAGAGGACAACACCAGAGGGATGTCCCCGTCCTCTTCTCCCACAGGACTGTAAACAAGAAGATCCCGATGTTCCTCCGGATCATCAGGTAGATGGAGAGAAGGTGTGATGAGATCTCCCTATGATGTGTAGACCTATAAAAAATCCAAGAATGCGCACATAGGGTGATATCTTCTTTGAAGAAGGATAAAAGGTTATATAAAGAGGCTGCTCACCTGATACAGTTGTGATAACCCACAACTGGTAATGATCGCTCAGATACAAGTAGCTGCTGCAGGACCGTACTCTCCACAGATCCCTGTGGTATAATCAGCTCCCAGGACACAGTACCTCGAGGTCCGCGCTGCCACTTCAGAAAGGAACAAAAGAAGCCAGTACAAGAGAATGTCTGGATCAACGATTCTTCTTTATTATCCTACGCGTTTCAGAGTCATCTCCCAACTCCTTCATCAGGGAATGTCATGATCACAATGAACTTCCACATATTTATAGCGGTAAAGTGCACAGTCATTCAATTAATGACGTCACATAGAGGGCGGAACTCCAGTGACGTCACTACATTTTGACAACAGAGAAACGTAGTGAAAGATAACAATGGACATTAATGGCTAGCAAGAATTAATACAAAGTGCAATGTATAGTCTCCCAAAAATCTATATCTATATCTCTTATATATTTGGCTATTTTATTTTTATATTTATCTTATCCATATATCTGTTTTTTAAATCAGCCCTGTAAACTTCCATTTATTAATCTATTCTCAAAATATCTCTGCTATTCTATCATCAAGCTTATAACTGCGAGTTTAACACTCACACAGGTCTCGAACCTGCCTGTAAACATTTTCCCTATGTTTAATGAAAGACGTGCGCCTGTTATCTAGGACACACTCCACTAAATCATTGGCACACTTCTCCAATTAACAGACGCGTGCGATCTATTTACAGCTAGATACAATGTTTCCAAATCCCAGTCAGCTATTGAATACTGAGCACGATCATTCCTGGGCTGAGACTGCCATCTAGTGACCACTTTTGAAATTACAATCATTATTAAATATATGCCCGACAAAACCCCTAAATAAATTGAACAAATAATTTTATATAAGAAATCCTTTATTATGTAAATAGAGTGATAATTTTATCTATATTTTTTTAAACAAAACATTAATAAAAATATTTTCTTCTTGATATTTTTCTTCTTGAAATCCGATCATTGATTCTTTTATTACCTAAGGAAATATAAAATAAATTCATTAGTAGTGCACCAATGTGAACTCCAATACAATAAAAATATATTTTTAAAATACACTTAATTTATTAAAACACACCAAATTTGTCTTTAATGATATATCAACCCCCCCCCCCCCCCCCTTTTTTTCATTTTCATTTTTTTCAACTTTCACTATGGTGTCCTCTACTTCTTTCTTATTCACTTCTGTTCTTACCAATACATGTGGCTCACATTGATTATCCCACTAATGGAGAAATGTCACTTCTCACTATATACCTTTTGAGCTCTATATTTTTTGAGTTCTATTCCTAAAACCAATTAGTATTTTTCTTTTTATTTTTTCTAAATTTAAACTTGAAAAATCATTTTATGATGTGTTTTTTGGGAGACTATACATTGCACTTTGTATTAATTCTTGCTAGCCATTAATGTCCATTGTTATCTTTCACTACGTTTCTCTGTTGTCAAAATGTAGTGACGTCACTGGAGTTCCGCCCTCTATGTGACGTCATTAATTGAATGACTGTGCACTTTACCGCTATAAATATGTGGAAGTTCATTGTGATCATGACATTCCCTGATGAAGGAGTTGGGAGATGACTCTGAAACGCGTAGGATAATAAAGAAGAATCGTTGATCCAGACATTCTCTTGTACTGGCTTCTTTTGTTCCTTTCTGAAGTGGCAGCGCGGACCTCGAGGTACTGTGTCCTGGGATATGATGTGTAGACGGCAGTGAAGGTCTTGTGCTCAGTCTTGTTTTATCCTCCAGTATTATATCTACTATATAATTACCTAATGTTCTCTGTCTGTCACGGAAATCGCGCGCCCAGCGCTCATTTTCTGCCACCAGCCGCAGCAACCAATGAGCGCCGCGTATGCATAAAGCCGCACACATTCAAAATTAGGCAATTATATAGTAGACTAGACGGTGGCCCGATTCTAACGCATTGGGTATTCTAGAATATAGAAATAGGGATTGCATGGGGAAGGCAAGGCAAGGGGAAAGGAGGATGGAGGAACAAGCGGCGGGGTGGTGGAAGCCAGAGCTGCACAGGCAGGGAGAGGACGGAACGGCAGGGGAGGACGGAGCGGCAGGGGGAGGACAGAGCACAGAGCGGCAAGGGGAGAGGAGGATGGAGGAAGAAGCGGCGGGGTGGGGGAAGCCGGAGCAGCACAGGCAGGGGGAGGACGGAGCACAGAGCGGTGGGGGGGAGGAGGATGGAGGACAAAGCAGCGGTGTGGGGGAGGACAGAGCAACACAGGCAGGGGGATGACGGAGGATAGAGCGGTGGAGGGGAGGAGGACAAAGGAAGGAGAAGGAAGTGGTGGGGTGGGGGAGGATGGAGCGGCACAGACAGGGGGAGGACGGAGCGGCAGGGGGAAGACGGAGCACAGAGCGGCGGGGGGCAGGAGGACGGAGGATGAAGCAGCTGGGTGGGGGAGGACGAAGGATGGAGGGGAGGAGGAAAAAGGAAGGAGGAAGCGGTGGGGTGCGGGAGGATATAGCGGCACAGGCAGGTGGAGGACGAAGTGGCAGGGGGAGGACAGAGCGGCGGGGGGAGAGGAGGATGGAGAACAAAGCGGCAGGGTGGGGGAGGATGGAGCAGCACAGGCAGGGGGAGGACGGAGGATGGAGTGATGGAATGGAGGAGGACGGAGGGCGAAGCAGCACAGGCAGGGGGAGGATGGAGTGGCGGAGGGGAGGAGGAGAAAAGAAGGAGGAGGAAGCTGTGGGGTGGGGGAGGATGGAGCTGCAGGGGGAGAGGAGGATGGAAGGGGTGGGGAACTGGAGCAGCACAAGCAAGGGGAGCACGGAGCAGCAGGAGGAGGACGGAGCACAGAGCGGTGGGGGAGAGGAGGATGGAGGATGAAACAGCGGGGTGGGGGAGGCCGGAGCAGCACAGGCAGGGTTAGGAAGGAGGATAGAGTGGCGGAGGGGAGGAGGAGAAAGTAAGGAGGAGGAAGCGGTAGGGTGGGGGAGGATGAAGCAGCACAGGCAGGGGGAGGACGGAGCACAGAGCGGCGGGGAAGAGGAGGATGGAGGACGAAGTGGCGGGGTGGGGGAGACCAGAGCAGCACAGGCAGGGGGAGGACGGAGGATGGAGTGGTGGAGGGGAGGAGGACAAAGGAAGGAGGAGGAAGTGGTGGGGTGAGGGAGGATGGAGCAGCACAGGCAGGGGGAGGACGGAGCACAGAGCGGCGGGGGGCAGGAGGACGGAGGATGAAGTGGCAGGGGGGGGGAGGACGGAGGATGCAGTGGCGGAGGGGAGGAGGACAAAGGAAGGAGGAGGAAGCGGTGGGGTGGGGGAGGATGGAGTGGCACAGGCAGGGGGAGGACAGAGCACAGCGGCGGGGGGAGAGGAGGATGGAGAACGAAGCGGCGGGGTGGGGGAGGACGGAGCAGCACAGGCAGGGGGAGGACAGAACACAGAGCGGCGGGGGGGAGGAGGACGGAGGAAGGAGGCGGAAGCGGTAGGGTGGAAGAGGATGGAGCAGCACAGGCAGGGGGAGGACGGAGGTTGGAGTGGCGTAGGGGAGGAGGACAAAGGAAGGAGGAGGAAGCTGTGGGGTGGGGGAGGACGGAGCAGCACAGGCATGGGGTGGACGGTGCACAGAACGGCGGGTGGGAGGAGGACGAAGCGGCGGGGTGGGGGAGGACAAAGCGGCGCGGTGGGGGACGACGGAGTAGCAGGCAGGGGGAGGAGGGAGGATGATGCGGCGGGGTGGGGGAGGAGGAGGATGATGCGGCGGGGTGGGGGAGGACGGAGCAGCACATGCAGGGGGAGGATGAAGTGGCGGAGGGGAGGAGGACAAACAAAGGAGGAGGAAGCGGTGGGGTGTGGGAGGATGGAGCGGCAGACAGGGGGACGACAGAGCGACGGGGAGGACAGAGCACAGAGCGAAGGGGAAGGAGGACAGAGGACGAAGCGGCAGGGTGGGAGAGGACTGAGGATGAAATGACGGAGGGGAGGAGGACAAAGGAAGGAGGAGGAAGCAGTGGGGTGGGGGAGGATGGAGCGACAGGGGGAGGATGGAGCACAGAGCGGCGGGGGGGAGGAGGACGGAGGACAAAGCGGCCGGGTGGGGGAGGATGGAGCAGCACAGGCAGGGGGACGACGGAGGATGGAGTGGCGGAGGGGAGGAGGATGAAGGAGGAGGAAGCGGTGGGGTGGATGAGGATGGAGCGGCACAGGCAGGGGGAGGACGGAGCGGCACAGGCAGAGGGAGGACGGAGCACAGAGCGGTGGCAGTGAGGAGGACGAAGCGGCGGCGTGGGGGAGGACGGAGTGGCACAGGCAGGGGGAGGACGGAGTGGCACAGGCAGGACGGAGCACAGAGTGGCGGGGGGGAGGAGGACGAAGGGGGGCAGAAGATGGAGGACGAGGATGGAGGACGAAGCGGCGGGATGGGGGAGGACGAAGGGGTGGGGTAGGACGGAGGACGAAGCAGCGGGGGGAGGAGGACGAAGTGGCACAGGCGGGGGAGAAAGGAGCAGACTCACACCCACACACAGTCACACGCATACACACACAGACTCACACTTACAGACACACACGGACCGCCCCAATCACACAGTCACCAGCATAGTAAATGCCGGCAGGCGGAGAGAGGGCGGACACCTATGCTTGGGCCCAATCACATGACCGCTGCCAAGGAGACCAGCAAGCAGCCCAATAAACAGAAAGTACCGGTCTCTCTCAGGCAAACAGTATGTGTGAAGGAGAAGACGGGTGAAAACACATGGGGGCGAGGGGGATCCTGCCCCCCCCCCGCCTCCATCCTGCCCCGCCTCATCCATCCTTCCCCCCACATCCATCCTGCCATCCTGCCCCCAGGCTCCATCCCGCCCCCCCTCCCCCCTGCATCCATCCCGCTCCCCCGAATCCATCCTGCCCCCCCGACACCATGCTGCCCCCCTGGCTCCATGCCATGTCGGCTACATCCTGCCCCCCCCCCCCCCCCGCCACCATCCTGCCCCACCGGCTCCATCCAGCCCCCCCACCACCATCCTGCCCCCCCGCCACCATAGTGCCCCCCTGGCTCCACTGAACGTATACACCGCCGCACACAGACACCGCCACACAATACTGACACCTCCGCACACAGACACCGCAACACAATACTGACACTGCCGCACATAGACACCGCAACACAATACTGACACCTATGCACGCCGCAGACACCACTTCACACCGACACCGCTTCACCTTGACACTGCTTCACACCCACACTGCTGGCTCCATCCTGCCCCGCTGGCTCCATCGTGCCTCGCTCGCTCCATCCTGTCCCGCTCCTTTCTGCCCCTGCTGATTAGTCCCGCCCGGTGACTGAACATCAACACCACCGCACACCGACACCACCGCACACAGACACCGCCGCACACAAATACCGCTGCACACAGACACCGCCGCACACAGACACCACCGCACACAGATACCGCCGCACACAGACACTGCCGCACACCGACACCACCGCACACCGACACCGCCGCCCAACACTGATACCGCCACACACCGACACCGCCGCACACCTACACCGCCGCACAACGCAGACACCGCTTTACACCGACACCGCTTCACACCCACACCGCCGCATACCGGCACTGTTGGCTCCATCCTGCCACGCTCGCTCCATTCTGTCCCGCTCCATTCTGCCCCCCGCTGATTAGTCTCGCCCGGCGACTAAACACCGACACCACCGCACACAGATACCGCCGCACACAGACATTGCCGCATACAGACACCACCGCACACAGACACCGCCGCACACAGACACACCAACGCCGCCGCTCAACACTAATACTTCCGTACACCGACACTGCTGTACACTAACACTGTTGTACACCGACACCGCTGTACACCGACACTCCTGTACACTGACACTGCTGTAGGTATCTACTAAGTAATTGCCTAATCGTGTCTGTCTGTCCAGAAAATCGCGCGACGGTAGCTGCGGCTCATCTACTGCCGCACAGAGGTCTGCGGCGAGCGAGCCGGGAGATGACCGGCGTCAGCTTGCAGCGGTAGTACCCCCCGACCGCCATATTGGAACACCCACATTATGGGTATTTCTATATGGCGCCGGGAGTTCAAATCCTGCGCCAAGCCGCGCTACTTGTCTGATTGGTCACCGCGGCGGCCAATCAGCGAAGCAGCACAGCTTGGCGGGAAATATGAATCCCGCGCCGCTGATTGGTCGCCACTCCCAGCGGGATTAGTATCCGCGGCTCGCGAGGTGAAACTCCCTTACATGAGAAAATGGGAAGGGGACCTCGGGTTCACTTCAGAGGTCGAGGACTGGCACGCAACATCTAGGGAGGTGGGCAGGTCCACCAGAAGTGTAAATCATCTTGAAAACATAAAGAAGATTCATCTTAGATGGTACCTCTCTCCTGTGCGCATTGCTCACTTCACCAAGGGTCAGTCCCCGCAGTGTTGGAGACTGTGTGGAGAGAGGGGCAACCTAGTGCACATGTGGTGGTCCTGTCCGAACATACGTCCCTTTTGGACTTTAGTCCAAAGCTTAATCCACTCAATCACGGGAATTAGACAAGATCTAACATCACAACTGGCAGTTCTGAATATTGGTATTCGAGATTTTTCCATCCCGCTGAGAGGGACAGTATCATATATCCTCATTGCTGCCCGTCTGTGCCTTGCCGCAAAAAGGAAAGCCCCCTCATCTCCTTCCTTAACTGACTTGCTCCATAAGATTAATTGGATCTTTCACCAGGAATATCACTTAGCACTAAATGGGTCGGCCAGACGGACGGTTCAAGATAGATGGAGTGTTTGGGCCTCCCACCCGGGAGCTGCACCGGTCCCATGGGGCCTCCTCCAGCCCACTTGCCCTGTGGGCCCACCTGGTTAGAAGAAGCCCTGTGAGCTGCCTGCTCAGAAGACGTTGCCACAAATAGTGTTTTCTTGTCGCCCAAATCTGGGAGACCCTGACATTGGGTGTTATATGCTGCCCCCTGGAGGTCACACCAAATATAGAAGAGATTTACTCCTCCTTCTCCCCTGCAGCATATACGCCCTCTACAGGAATACTGTCAGTTTGTTATTTGGTGTCGTTAGAGGCACATCTCCACACTGAAGCTCCTAGCTAAAGATGAAGCTTAGGGGACCATCGGGGTCCCCCGGCATGGGCCTTTGGCCCCATTTGCCGTTCTCCCTCACCATACTCTTTCAAAGAGCCTCTGGTGAGGTGGGAGCCGACTGAGGGGTTCACAGTTCTCTGTGCCCCTGGCCGATACACAGTCACTGTGTGGCCCCTGTGACGGAGTTCAACTCCCGGTGGTCACAGGTGAAGGATGCAGGCTTCACCACAAGGTACCGAGCTGGCCCCCTATCTTCTCCCCCTCTGGGGATCCAGGTATGTGCTGTGCACTTGGGGGCCCCCCGTATCCACAGCAGGATCCATGAAGGACCTGCTGTAATGTCCCTGCAACAGCCCCTAGCCGGGCTGTAAGTCCTCCAGCAATCCCTCCCTGCCTGTCTTAGCACAGCAGGGGGACGGGGCACAGGACTCAGGGCATGGGGCTCCATTTTCCCGCATCCGCGGGCGTTTTCGCGGGACTTCCGCGCCGGACCCCTCACGCAGGCCGGCCGCGCCCTCAAATTTAGTCCCCGGCTTCGCCGGAGGCCTAGGCTCAGAATGGCCCTGGAAGCTCAGGGCTTGGTCTCTGGCCTCTCCCACTCGCTGGGCTCGGCCTCCCCCTTCCTGTGTACACAATGGGGCCACAGAGCCCGTGTTTTTACAGGCCCTCCCTTCTCTGACTCCCCCCTCTCTCTCTGTGGGGGCCATTTTGGCCTCATTTGCTGCAGATTCTCACACAATCATCTGCTGCTGGGAGACTCAGACTTGGGATCAGGACTTGGAAGTGCGGTAAGCCACACCATTGGTGTGGATTCTCCTCTGTGGCATCCCCGTTCTGTTATACTGTCTTTTTGGAAGTTGGTACACAGGACTGGGTCAGACTATGTCTTCTGCAAAGAGCAAGGGTAAGGCCCATAAGGCTGCAAAGTTGTATGCAACTTGTACGGTGTGCAAAGTCACATTGCCTGCGCAGAGTGTCAATCCCCTCTGCACGACCTGTGAGCAGCATGGGTCACCGGATCTCCTTGGAACCCGGCCCCAGGTGGATGTCCCTGCCCCCTCTGGGGATCAGGCCTCCGTGCCCCCGGTTTTAACACCGGCCCCTCAATGGACTGACGTCTTATCTCAGTCATTTTCTGATTCAGTGGCCCTGGCAGTGTCACGAGCTATGTCGCAATCCGTAGTCTCCATGACTAAGTCCATCATTCAGGCCATTAACCAGAGTCCAGACCAGGCCATGGAGGGTTCTCCCTCGGCCCCTGGTCCGTCTCTTCCTCCTGGGCGTCACAGACCCTCTCCGTCCCTTAGAGAGCCCAGCTCCAAAAGGCAACGCTGTGACCCTTCCCCCTCCTCGCCCAGATCTCAATATAGGGCTCCTCTGGAGGAGGGTGAGGAACAGGACTCTTCGTCCTCTGGCTCAGAGGCGGCCTCGGACTCGATCCCGGAAGGGGACGTTCTGGCTGACAATATTGTCTCCATTATTAATGACATTTTACGTATTCCTGCTCCCGACACTCAGTCTGAGCAGCGAGCCAAGGTTTCCTCCCGCCTTTGCAGCGGCTTGGTCTCTTAAGGCACTCTCTGAGTTTACAGACGTAGCTTACGCCAAAACGCGCCATACAGTTCCTGAGGTGTCCCCCCTTCTGGACCAAATGGCAATGGTCTCGAAATATGCTCTTAACGCCGTGCTTGACTCAGCCGGGCATTCCGCAGTGGCAGCCGCCAATTCCCTCGCCATTCGGAGAATTCTCTGGCTCCAGGAGTGGAAAGGTGATGCTTCTTCCAAGAATCATCTCACAGGGATTCCCTGTACCGGGGATCGTCTTTTTGGAGAACGTCTGGACGAACTTATTAAAGACACAACAGGAGGCAAAAGTACTCTTCTGCCCCAACAAAAAGGCGGAAAAACCGGCGCAGCAAAAGTCTGCCAGGTTCCGTTCCTTTCGTTCCTTTCGTTCCCCTGGCTGGTCCTCCAGATCCTCTACCAACAGAACGTTTCGTTCCGACAAGGCCCAGTCCTCCCGAGGCCAGGGGTCTTCCTGGCGCTCTCGCCAACAGAAATCCTCTAGTCAGAAGCCGTCCAAGACTGCCTCTGCATGACTCGCATGGCTCCAGCTCCGCACCCAGAGTCGGGGGCAGATTGTCCCTCTTTAGGGACGTTTGGCTCTCCGACGTCCTAGATCAATGGGTGCGAGATATTATCTCTCACGGCTACTTCATAGAACTGAACTCAGTTCCCCCAAGCCGATTCTTCATGACGTCTCCCCCTTCCCCAAAGATCCACGCTTTTCACCAAGCGCTGGAAGCTCTGAAGCGGGAAGGAGTCATTGTCCAGGTTCCAGCAAGGGACCGGTTTCAGGGATTTTTTTCAAATCTCTTTATTGTGCCCAAGAAGGACGGGTCCGTCCGTCCGTCCTGCGCTGGACCTAAAACTCCTCAACAAGCACGTCAAAGTGAGGCATTTTCGCATGGAATCGCTTCGTTCTGTGATAGCCTCAATGTCTCAAGGGGAATTTTTGGCATCCATAGACATAAAGGATGCATATCTACACATCCCAATCGCCCCAGCTCACCAACGGTTCCTGCGCTTTGCGATTGGAGACGACCATTTCCAGTTCGTGGCTCTCCCCTTCGGCTTGGCCACCGCTCCACGAGTATTCACCAAGGTGATGGCCTCCGTAGTCGCCTTACTGCACTCACAAGGTCTGTTGGTCATCCCTTACTTGGACGACCTCCTAGTCAAGGCTCCCTCACATCAGGAATGCCAGCAAGCAGTGTCTGCGACTCTGTCGACGCTCCGGAGGTTCGGCTGGATTGTCAACCTCCCGAAGTCGGTCCTCGTGCCCACCCAGAGCCTGGTGTATCTGGGCATGCTGTTCGACACTCGTGCAGCACTGGTACTTCTGCCTCTCGAGAAGGTAATCTCTCTCCAGGCAGGTGTCCGCTCCATCCTCCCGCCTCACTTGTTCTCCATCAGGCATCTGATGCAGATCCTGGGAAAGATGGTAGCTTCAATTGAAGCAGTACCATTTGCACAACTCCATCTGCGTCCCCTTCAGCTGGAAATTCTCCGTGTCTGGGACAAGAATCCGAGGACCCTGGATCACAAGATTTCCCTCTCCTCCGAAACAAGGGACTCTCTCCAGTGGTGGCTGACAGATCAGTCCCTGTCTCAGGGTCGCTCCCTCCTCCCTCCATCTTGGTCGGTGGTCACTACGGACGCCAGTCTCTCTGGCTGGGGAGCGGTGTTTCTTCACCACAGGGCCCAGGGTACTTGGTCTCCACTGGAGTCCTCCCTTCCCATCAACATTCTGGAGATCAGGGCAGCGTACCTGGCTCTCCTCGAGTTTCAGCCGCTCTTAAGCGGCTGCCAAGTGAGGATCCAATCAGACAATGCGACGGCCGTCGCTTATATAAATCATCAAGGAGGCACTCGCAGCACCCTAGCGATGCTGGAGGTTCAAAAAATCCTGTGCTGGGCGGAGGCCACAGGCTCCACCATCTCCGCGGTCCACATTCCGGGGGTGGACAATTGGGAGGCAGACTATCTCAGCCGTCAGGGTATGGACCCGGGCGAATGGTCTCTCAACCCAGAAGTATTTCAAGCCATTTGCAGGCGGTGGGGGACGCCGGATGTCGACTTGATGGCATCTTTCCTCAACAACAAAGTTCCGGTGTTCATAGCCAGGGCTCACGACCACAGGGCGTTGGCGGCGGACGCACTGGTCCAGGATTGGTCTCAGTTTCGCCTGCCATACGTGTTTCCACCGCTGGCTCTGTTGCCTCGAGTGCTCCGCAAGATTCGGGCGGAATGTCACTGGGTGATTCTAATCGCACCCAATTGGCCCAGGAGAGCCTGGTTTGCGGAACTACTCCGCCTCGCCGGCGGCGAACCTTGGGGTCTGCCAGATCGTCCAGACCTTCTCTCGCAAGGTCCATTCTTCCGCCACAATTCTGCGGCGCTCAGGTTGACTGCTTGGCCCTTGAATCCTGGGTCCTAACACAATCGGGTCTTCCCCGGGAAGTTCAGGACACCATGACGCAAGATCGTAAGCCTGCCTCGCAAAAGATTTATCACCGGACATGGAGAATTTTTCTCTCCTGGTGCTTTACTAAGGGCCATTCTCCGTGGCCTTTCTCCTTGCCGACATTACTTCTGTTTCTCCAGTCGGGGCTGGACTCTGGCCTTGCCTTGAGTTCTCTGAAAGGACAGGTGTCGGCTCTCTCCGTCCTTTATTCCAAAAGGCTGGCGAGGCTCCCACAGGTTCGCACATTTATGCAAGGGGTGGCCCATATTGTCCCTCATTACAAGCGTCCTCTAGATCCTTGGGATCTTAATTTGGTTCTCTCGGCCCTACAGAAACCTCCGTTTGAACCTATCTCAGGTATCCCTTTGTCCACCTTATCACAAAAGGTGGCATTTCTACCGTGTTTCCCCGAAAGTAGGGCGCCCCCGAAAGTAAGGCATGGTGCCGCTTTTAGGGGGGTCGGGTAATGTAAGACATACCCCGAAAGTAAGACACTGTCTTACTTTCGGGGCGCCCCACTGGTATCTACAGCTGCAGCACCCCCCCACCCATGAGTATACAGGCGCCCCCCCCCCCGCGCTGCCGCCAACCTGTAAAGTAAAATATCATTCTACTTATCCCCGCCGGTGTCCCATTGCTGTCCCGCCGCCATCACGCTCTTCCGTCTTCATCCGGCTTTATCCGACTTCCTTCTCCGGCGCACAGACTGACGTCATTCTCTGTGCGCCGGAGATGGAAGACAGATGAAGGCGAAGGAGCGTGATGGCAGCGGGACACCAGCGGGACACCGGCAGGGATAAGTAGAATGATATTTTACTTTACAGGTTGGCGGCAGCAAGGGGGGGCGCCTGTATACTCATGGGGGGTGGGCTGCAGCTGTATACACCACTGGGGGCTGCAACTGTGTACACCACTGGGGGCTGCAGCTGTGTACACCACTGGGGGCTGCAGCTGTGTACACCACTGGGGGCTGCTGTATACACCACTGGGGGCTGCAGCTGTATACACCACTGGGGGCTGCAGCTGTATACACCACTGGGGGCTGCAGCTGTGTACACCACTGGGGGCTGCTGTATACACCACTGGGGGCTGCTGTATACACCACTGGGGGCTGCTGTATACACCACTGGGGGCTGCAGCTGTATATACCACTGGGGGCTGCAGCTGTATACATCACTGGGGCTGCAGCTGTATACATCACTGGGGGCTGCTGCTGTATACACCACTGGGGGCTGCAGCTGTATACATCACTGGGGGCTGCTGCTCTATACACCACTGGGGGCTGCAGCTGTATACACTGCGGGGGCTGTATATACCACTGGGGAGGTTGCTGTATACCACACTGCTGGGGGCTGTATTTTATGGTTAAACAAAAATCGACATTTATTTTCCCAATATAAGACATACCCCGAAAGTAAGACATAGTGGGACTTTTTGGGGTAAAAAAAATGTAAGACAGTGTCTTACTTTCGGGGAAACACGGTAGTGGCGATCACCTCACTTCGGCGGGTGTCGGATTTGGCGGCATTGTCATGCAAGCCTCCATTCTTGGTGGTGCATCAGGACAAGTTGGTCCTGCGTCCCATTCCCTCTTTTCTACCGAAGGTGGTCTCTCCTTTCCACCTCAACCAGGATATCTCTCTTCCGTCCTTTTGCCCAAACCCTGTTCATAAGGTTGAGAAGGCCCTCCACACTCTGGACTTGGTCAGGGCCCTGAGGGTGTACTTGTCTCGCACAGCTCCTCTTCGGCGGACGGATGCCCTGTTCATTCTCACGGCCGGACGCGGCAAGGGCTCTTCCGCTTCCAAGGCCACAATTGCCCGTTGGATCAGGTCGGCTATCTTGGAGGCCTATTCGGCCTCGCACACGTCGCCCCCAGCGGGTCTCAAGGCGCATTCCACCAGGGCCGTGGGCGCCTCCTGGGCTGTGCGGTACCAAGCCTCGGCCCAACAGGTGTGTCAGGCTGTCACTTGGTCAAGCCTCCACACGTTTTCAAAGCATTACCAGGTACATGTGCATGCCTCAGCGGATGCAGGTCTGGGCAGACGCGTTCTCCAGGCGGCTGTTGCCCACCTGTAAATGTCTGAGTTGCCTTTCAGGGTGCAGTGGTTTTTCCCACCCAGGGACTGCTTTTGGACGTCCCGATGTCAGGGTCTCCCAGATTTGGACGACAAGAAAAAAGAGAATTTTGTTTACTTACCGTAAATTCTTTTTTCTTTAGTCTTTAAATCTGGGAGACCCAGCACCCTCCCCTTTATTTTTGCCCTATGGGCGTACCTGTGGCTCTTTTAAGCACATAATCTTACTGTTGGCCATGGTTCTGGCCTTATACCTTTCCTGTTCAGCCCCGTTGGCCGGGAATTTGGTTTGCAGTGCAATGTTTTCCTCCTACTGCTCATATACCAAACTGACAGTATTCCTGTAGAGGGCGTATATGCTGCAGGGGAGAAGGAGGAGTAAATCTCTTCTATATTTGGTGTGACCTCCAGGGGGCAGCATATAACACCCAATGTCAGGGTCTCCCAGATTTAAGGACTAAAGAAAAAAGAATTTACGGTAAGTAAACAAAATTCTCTTTTTTCCGTTTAATCGGCTCTTTAGATACCCTATATAATTAGAGAGTTGAGCTTTATTCAGCTGGTGCGGCAGTCAGTGCGAGTTTCTCCCCGTCCCACCCCCATCCCTGATTCCTAGTACATCCCCCCTTCCTTCTCCTCTTTCTCTTGTCTCTTTTATTTTACTTTTCCCCTTTATGACCTTTAATAGTTATATATTGGTATTTTATACTGTTTTTCTGATTTTTCTCCCGGATACTATTCCGGCAGAGAACCGATATTGTTATGTTTGTTTCTTAATCTATGCAAAATATTTCAATAAAAATTCATTGTTTAAAAGAAAACCCTGCCAAGCCATGCTCCGCTTCGCTGATTGGTCACCGCCGCCTGTGGCGTGACGCACTTCTCTGCTTTTAACAAGGCTGTCAGTCATAGTGTGACTCAGTTCACTCCTGTTTACAAGGCTGTCAGTCATAGTGTGATGCACTTCACTCCTGTTTACAAGGTATTCTAGAATACCCGATGCGTTAGAATCCGGCCACCATCTAGTGTTTTATATTTGTGTAATGAGAACGGTGGAGATGGCAGATTACAGCTGATCATAGATGGGACTTCTCCATCTGTCTGTGACTTTTACAATCTTTGTTTCAGGGTGAAGATCTGCCCCATATTAATACTACAGAGACATATGTGAGGGGTGATGATGATCTTACAGATGACAGCGCAGGTGAGTAGTTTCCTCTATAGTTACTTATTCACCGGTTGGTACAATTACATGCTCCATTTTGTAGGTTCTATTGAGTCTGTTCTACCTCACAAGCTTCGCTCTTCTCAGCAGTCTATTATGTAATTGGTTCAGGTCTCAGGACCTGGACATCCACCGATCTGCAGGAAATTAAAGAGAAACTTTGCAACATTTTTTAGATTAAACTGTATATATCACTTAAAAGACAGGCGGATTACAACAGTTTTTCTCCCCTGTCTTTCCCCTTCAGCCAAATCTCACGCTCTAACAAATTGTGTTACCAGAGATTCCTCTGTGGGGGAGCTGTGTTCGTTTCATCTGCAGCCAGAGCCGAATATTATACATAGTTATCTCCTGCTGTATGTGCTGGGGTCAGGCCTAGCGCAGAATCCAGGACTTTACCCCCTTGTTGTCAGTATCAATAGAGATAAGTTTGACAAACAGAGATCTGTCACTTCGTCACCTCATTGGGATCTCTGCAGCGTGATACCCCTGTGAATGAAGGCCTGTGGCCGGTGTTCATAGGAGATCGTGATTTCTATTATACAGCACAGTCAAGATGCGCTGCTGTGTGTAGCACAGGTCATCAATCGCAACTTCAAGTTCCCTACCAAGACTATTAAATACAGTAAAAGATAAAAAAGTTATGAAAAAATAAATATATATATATATATATAATCTAAACAAGAATTCCAGCTAATCTAGGTTGGGGATTAAAACGTAACATTTATTGTCATCTGTAGTTAAAGGCAGTACTGAATGCAGGGTGTCTGCTAACTACAGATGACAATAAATGTTACGTTTTAATCACCAACCTAGATTAGCTGGAATTCTTGTTTGGATGATATATATATATTTATTTTTTCATAACTTTTTTATCTTTTACTGTATTTAATAGTCTTGGTAGGGAATTTGAAGTTGCGATTGATGACCTGTGCTACACACAGCAGCGCATCTTGACTGTGCTGTATAATAGAAATCACAATCTCCTATGAACACCGGCCACAGGCCTTCATTCACAGATGTATCATAATAAGAGGTATGGGGGAGGGGGGGTGACAGGTCCTCTTTAAAAATCCAGAAACCACACTCCGGAGGGGGACTGCATAGCATTATACCGTATATGTGTTGTTTCTGGATTTTAACTACTGATGACAATAAATGATACGTTTTAATCACCATCGTGGACTAGCTGGAGATCTTCTTTTGATGATACATGGGACCGTGGTTGCTTCTTCCTCCATCTCTGTGCATATACGAAAGGGAGTAGTGTATACCTGGATTCCACTTTGTGATGAGCTGCCTTTTTCTTATATATATACATAGATATAGTAAAAATAAAAACAGAACAAATATACATTTGGTATTGCTGTATTCATAAATGTCTGATCTGTCGAAATATAAACTAAATTGATCTGATTAGTAAACGCCGTAACGAAAAATAAACATTGATGGCAGAATTACCATATTTTTCATGGTATGAGATGCAATAGACCATAAGACGCCCCCCTGGTTTTAGAGGAGGAAAATAGGAAGAAAAACTTGAAGCAAAAAATGTGGTCATGATGCACTGGTATGGGGCGTAATCTGCTGCTGACACTGTTATGGGGGAAATGTCCCCAAATTTTGTACTAATGTCCCCATCCTGGGCCCCTTTCAGGTGTATATGTCTCCCAACCTTGTATATGTTCCCCAACCAGGTATATGTCCACCATCTTTTATATATGATTCTCTCATCCAATTATTTATGATCCCCCATCCTGGCTTATGGCCCCCATCCTGGAATATTTAATCCCCATCCTAGATTATATGATCCCCCTTCCTGGTATATATAGCTTTCATCCTAGTAGATAAGATCCCCTGGTATATATGATCCCCCATCTAGGTATATGTCTCCCATCCAGTTATACTTGATCCCCCATCCTGGTATATGGCTCCCATCCTGGTACATATGGCCTCCATCCTGGTATATGGCCCCCATCCTGGTACATATGGCCTCCATCCTGGTATATGGCCCCCATCCTGGTACATATGGCCTCCATCCTGGTATATGTTACGCTCACAGGAGGCGGGTGTCTGAGATGGAACCCACTGGGCCACAGATCACACAGACCCGAGGGGCTTGACTAGGGTTTCTCACCTGGTTTTCGCCAGAGCCACTAAAGGTGAGGATGTTGCTGGTGCCACTCGAATAGACTAAATCTGCGACAGCTGGCCACAGTGGTATGGATATGGACAGTCTCTAGTGAACATTGGTGGAGCCAGGTGACTGATTCTGGCAGGTGGTGGTCCAGGCAACAGCGGACTGTTGCAGGCAGGTGTAGGTTATCGCAGGCCGATACAGACAGGAATAGCAGAGTCTAAGGTGATATAAAAAAGGGGGAGACAGAAGCGCACAATAGGGTCTTATCCAATGATAAAATTGTTTCACAGATATGGATCCACTCACCTGGTTCAGTTGTGTGGAACACAACAACCATAAGCACAAATGGGTAGGATCCGATGAACTGCAGCAATCAGCCGCTCACTAGAATTGCATATATAGAAAGGAGAGAAGTCCGGCTTTCAGGATCGCGCTGTTCCAGTCCAAAGTTCACAAGGAATTAATGCAAGGACCAAGCAGTGATTAGAACTTTCTTTTTATTCCACAAGCTCTACGCGTTTCGTGTAACATAGTAACATAGTAACATAGTTTTTAAGGTTGAAGTAAGACTTTAAGTCCATCTAGTTCAACCCATAGCCTAACATGTTGATCCAGAGGAAGGCAAAAAAAAACCCATGTGGCAACACTAAGCTCCACATTGGGGGAAAAAATTCCTTCCTGACTCCAGATACGGCAATCAGACTAATTCCCTGGATCAACGCCCGATCAAAGAATCTAGTATATATAACTGGTAATATTATAATTTTCAAGTAAGGCATCCAGGCCCTTCTTAAATGTTAGTAGTGACTCACTCATTACACCATCATGTGGCAGAGAGTTCCATAGTCTCACTGCTCTTACAGTAAAGAATCCGCGTCTGTGATTATGATTAAACCTTCTTTCCTCCAGACGTAGAGGATGCCCCCTTGTCCCAGTCTCAGGCCTAAGAGTAAAGAGATCATTAGAAAGGCCTCTGTACTGCCCCCTCATATATTTATACATTATTATAAGATCACCCCTAAGCCTTCGTTTTTCCAAGCTAAATAACCCCAAGTTTAATAACCTGTCTTGGTATTGCAGACCCCTTAGTCCTCTAATGACTTTTGTCGCTCTTCTCTGGACCCGCTCTAGTTCAGCTATGTCTTTCTTATACACCGGAGACCAGAATTGTACACAGTATTCTAAGTGTGGTCGCACTAGTGACTTGTATAGAGGTAAAATTATGTTCTCCTCATGAGCATCTATGCCTCTTTTAATGCATCCCATTATTTTATTTGCCTTTGCAGCAGCTGCCTGACACTGGCCACTAAATGTGAGTTTGTCATCTACCCATACACCCAGGTCTTTTTCAGTGACAGTTTTGCCCAGTGTTTTACAATTAAGCACATAATTATACCTTTTGTTTCCTCTGCCCAAGTGCATGACTTTACATTTATCCCCATTAAAGCGCATTTGCCATTTAGCAGCCCAAGCTTCTAGTTTACATAAATCCTCCTGTAATATAAAATTGTCCTCGTCTGTATTGATTACCCTGCAGAGTTTAGTGTCATCTGCAAATATTGAGATTCTACTCTGTATGCCCCCTACAAGGTCATTAATAAATATTTTAAAATAGAAGCGGGCCCAACACTGACCCCTGTGGTACCCCACTGTAAACTGTGACCCATTCTGAGTGTGTTCCATTAATAACCACCCTTTGTTTCCTATCACTAAGCCAGTTCTTAACCCACTTACACATATTTTCCCCTATCCCCATTGCCCTCATTTTATGTATCAACCTTTTGTGTGGCACCGTATCAAAAGCTTTTGAAAAGTCCATATACACCACATCCACTGCATTTCCTTGGTCCAGTCCAGAACTTACTTCTTCATAGAAGCTTATCAGATTAGTTTGACAGGAACGGTCCCTCGTAAAACCATGTTGATAATGGGTCATGAGGTTATTTTTGTTCAGATACTCCAGTATAGCATCTCTTAGAAAACCCTCTAGGATTTTACCCACAGTAGAGGTTAAGCTTACTGGCCTATAATTTCCAAGTTCAGTTTTTGTCCCCTTTTTGAATATTGGCACCACATTTGCTATACGCCAGTCCTGTGGTACAGACCCTGTTATTATGGAATCTTTAAATATTAAAAATAATGGTCTATCTATGACAGTACTTAATTCCTGCAGCACTCTGGGGTGTATCCCATCCGGGCCCGGTGATTTGTCAATTTTAGTGATTTTTAGACGATGCCGTACTTCCTCTTGGGTTAAGCAGGTGACATTTAATTGAGACTTTTTGTTATCACTGATCATATTGTCTGTCATGGGATTTTCTTGTGTAAATACTGTTGAAAAAAAGTCATTTAGCATATTAGCTTTTTCCTCATCCTCATCCACCATTTCACCCAGACTATTTGTAAAGGGGCCAACACCATCATTTTTTAGTTTATTTATGTAGTTAAAAAATATTTTGGGATTCTTCTTACTTTCTCTGACAATGAGTCTCTCTGTTTCAATCTTTGCTGCCTTGATTTGCTTTTTACAAATGTTATTTAATTTTCTGTATTTATTTAATGCTTCATCACTACCTACTTGCTTTAATTCCCTAAATGCTTTCTTTTTGTCACATATTGCACTTCTTACCGCTTTATTTAGCCATAGTGGTTTCCTCCTATTTCTAGCATGCTTATTCCCATAGGGTATATATTGTGCACAGGTCCTATTCAGGATGCTAATAAACATCTCCCATTTGTGTTGTGTACTTTTATGTCTCAGGACATCGTCCCAGTTTATTGCACTAAGATCATCTCTCAACCGTTGGAAATTTGCCTTCCTGAAGTTTAGTGTCCTTGTGGCCCCTCTACTACACGTCTTAGTAAAGGATACTTGAAAGCTTATTAAGTTATGATCACTGTTACCCAAGTGACCTCCAACCCGTATATTTGATATGCGGTCTGGCCACACTGTACACTTTCTCAGGAGCAAAGTTAAATACCCCTCCCCTTTCACCAGTGTTTTTCCTGTCCCCAGTGGGACATGAAGAGGTTCCTCGATGTTGCTGCCTGTGGCCGGTGAATAGGGGCACCTGGATTACTCACATCAGGCAGGTGAGGTCGGGGGCTTCAGCTCTCTTCCTCCTAATGCTGCTCCCATCTCCATACTGGCCATGTGATTCGGGACTGTCCCGCGCTCTCCTTGGGGAGTAAGACGGAGCGGTGATGTGGCTGTGGGACCTCCCTCAGCTCCCTGGCGTCTCCTCCTCACATGCAGCATCCAAATTGCTGTCTCACGCGCCCTGGAAGTGATGTTTTCGGGTTTTCCGCGTCACTTCCAAGTTGCGTTTCACCCTTCACACAAGAAGAAGCTATGGCAGCCCTGCACAGATTACATCGTGCATGCCGAACAGCCATCCCTTATGGACAGCATTAAGACCCTTATGAAGCAAGAGGTCCAATCCTCCATGTCTGTCAACTGTCACCCACCTCCAGCCCTGGTTAAAACTCCTCCAGCTAAGAAAAGGAAAGTAGCCATTGAGGACCCTAGCTCCGAGACTGGTGAAATCCTGTCCTCAGACCCTGAGGACCTAGGTGAAGTAGAGGATCCTACAGCTACTTCGGCCAGTCCAGATAGAAAAAAGTATTTATTTTCCTCTGTTGACATGGAGGAATTACTCAACATGGTGAGGACCACTATGGGGGTGCAAGATGAGGAAGTGAGTCAATCTATCCAAGACGAGATGCTTGGAGGTTTTAAAGCCCAAACCCAGAAGGGATTCCCGGTGCATGAAAACATTCAGAACCTTGTCATGAATTAATGTGGTTCCCCTGAAACATGTCTTAGTATTCCATCTGTGCTGAAACATATATTCCCTCTTGATGGTGAATGCTGTGGGAACTCCCTAAAGTAGATGTCCAGGGTTGCGAAGAAGACCACCCTACCTTTCGTGGACACTTCGCATCTAAAGGACCCCATGAATCGTAAAATCAAGAGTCTACTTCGAAAATCTTGGGACACTTCCTCAATCCTGTTCAGACTAATATCGCTGCTACCTGTGTAGCTAGGTCCCTTGCTCGCTGGCTTAATCAACTTGAGGAGCATATTTCTTAGGGTACCTCCAGGGAAGAGATCCTTGATTTTTTTCCCACTTTTGCAAAAGGCAACGGGGTTCTTGGCAGACGCCTCTGGGGAGTCAGTTAGAGTCGCTGCAAAGTCTGCGGCCCTCTCTAATTTGGCTAGAAGAGCCCTCTGGCTGAAGCTTTGGAATGGTGATATTACATGTTCCCCTTAGAATGGGATGGAGCAAAGTTTGAACTTAGATGTCTTTGGTCTGGCCCTTGACAACGTACTAGAGAAGGGCACAGACAAAAAAAATCGTTGCTTGAACAGAAGCTTGCTAGGAAGCGTCTTTTTTGTCCTTCCCATGACCAAAATTAGCAGCAACTGCGACATTGTGGGGGTTCAGCTCTTGAACATCCTCGTCCAATGGCATTCCATCTCCTCAAACCAGTGGGTGCTTCGCACCATTCACGAGGGTTTGAGGATAGAGTTTGAGGCCTACTCCCCGCAGTGTCTAAAGATCACCTCCCTGCCCTCCAAATATCTACAGGATTCGTTGCATCAGGGTCTTCGGAATCTTCTGAACCCTACAGGTTCTACGTTCTCTTGGGTGGATTCCGAATCTAGAAATGTCCGACTTGACTCCTTCCACTCAGAAGTAATTCCTGGGAGTTCTCCTGGACTGCAGGAAAAAGCCTATTTTCTGCCCGACAACCGCCGTCTAGAACTCATGCAGATAATCTCCAAGCTCCGAGGTCAGAAAAGCCCTACCCTGAGGGACATGATGTCGACACTAGGGTCATTGACAGCTTGCATTCAAGCAGTGTCCTGGGGTCAGGCACACACAAGAGTCTTACAGGGACATGTCCTGTCTTCCTGCGACAGGTTCCCAAATTCCCTGTCAAAAAGAGTTGTCCTTCCAGGACATGTGAAGTCCTCCCTGGCCTGGTGGCTGAAGCCTCACAACCTCCGGAAGTGTTGCCTGGGACCAGTCTCCTCTGATAACTCTAACAAATGGACGTCAGCAAAAGGGGCTGGCGTGCCATGGTGGCGGGATATCACTTCTAGGGCAGATGGCCCTCTGCGATAGGCTCAAATCCTCAAACTTCAGGTAGCTGAAGGTGGTGGAAGAGGCGCTCAAGAGAGCAGTCACCTTGATCCAGGGCCACCACATGAAGGTGTTCTCGATCACCGTCACCACAGTAGCCTATCTGCATTACCAAGGGGGCACCAAGTTTGAAAGTCTAAAATCGATCTCTACCAAATTTTTTTTCCTGGGCAGATAAACATCTCCTGTCCCTGACAGCTGTCCATCTGAAGGGATCCGCCAACATATAAGCGGATTTCCTCACCAGACGAGACATTCACCTAGGAGATTGGTGTCTGAACCAAGACGTTGACCTCTTTGCCACTCTTCACAATAGAAAAGTAAGGTCCTTCTCTCTGAATCCCGAAGGCGGTGTACTGGGAGTGAATGCGTCTACCCATCTTTGGGACTTCAATCTTAGGGGGCCGTCACACGCTGAGATATCTTGCCCGATATCGTTTAAGCGATCTCCTTTTTGATCGCTTAAGCGATATCGGGCAAGATATCGTTGCATGTAATCAAGCGATTTACGATGGTAAATCGCTTGATCGTGACATCGCTGATCTGAGGTTCGGTTCTCAGATCTAGCGATGAACGATGCAACGATCTGCATCATCGTGGTGTATGACACCACGATGATCCATCTCCCAGCGACCGCGCCTATGCTGGGAGATGGTAACTATGGTACACGTCGGGTAACTAAGCGACGCGCGGCGCCTAGTTACCCGATGTGTACCATAGTAACGAGCGAGATCGCTGCTCCACATCGCTGGTGAGTCTGTCTGTGTGACATCTCACCAGCGATGTGAGCGATATTGTAAGCGATTGCGCGTGCACGTGATCGCTTACAATATCGCTAAAGATATCTCACCGTGTGACGGCCGCCTTACGCTTTTTCCTTGATTCCGTTCATTGCCAGAACATTGCAGAAGATCAGGAAGGATCGTGTTCCCACGATCCTAGTGGCACTTCTTTGGCCGGGACGGAGCTGGTACAGCACCCTAACAGACCTGGCTCACGAGTGTCCATTCCCTCTACCTCTACAGGATGACCTGCTTCACCAAGGGCCCATTGTTCATCCAAATCCTCAAAAATTGAGCCTAGCGGCCTGGCTACTGAGGCCAGGATCCTGAAAGCCAGAGGTTTCACTGACGCTGTTATACACACCCTACAAAAGAGTAGGAAACCCGTGACTGATGCCATCTATGGCAAAATCTGGAGGAGAATTTGTGTCCTGGTGCGTTGCAGATCCTCTAGACCCGTTTCATCCGAATATTGCACAAATTCTAGATTTCTTACAGAGCGGATTAGAAATAGGTCTTATAACCAGCGCCCTCAAAGTATAGGTGTCAGCACTTAGTTACTTTTCCAATGGGATTCTTGCCAATTATAGTTGGACTAGATGGTGGCCCGATTCTAAAGAATCGGGTAGTCTAGAATCTATATAGAGTTTATTTAGTAATAGAAGAGTGCTGTGAAATTAATTGTGTGTATACAGGCGGCTCAGTGGTTAGCAGAGTATACGGTGGCTCAGTGGTCAGCAGTGAGTGCGGTGGCTCAGTGGCCAGCAGTGAGTGCGGTGGCTCAGTGGTCAGCAGTGAGTGGGCTGGCTCAGTGGTCAGCAGTGAGTGGGCTGGCTCAGTGGTCAGCAGTGAGTGGGCTGGCTCAGTGGTCAGCAGTGAGTGGGCTGGCTCAGTGGCCAGCAGTGAGTGGGCTGGCTCAGTGGCCAGCAGTGAGTGGGCTGGCTCAGTGGCCAGCAGTGAGTGGGCTGGCTCAGTGGCCAGCAGTGAGTGGGCTGGCTCAGTGGCCAGCAGTGAGTGGGCTGGCTCAGTGGTCAGCAGTGAGTGGGCTGGCTCAGTGGTCAGCAGTGAGTGGAGTGGCTCAAGTGGTCAGCAGTGAGTGCGGTGGCTCGAGTGGTCAGCAGAGAGTGCGTTGGCTCAGTGGTCAGCAGAAAGTGCGGTGGCTCAGTGGTCAGCAGAAAGTGCGGTGGCTCAGTGGTCAGCAGTGAGTGCAGCACAGGCTGGAGGGGGCAGAGGCTGGAGGAGGCAGAGGAGGGAGGAGGCAGAGGACGGAGGAGGCAGAAACTGGAGGGGTTAGAGGAGGGAGGGGTCAGAGGAGGGAGGGGGCGGAGGCTGGGGGGCAGAGGAGAGCGGAGGCTGGGGGGCAGAGGAGAGCGGAGGCTGGGGGGCAGAGGAGAGCGGAGGCTGGGGGGCAGAGGAGAGCGGAGGCTGGGGGGCAGAGGAGAGCGGAGGCTGGGGGGGGCAGAGGAGAGCGGAGGCTGGGGGGGGCAGAGGAGAGCGGAGGCTGGGGGGGCAGAGGAGAGCGGAGGCTGGGGGGGCAGAGGAGAACGGAGGCTGGAGGGCAGAACACTCACTGGGCTGTCGGCGGTTCCGGAGGCCGGCCCCGGAGTGCAGGCGGGGCTAGCTCCGTGATGGAGGAGAGTCACCGGGTGTGTGGAGAGAGCGGCAGGACTGGGAGCGGTGCCGGTGGAGGCCGCACACCGGAGTGTGGGCCGGTCCGGGCTGGTTCCCGCATGTTGGTGGGCGCACACCAGGCTGTGTGCTGAGCCAGTGGGGAATGGCGGTCCCTGATGGAGAGTGGGCGGTGAGCTGCAGGGCTGTGGGCCGGATGTGGGTGGGCGCAGACGGGGCTCTGTGCAGGGACGGTGGCGGGATAAGGGGGAGTGGTGGCGCTTTAGCGCCCACCACGAGGCGCTGTGCCATTTTGACAGCGGCTCACGGTGAGCGGTATGCGCTCACCGCTCGTGAGTCTGGTACTTCCGGTTGCGGTCTTTGACACAGGGCGCAGGCCATCACGGAAGTTGAGCGGATTGGCGGGAAGTGGCCTTCGGGTTTTATATATAAGATATATATATATAGCAGTACGATGGTATATGGTGGTAATTAGAGCACATGTATAGCAGCACTATGGTATATAGCGGTACATTACAGTACATGTATAGCAGCACTATAGTATATGGCGGTAGATTATAGTAAATGTATAGCAGCACTATAGTATATGGCAGTACATTACAGTACATGTATAGCAGCACTATGGTATATGGCAGTACATTATAGCACATGTATAGCAGCACTATGGTATATGGCAATACTGCGGTAACCGCGGTCCCCCACTCCTCCTGGCCCCCGGTCGTCCACAGTAAAAATAAAAAAATCCTCAGTGAGGATACTCACCTGTCCGGCGGCTCGCTCCACCTCCGCCTTGTAGGTCCTACAGGCCTTTAGGACCAGTAGTTGCCTGGGCAAGCGATCAGCTGAGGTGGGGAGGGGGGGCAGGATTGTGTTGGGGGGGGGGCAGAATGGAGCGAGTGGGGCAGGATGGAGCGAGCGGGTCAGGATGTAGCGGGAAGGGGGGACAGGATGGAGACGGCAGGGCAGGATGGAGACGGCAGGGCAGGATGGTGGTGGGGGAGGGGGGAGGATGTAGGCGGCGGGGCAGGATGTTGGCGGGGGGTGAGAATGGTGATGGGGGTACGGGATGGTGTGTGGGGTGGCAGGATGGTGTTGGGGGTGGCAGGATGGATGGGGGGGGCAGGATGGATAGGGGGGGGCAGGATGGATAGGGGGGGGCAGGATGGATAGGGGGTGGCAGGATGGATAGGGGGTGGCAGGATGGATAGGGGGGGGCAGGATGGATAGGGGGGGGCAGGATGGATAGGGGGGGGCAGGATGGATAGGGGGGGGCAGAATGGATAGGGGGGGGCAGGATGGATAGGGGGGGGCAGGATGGATAGGGGGGGGCAGGATGGAGGCGCTCCTCCTGACCCCCTCCGCTCCGCGTGGCACCCGTCCCTCTGGGCCTCCAGTCTCTGTGGCCCCCTCCCTCTGGGGCTGCACACCCCCCGCCCCCGCTCCTTCATGGTGATAATAAAAATAAATAAAACCTCAGTGAGGATACTTACCCTGCGGCGGCTCGCTCCACCCGTCTTGTAGGTGGCAGGACAGGACCTGTCGTTGGCTGGGAAACCGATCTGCTGGGGGTGAGTGGGCAAAGCAGGGTCAGTGGGCAGAGTGGGGGATGAGTGGGAAGAGCAGGGGTTAGTGGGCAGAGTCATTGGGCAGAGCAGGGGTGAGTGGGCATAATCAGTAGTCAGAGCAGGGTCAGTAGGCAGAGCTGGGGTCTGTGGGCAGAGCTGGGGTCAGTGGGCATGGTCAGTAGCCAGAGTGGGGGGGGGGGGGTAAGTAGGCAGAGCAGGGTCAGTGGGCAGAGCGGGGGTGAGTGGGCAGAGTGGTGGGTGAATGGGCAGAGCAGGGTCAGTGAGCAGGATTGGGGCGTCAGTGGTCAGAGCAGGGTAATAGCGGGGGTCAGTGGTCAGAGCAGGGGTTAGTGGGCAGAGTGATTGGGCAGAGCAGGGGTCAGTGGGCACAGTCAGTAGGCACAGCAGGGGTTAGTGGGAAAAATCAGTGGGCAGAGCAGGGGTGAGTGGGCAGAGCAGGGTGAGTGGGCACAGTCAGTGAGCAGAGCAGGGGTCAGCGGGCAGAGCGGGGGTGAGTGGGCAGAGCAGGGTTTAGTGGGCATAGCAAGGGTTATTGGGCACAGTCAGTGGGCAGAGCAGGGGTCAGTGGGCAGAGTGAGTGGGCAGAGAAGGGTCAGTGGGTAGAGCATGGGTGAGTGGGCACGGTCAGTTGGCAGAGCAGGGGTCAGTGGGCATGGTGAAAGGGCAGAGCGGGGGGTGAGTGAACAGAGGGTGGTCAGTGGGCAGGGCAGGGTGAGTGGTAAAAGCAGGGGCGAGTGGGCAGAGCGGGGGTGAGTGGGCAGAGCGGGAGTAAATGAGCAGAGCAGGGTCAGTAGGCAGTGTGAGGGGTCAGTGGGCAAAGCATGGTCAGTGGGCAATGTGAGGGGTAAGTGGGCATAGCATGTTCAGTGGGCAGTGTGAGGCGTGAGTGGGCAGTGTGAGGGGTCAGTGGGCAGTGTGAGGGGTCAGTGGGCAGTGTGAGGGGTCAGTGGGGCATGTGAGGGGTCAGTGGGCAGAGCAGGGTGAGTGGGCAGTGTGAGTGGTCAGTGAGCAGAGCAGGGTCAGTGGGCAGAGCAGGGTGAGTGGGCATTGAGGGGTCAGTGGGCAGAGCATGTTCAGTGTGCAGAGGAGGGTCAGTGGGCAGTGTGAGGGGTCAGTGAGCTGAGCAGGGCGAGTGGGCAGAGCAGGGTCAGGGCAGAGAGAGGGTCAGTGTGCAGAGTGGGGGTGAGGGGGCAGAGAGGGGTTCAGGGGGAAGAGTAGGGGGGTGAGTGGGCAGAGTTTGGGGGTGAGTGGGCAGAGTGGGGTCAGTGGTCAGAGTGGGGGTCAGTGGTCAGAGTGGGGGTGAGGGGGGCAGAGTTGGGGGGTGAGTGGGCAGAGTTGGGGGGTGAGTGGGCAGAGTGAGGGTCAGTGGTCAGAGTGGGGGTGGGTGGGCAGGGTCAGAGTGTGGGTCAGTGGTCAGAGTGGGGGTGGGTGGGCAGGGTCAGGGGCAGAGTGTGGGTCAGTGGTCAGAGTGGGGGTGGGTGGGCAGGGTCAGGGGCAGAGTGTGGGTCAGTGGTCAGAGTGGGGGTGGGTGGGCAGGGTCAGGGGCAGAGTGTGGGTCAGTGGTCAGAGTGGGGGTGGGTGGGCAGGGTCAGGGGCAGAGTGTGGGTCAGTGGTCAGAGTGGGGGTGGGTGGGCAGGGTCAGGGGCAGAGTGTGGGTCAGTGGTCAGAATGGGGGTGGGTGGGCAGGGTCAGGGGCAGAGTGTGGGTCAGTGGTCAGAGTGGGGGTGGGTGGGCAGGGTCAGGGGCAGAGTGTGGGTCAGTGGTCAGAGTGGGGGTGGGTGGGCAGGGTCAGGGGCAGTGTGGGGGTCAGTGGTCAGAGTGGGGGTGGGTGGGCAGGGTCAGGGGCAGAGTGTGGGTCAGTGGTCAGAGTGGGGGTGGGTGGGCAGGGTCAGGGGCAGAGTGTGGGTCAGTGGTCAGAGTGGGGGTGGGTGGGCAGGGTCAGGGGCAGAGTGTGGGTCAGTGGTCAAAGTGGGGGTGGGTGGGCAGGGTCAGGGGCAGAGTGTGGGTCAGTGGTCAGAGTGGGGGTGGGTGGGCAGGGTCAGGGGCAGTGTGGGGGTCAGTGGTCAGAGTGGGGGTGGGTGGGCAGGGTCAGGGGCAGAGTGTGGGTCAGTGGTCAGAGTGGGGGTGGGTGGGCAGGATCAGGGGCAGAGTGTGGGTCAGTGGTCAGAGTGGGGGTGGGTGGGCAGGGTCAGGGGCAGAGTGTGGGTCAGTGGTCAGAGTGGGGGTGGGTGGGCAGGGTCAGTGGTCAGAGTGGGGGTGGGTGGGCAGGGTCAGTGGTCAGAGTGGGGGTGGGTGGGCAGGGTCAGGGGCAGAGTGTGGGTCAGTGGTCAGAGTGGGGGTGGGTGGGCAGGGTCAGAGTGAGGGTCAGTGGTCAGTGGGGGTGGGTGGGCAGGGTCAGGGGCAGAGTGTGGGTCAGTGGTCAGAGTGGGGGTGGGTGGGCAGGGTCAGGGGCAGAGTGTGGGTCAGTGGTCAGAGTGGGGGTGGGTGGGCAGGGTCAGGGGCAGAGTGTGGGTCAGTGGTCAGAGTGGGGGTGGGTGGGCAGGGTCAGAGTGTGGGTCAGTGGTCAGAGTGGGGGTGGGTGGGCAGGGTCAGAGTGTGGGTCAGTGGGCAGAGCGGGGGTGGGTGGGCAGAGCAGGGTCAGGGTCAGAGTGGGGGTCAGTGGTCAGAGCGGGGTGAGGGAGCAGATCGTGGGTCAGTGTGCAGCGCAGGGGTATGAATAGGCAGAGGAGGTTAGATCGGGACAGGACCTTTGATGACGTCACGGTCATGTGATCTGTGACTCCACCCATCATCGTGACGTCATCAAAGGTCCTCAAGCAGGATGAAGAGAGTGACTGGAGGGAGCTGTGGTAAGGGGGGGGGTGACCGGACAGTGGAGGGGGGCGATCGGTGAGCGGAGGGGCAGTGGTGATAGGCTGGGGGTGACCGGACAGTGGAGGGCGGCTATGGTGACAGGCAGGGGGCTGATGGGGCAGCGGGGGGAAGGCAGTGGAGGATGGCTATGGTGACAGGCAGGGGGCTGATGGGGCAGCGGGGGGAAGGCAGTGGAGGATGGCTATGGTGACAGGCAGCGGGGGCTGTGGGCCGGATGTGGATGGGCGCACACGGGGCTCTGTGCAGGGCCGGTGGCGGGATAACGGCGAGTGGTGGCGCTTTAGCGCCCACTGCGAGGCGCTGTGCCATTTTGACAGCGGCTCACCGCTCCTGGGTCTGCTACTTCCGGTTCCGGTCTTTGTCACAGGAGGGAGGCCGTCACGGAAGTTGAGCGGATAGACCGGAAGTAGCCTTCGGGTTTTATCTATAAGATTAAATGATTCATGACATCGGCCAGCAGGCTAAAGGTACCGTTACATGGCACGACGCTGGAACGATATCTGCTAAGATCTCGTGGGTGCGCGGTCTTTTTTTTACATCATTTCAACATCGCTGGTGAGATGTCACACGTCTAGATATCGTGGACAACTCACCAACGATGTTGTGAGGAGGTATCGTTCGCACAACCCCACAAACTATGCCTGCTCATTGCGATGAATGGGCGAAGTTGTAAACGACATCGTTATTGCGATATCACACAGAACGATGCTAGCAGATCGCTTGAACGACATCATCAGTTTTAGAACATGTTTATCAACCTGTCAACTCCAACTTGACTAATTATCATAGTTGCATCGTTCAGTTAAACGCAATGACGCACTAACAATGTTGCTTCAACATCGTTGCACACATTACTTTTGAGCGATGTCGGGCACGATGTTGTGCCGTGTAACGGTACCTTAAGGCCAAGACAACTGAATTTCCCCTTGGGATCTTAACTTAGTACTCAATGGACTGACTCAATCACCTGTAAGGGGCGAGGGGTCGCATAATTGATGGGAGGTATGTGTCACAGAGATGCCTGTTGTCTGTAACATAAGTCGGCGTATATTCCTGAGTGAATGTCAGCACTGGGAGTTTTCTTAGTCCAAAAGGGGCTGACTTATGGGTCTTGTGAGAGACGAGCGGGTCCAGGACCCACATACAGTGTTGGCCAAAAGTATTGACACCCCTGCAATTCTGTCAGATAATAGTCCGTTTCTTCCTGAAAATGATTGCAATCACAAATTCTTTGGTATTATTATCTTCATATAATTTGTCTTCAATGAAAAAACACAAAAGAGAATGAAGCAAAAAGCAAAACATTGATCATTTCACACAAAAAAATGGGCCAGACAAAAGTATTGGCACCCTCAGCCTAATACTTGGTTGCACAACCTTTAGCCAAAATAACTGCGAACAACCGCTTCCGGTAACCATCAATAAGTTTCTTACAATGCTCTACTGGAATTTTAGACCATTCTTCTTTGGCAAACTGCTCCAGGTCCCTGATATTTGAAGGGGGCCTTCTCCAAACTGCCATTTTTAGATCTCTCCACAGGTGTTCTATGGGATTCAGGTCTGGACTCATTGCTGGCCACCTTAGAAGTCTCCAGTGCTTTCTCTCAAACCATTTTCTAGTGCTTTTTGAAGTGTGTTTTGGGTCATTATCCTGCTAGAAGACCCATGACCTCTGAGGGAGACCCAGCTTTCTCACACTGGGCCCTACATTATGCTGCAAAATTTGTTGGTAGTCTTCAGACTTCATAATGCCATGCACACGGTCAAGCAGTCCAGTGCCAGAGGCAGCAAATCAACCCCAAAACATCAGGGAACCTCCGCCATGTTTGACTGTAGGGACCGTGTTCTTTTCTTTGAATGCCTCTTTTTTTCTCCTGTAAACTCTATGTTGATGCCTTTGCCCAAAAAGAGAGAACATTCTTCCAAAACGTTTTAGGCTTTCTCAGGTAAGTTTTGGCAAACTCAAGCCTGGCTTTTTTATGTCTCGGGTTAAGAAGTGGGGTCTTCCTGGGTCTCCTACCATACAGTCCCTTTTCATTCAGACGCCGACAGATAGTACAGTTTGACACTGTTGTACCCTCGGACTGCAGGGCAGCTTGAACTTGTTTGGATGTTAGTCAAGGTTCTTTATCCACCATCCGCACAATCTTGCGTTGAAATCTCTCGTCCATTTTTCTTTTCCGTCCACATGTAGGGAGGTTAGCCACAGTGCCATGGGCTTTAAACTTCTTGATGACACTGCGCACCATAGACACAGGAATATTCAGGTCTTTGGAGATGGACTTGCAGCCTTGAGATTGCTCATGCTTCATCACAATTTGGTTTCTCAAGTCCTCAGACAGTTCTTTGGTCTTCTTTCTTTTCTCCATGCTCAATGTGGTACACACAAGGACACAGGACAGGGGTTGAGTCAACTTTAATCCATGTCAACTGGCTGCAAGTGTGATTTAGTTATTACCAACACCTGTTAGGTGCCACAGGTAAGGTACAGGTGCTGTTAATTACACAAATTAGAGAAGCATCACATGATTTTTCTAACCGTTCCAATACTTGTCCACCCCCTTTTTTATGTTCGGTGTGGAACTATATCCAATTTTTCATTGAAGACAAATTAAATGAAGATAATAATACCAAAGAATTTGTGATTGCAATCATTTTCAGGAAGAAACTGAGTATTATCTGACAGAATTGCAGTGGTGTCAATACTTTTGGCCAACACTGTACCTCCCCAAGGGGCGTGGTGACAGGCCCATATAGTGGAGCCTGGTGTTAGCACTGGGCAGGTCTGTGTGTTTCATAGTTAGTTTGCTGTGGAATGGCTTATGAAGTAGAATAAACCATTCTGGTTATCACATGTGAAGACGCTGCCTCCTCATACTTCCTGTCGCCGCAAGTGAGTCGCCCTGCTACAATTGGTGGAGAATGCGGGCAGAAATCCCAGCAGACTCGTGAGACAGGTGGTAATAGGATCCTATGTCCTGGGTGCAGTCTGCAATCACCCAGCCACAGACTCCGGGGATCATGGAGGACCTGCTGAAACACCTGTTACAGGCTCAACAAACGCAGCAAGCACAGCACCAGCAACTGCTACAGCAGCAGCAGATGGCGCAACAAGAGACCACCAAACTGCTGACGCAGCAGATACAGCTCCAGCGACAGCAGCAACAAGATCATCATCAGCAGCAGCAGATCGACATACTGGCTGAAGCGGTCCGAAGCACAGCGACAGCAGCAACAAAGTCAGTGGGCGATTTTGCCTTCCCAAAGGCTGTAAGACGAGCCATGCAGAAAATGACTCCAGGGGATGATATAGAGGCCTTTTTGACTGTCTTTGAACGTGTTGCGGAGAGAGAGGGACTCCCACTAGCACAGTGGGCGGAAGTGCTGGCGCCATATCTGACAGGGGAACCTCAGAAGGCCTACTATGATTTAGCGCTGCAAGATGCCAAAGAATACAGAAAATTGAAAACCGAAATTTTGGCACGCTTGGGGGTGACAATGACTGAGGGCACATCGGGTTCACCGATGGTTGTATCATCGGGACAGACCGCCTCGCACCCAAATGTTCGACCTGTTACACTTCGTCAAAAAATGGTTGCAGCCGGAGAGTTCTACGCCAGCGCAGATGGTGGAGCGTGTTGTGATGGACCGTTTTGTACACTCCCTGCCGCGATCTGTCCAGACCTGGGTTGCCCAGGGTGATCCTCAGAATGCTGATGACCTCATTGGGCTAATGGAACTATACCAGGGGATGGAAGGTCCCGGGACCAGGTTGCCCACTCCTTACTGGGGGTCCCAGCAGGGCGCAGAGGCCCAAAAGGGGGTGGGGCATCCAAGGTCCCTACGGGCGGGGGAGGCGATGCCAAAGGTCCCTACGGGCGAGATTATTTGTTGGAGGTGCCATGGTCCAGGCCACATTGCGGTCCGATGCCTCCTGACCCCTGAACAGATGGACTGCAGCATGGGTCGCCGCAGTTCCTATTATGCATACTCAGTCTGCAGTGTGGACAGTTTACTCAGTGAGGGGCCACCAGCGTGTCCCGTGAAGTTGAATGGGAGAAAAGTAGTCGGACTGCTGGATTCCTGGAGCCTCGTGACCCTGGTGAGGGCTTCCTCGTTCCTTCACCTGACCCCAGGGAAAAAGGTCGGTGTACGGTGCATCCATGGGGACGCCAAGGACTACCCCATGGCCCGAGTGGACCTTGAGACGGCCCACGGTACTAGGACCCACGAGGTCGTGGTCGTTCAGGACTTGCTGCACCTCATCATCATAGGCCGGGACTTTGACTTGTTGTGGGGGCAGGGTCGGGGAAAGGGTACCCCGTAAATGACCTCCCCCCACCCAGACATAGCTGAGTTCCCATTTTGTGTCCTCGTAGGGGACGAGGAGGAAGTGTTGCCCGTGACAGACGTACCAGACTTGGGGGTGACCAGGGGGAACTTTGGGACAGCCCAACATGGGGACCTGACTCTGAGGGAAGCCTTCAATAACGTACCCGTCATAAATGGGATCGCGCAGGAACCTGGGGGTGACACCAGATTCTTCCATTTTATGCTGAGTGGGGAATTGCTGTACCGGGTGACAAAAGTGAAGGAGGAGCGGTGGAGCAGTTATTGATGCCGGGGCCATATAGACAGCAGGTACTAGATATGGCCCATTCCCATATCTTAGGAGGGCATCTAGGGGTAGAAAAAACACAGGACCGGATACTGCAGTGATTCTACTGGCCTGGGTGTCATCGGGAGATAGCGAGATACTGCAGATCCTGCCCTACATGTCAGATAACCGCTCCCACCAGTCACTTTCGTAGTCCCCTGGTAACCTTGCCCATCATTGAAATACCCTTCGAGAGAATAGCCATGGACTTGGTTGACCCCTGGTGAAATCAGCTCGGGGCCATCAGTACATATTGGTTATCCTGGACAACGCCACCAGTTACCCTGAAGCAATTCCCTTACGAAACTCCTCGGCAAAGAGTATAGCTCGGGAGTTGGTTCACGTGTTTTCCCGAACGGGTTTACCAAAAGAAATCCTGACTGATCAGGGCACCCCCTTTATGAGTAAGGTGATGAAGGAGTTGTGCAAGGTCCTACAGATCACCCAGCTGAGGACTTCCGTATACCATCCTCAGACAGATGGCCTCATCGAGAGGTTTCATAAAACCCTCAAAGGCATGTTGAGGAAAGTTGTGGAGGAGGATGGAAGGGACTGGGACTGTCTCATACCGTATCTGTTGTTTTCTATTCGGGAGGTTCCACAGGCTTCTACGGGCTTCTCACCATTCGAGCTCCTATGTGGACGACATCCGCGCGGCCTCCTAGATGTGGCAAAGGAAACCTGGGAAGCTGAAGTTACACCTCACCGGAGTGTCATCGAGCATGTCGCAATGATGCAGGAGAGGATAGAGAGGTGATGCCAATCCTGAAGGAACATCTTCTCCAGGCCCAGGAGGCTCAGGCCCGAGTCTACAACCGCTCCGCCAGAGCCCCACAGTTCCATCCAGGAGACAGAGTCCTGGTCCTGATACCCACGGTTGAAAGCAAGTTTCTCGCCAAATGGCAAGGGCCGTATGAGGTGGTCGAGAAACTTGGCGAAGTGAACTACAAGGTTCACCAACCGGGACGAAGGAAGCCACAGCAAATATACCATGTCAATCTCCTCAAGCCATGGCAAGACAGAGAGACCCGGGACGCACCATGCTTGGTGGACCTACCGGCAAACGACATTGGTCACCATAGCTAAAACCCTCACCAAAAGCCAGAAGCAGCAATGTCGGGAGCTGCTACAGAGGAACAGGAGCTTGTTTTCGGAGCTGCCAGGGTGCACCAGCGTGGTAGAACACGACGTTCTGACAGAGCCACAGGTGCTGGAGAACCTGAAGCCCTATTGGATACTCGAGGCCTGACTGGAGGTGATCTCCAAGGAGGTGGCCCGATGCTGAAGCTTGGGGTGATAGAAGAATCTAAAAGCAGTTGGTCAAGTCCGATTGTGTTGGTCCCAAAACCTGATGGAGATTCTGCAACGATTATCGGAGACTGAATGAGGTCTCCAATTTCGATGCGTATCCCATGCCGCGCATCGATGAGCTGATTGAGCGACTGGGACCAGTCAGGTACATCACTACCTTGGACCTGACAAAAGGGTATTGGCAGATCCCTATGGCACCGGGAGCCAAAGAGAAGACCGCGTTCTCCACGCCTGATAGGTGTTTTCAATGTGTCCGAATGCCATTTGGACTGCAGGGGGCTCCTGCCACTTTTCAGAGAGCCATGGATCGCATCCTTACTCCTCATAAAGAATACGCCGCAGCATATCTGGATGACATCGTGGTTTTCAGCCTCAACTGCTGAGTCATCTGGTGAAGGTCCAGGCGGTGTTGGATGCCCTGAGGTCGGCGGGGTTTACAATCAACCCGAAGAAATGTGCCCTAGGGAAGGCCGAGGCTAAATACCTGGGTTATGTTGTCGGCAGAGGCATGATTAAACCCCAAATTACGAAGGTCGAAGCGATCCAACACTGGCCACGACCACTGTCCAAGAGACAACTTTGAGCCTTCCTGGGAATCGTTGGATACTACAGGCAGTTCATTCCCGACTTCGCTGTGGTGGCTGCACCCCTGACTGACCTCTTAAAGGAGACCAAGTCGACTATGGCCAAGTGGACTGCGGAGGCAGAAGCGGCCTTTACGGAATTGAAAGGGTCTCTCTGTAGGCAAGTGGTCTTGATCGCCCCCGACTTCAGAAGGGAATTCGTCCTCCAAACAGATGCCTCAGATGCCGGTTTGGGGGCAGTCCTGTCCCAGGAGATACGGGGAGAGAAACACCCAGTCCTCTTCCTGCCTGAGCCGGAAGCTATCCCCGTGTGAGAAAAACTATTCCGTAATCGAAAAGGAATGCTTGGCCATAAAGTGGGCAGTGGACACGTTACGCTACTATCTATTGGGGCGACCGTTCAGGTTGGTGTCTGACCATGCCCCGCTCAGGTGGTTGAGGGACTCCAAGGGGAAAAAATGCCAGGGTCACTCGCTGATTTCTGGCCCTGCAGGACTTTAGTTTCCGGGTGGAGCACCGAGCGGGGAAGCTCCATGGAAATGCCGATGCCCTTTCTCGTGTCCCCTGTCTGGTTGTCCGAAGTGCCGAGCCCCACGGCTTTCGGCAGAGGTATGTAAGGGGGCGAGGGGTCACATAATTGATGGGAGGTATGTGTCAGAGATGCCTGTTGTCTGTGACATAAGTCGGTGTATATTCCTTAGTGCATGTCAGCACTGGGAGTTTTCATAGTCTAAAAGGGGCTGGGTTATGGGTCCTATGAGAGACGGGCGGGTCCAGGACCCACATACCTCCCCAAGGGGCGTGGTGACAGGCCCATATAGTGGAGCCTGGTGTTAGCACTGGGCGGGTCTGTGTGTTTCATTGTTAGTTTGCTGTGGAATGGCTTATGAAGGAGAATAAACCATTCTGGTTATCACGTGTGAAGACGCTGCCTCCTCGTACTTCCTGTCGCCGCAAGTGAGTCGACCTGCTACACACCCTTTGAACTTTTATCTTCCACCAACCTACAGATACTCTCCCAAAATACTGCCTTCCAAGTTGCGATCACCTCTGCCAGGAGAGAGGGAGAGCTCCAGGCCCTCTCAGAGAGCCCTAGAGGATAGTATTGTGCTCCAGTTGTACCCTTCATTTCTACCTAAGGTGGTCTCAGGCTTCCACAGAAATCAGGACATTATTCTACCGTCCTTTTGTTCTCATCCTTCAAACCCTAAGGAGGAGAACTTTCATACCTGTCCTTCATTACCTACAACAGACGGACAGTCTTGGGATTGATCAAAACATATTTATTCAGCCCATTGGCCGCAATAAAGGGTAGAAAGTCTCGAAGGACACTGTTGGCAATTGGATTAAAAAAGCCATTTGTGCTGCGTATTCTTAGCAAGGTCTAACGCCACCTGAAAAACTGAAGGCTCATTCCACCAGATCAGTATCAACTTCCTGAGCGAAGAGGGGAGATGCAGCTACCGAGCAGATGTGCAGAGCTGCTACATGGTCCTCGGTCCATACATTCACCAGACATTACAGACTAGACTTTAATAGGAATCTTACATTTGGCAGGAGAGTCTTGCAAGCTGTTATCCCTCCCTAGAAATTATTTGTTGGTATACCTCTGATGATGTTGTCGTGGAAGGTGACTAGAGAAAATAGAATTAGTCTTACCGGTAATTCAGTTTCTAGGAACCTTCCACGACAGCCCTTTTTCCCTCTCTATCTGATGTTCTTATTGGATCATTCCTGCACTTTGATGGTAACTTTTCATGCGAGTGTGTCCAGAAAAAACACTGGTGGTTGCAGGAAGGGGAGGGGTATTTAACCTCTTTGTGTTCCTGTCCCCTATTACGGCGGGGAGACATCCTCCGATGCTGCTGTCATGGAAGGTTCCTAGAACCTGAATTACCGGTAAGACTAATTCTATTTTTCATGCTGGCAGCTCACTATTGTGTAAGTGCGCAGCGCCTGCCATCACTGTTAAGCGCTGCGCTCCTACACGTCTTCAGCTGCCGGCATGAGAAGAGGACATCGCACTGCTGGGAAGCGATGGACAGTGAGAATAATTATCTATCCGCTGCCAGGATATTAACTGCTTTCTCTCCGGGGATTATGTGCACAGGAAGCAGTGAATATCCACTTCCTTTAATAACGGGACACATGAACCCCCGTCGCTGCAGTAGCAGCAGCGGTTGATCACATGTGCCCAATGTTAAAGAAAACCTAATATGTGCTGTTATCTCCGACTATCATCCCACCCACCTCTCGGTGATGGCTTCAGTGCTGGTGATGGGCGTGGGGAGCAGTGCATATTACATTTTCTTAACCCTTTCATGACCCAGCCTATTTTGGCCTTACTGACCTTGCCATTTTTTTTGCAATTCTGACCAGTGTCCCTTTATGAGGTAATAACTCTAGAACGCTTAAACGGATCCTAGCGATTCTGAGATTGTTTTTTTCGTGCCATATTGGGCTTCATGTTAGTAGTAAATTTAGGTCGATTAATTTTTGCGTTTATTTCTGAAAAATTCGAAATTTCGCAATTTTCAAATTTTGAACTTTTATTCTGTTAAACTTGAGAGTTATGTGACGCAAAATAGTTAATAAATAACATTTCCCACATGTCTACTTTACATCAGCACAATTTTGGGAAAAAAAAAAATTTTGTTCGGAAGTTATAAGGGTTCAAAGTTCATCAGCAATTTCTCATTTTTCCAGCAAAATTTACAAAACCATTTTTTTAGTGACCACATCACATTTGAAGTCCCTTTTGAGGGGCCTATATGACAGAAAACACCCAAAAGAGACACCATTCCAAAAACTGCTACTCAAAACTATATTCAAGAAGATTATTAACCCTTCAGGTGCTTCACAGGAACTAAAGGAAGGGAAAAAATGGACATTTTAACTTTTACAACAAAAATGTGGCAAGCGATGCCCCTGCATGGATATCGGCCTGCAGAGAAGCGAACTGACACCTGGGCACAGCGATCTGCTGTGCTCAGCTGTCAGATTGCTTCTCTGCAGCTGATCTGCATGCAGGGACATCGGCTGCAGAGAAGGATCTGACAGCGGGGCATAGCGGTGATCGCTGTCCCCACTGTCAGATCCTTCTTTACAGATCGATCTACCTTGCAGGGAGATTGGCTGCCGAGAAGAAGCAGGCGGTGGTCGGGCACAATGCCCTGCACCGCCGCCATGATGCTTCAGATGATGGGGAGTGATCATCATATCTCTATGCTCACCTGTCCGGCGAGGTCCTGATGCTTATACGACCTGTGGTGATGTCACAAATCAGGTCACATGACCACAGTTACCGCGGTAACTGCAGTCATGTGACCCAATTTGTGACGTCAACAGAGGTCCTATAAGCATCAGGACCTTGCCGGAGGCAGTGGTGGATCGCCGGACAGGTGAGCATACTTTTTTTTTTATTTTAACCCCGCACAGCTCATTATTTAGGCGGCAGATGCGTTTTTTTGTCTGGATTTGCCGCATTTTCTAACCAATATCGAACATAACCTAGAACTGCCGAATTTGAAGCAAATTGTTCGAATTCGGCGAATGACTCGAATTTGAGATTGCCGAACAATTCGAGTCGAACACCGCTCATCTCTACTTGAGAACAAAAAAATTTAATTTTTTCCATTAAAGTACTGTTTTAGCACCAAACATATAATTTACACGAGGGATAATAAGAAAGGATGGGCCCCATATATTATTATGAAATTTCTCTCAACTCCAGTGATATGTGGTCAAAAACTAATGTTCACATGGTAAATCTTGGAAAAAATAGAGCACTGTTTAATTTTTGGAACACAAATTTGGATGCCAATTTGCATTTTCATAGCCCCTGCTTTGCCAAAAAAGGAGAAAACACCTACCCTGCACACTAAACTCCATAATGAATACATCGATTGGGGTGGTGAGCATTTTTAAAACGTAAACTACACAGAATTTAATAGGATTGAGCAGTGGAAACAAAAACAGATTGTTTTTCTGTTAAAGTTTTTAGCCTCAAAGTAATAATTCAAACAGGGATTTATAGGAGAAAATGGATAGGACAATTTAGTAGGCAATTTTTATGGAATGTGGCAGGATACCATATGTGGTTGTACTCCATTCTTTGGGAACACGGCAGGGATCGGATGTGAAGGAGCTCGACTTGATTTTTAGAACGCTGATTCCATTTGAGTTGATTGTGGACTCCACTAGTCGAGCCCCTGAGATTCCAGAACAGGCAAAACCCCACAAGTGACCCCATATTGGGAACTTCACTGCTTATGGAAATCATATATGGGTTTAGATAGTATTTTGAACCCTGTGGACAGAATTTTTTAACATTTGCATATGCAAATATGTTTTAGTCTTAAAAATTAGATTTTTTTTATTCGCTGCAAATTTGTCAGTTAAACAAGGGTTAAAAGGTGAATGTGCACCCCACTATTTATTGCACAATTTCTCTTGAATGTGATGATGGAGGAAGGAAAACTTTGACATTTGAAGCACCAATTTTGCTAAATAGTTTGTGACAGGGGCGGACCGTCACCCCCGGGGGCCCTGGTGCAGGAGAGGACCGGGGGGGCGGGGCTACCTGGCCCGTCGGCGCTCGGCCGTCGGCGCGGCCCGGAAAGGGGGGGGGGGAGCCACAGGGAGCCGCAGGCGCGATGCTCTCCTACCTGGGAGCCGCGCCGGATGTCTGCTAGGGGCCGGAGGAGCAGAGGAGAGGAGGGCGGGATCAGGCAAGGGAAGCAGGAAGCTCTCTGCTTCCTTTGCCTGACCCTCCTCTCCTCTGGCGGCGACTTGCGGGGTCGGCCGGGGGCCCCCCTCCAGGCTTGAAGGGGCCCCCAACCGGTCGGGGCCCTGGTGCAGCTGCACCAGCTGCACCAGTGTACTTCCGCCCCTGGTTTGTGAGCGATATTTGCGGAGCGCCTTAGGTGCCAGAACAGCAGACAAACTCCAAAATTAACCACATTGTTGTAATGACACCTCTCAATATATTCATCTATGACTGCAGTAAATATTTAGTAACATCTACACCATGCATTTTCTGGAGACTTGCTGTATTCCAGTTTAGTAACCACACATTGCGCCTGGCTTGTGCTTCTGGCGACACACACCCAGTTAATTGTTAATTGGGCTCTCCTCACTACAGCAGTGCCAACCATGTGGTTGATTCCGGCGGTTTAGGCACAGTGGGGCTCAGAAGGGAGGGTCCATTTAAATTTGGGAGCACAGATTTAATTGGATTTTATTTGAGGGAGTGGATGCTGCCGCTTTTCCAGAGTCTTTGTTTTACCTGTTACTTGGCAATTGTAATGCTAGGTTAGTGGTGGAATAACTAGATTGCAAGCAAACAAGCGCAGTACGCCGGTCACACATAGGGCTAGCCATCTTGTTACTGTACCCCCTTAGGGGCCGTGGTACTTATCAGCCGTCTCAGAGTCCTGGAAAGGGGGGAATTTGGCAAAGCTCTTCCTACGTGGCAAGTATCGCGGTGGCTGACCGAACACACAGAACACAGTCAGATCAAACACACCAGTAAACCAAATGAAGCAGCATAGTAAAAAAATGAAAAACCAAGGAACAAGCCAAGACCAGAAGCCAGAGCAAAGAACCACCTGAGAAGCGCACAAAGCTAACCTCTACCACCCAAGTACAACTGAAATAATCAGCACTACACAGAGGATATTGTAGGTTCAAATCTGATTTTCAGAGATCACCTGACATTGCTGAGGCAACGCCCGGTCCCCACCCTCGACCCAGAGAGGCATAGGAGGGAAGAAGGAGAGGAGAATGGAGAGAACCTCCCAACACCTAGCTGCATCCTGTATCCACTGACACTAGGGGACCCAGCGTTCTGCCTTCCAACACCAGAAGTAAATCTCCCAGAGTGCAATACATGGCCAGAACGAGCACCTGCACTAGCTTCATCCTCCAGAGGTGACCTCCCACCTCTCATGGTCAGTGAGAGGCGATGGGTGACCTTAGAGATAGCCAGAATACTCCCAGAAGTGCAAGGGGACCGTTCAGGTACAGGAAGCCCCTATATTTCCAGTGATAGATAATGGACCTCAGTGGGGGCTGTTTTTTTTGTGGGAAAAGTTAGAGTTTTTGATGGTATTTGTGTATCTACACGTTAAACACTGGAGCTCTCTTATTATGATTGGCAGCTGTCCGCCTCGGGTGATGCCGTGTGTCTGTATACCCTTGACTTGTTAAAACCGTATTGATATATATCCATCCTTTGTGCGCTTAACCCATATTATATATATATATACACAATCTGGCTAGTGGCTGGAACCTTTCTCTTTTAGTCTATAGATTGTTCTTGGTCTCGGTGTCTATTAATAACACAGTGTATTGATATAACCCTGTCTCGGGAATTTTATTGAACTTCTTTTTTTTTTTTTTTGAAAAATCATTTTTATTCACCATTTGCAATATAACAGAAAGAGAAAAAAAAAGCACACAATTGTATGCCAAGACGTTGTACATAGAACTAGACCACTGACACTGACATCAATTAATATCATATCGGTGGGTTGTAAAAAACACACAGAAGCAAAACAAAAACAAAATAGAATAAAATAATACCATATGCCATATATAAAATTCCTCGCATCTGCCGCACATAATCTCTCCCACTGCATCCTGACCATCCCTCTCAGTCCATCATATGCCTCTCTCTCCTCGTCCCAAATGAAGCGGGAGTTCAATTATTTCACAGTAGAAGCACTAAAAATACCTATGTAGTGCAATACATTTATTCCCCTAATATCCCCACTGTTGCCGGGCACGTCCCAGCAAGGGTCACAGTCGGCCCCAGGCGCCCTAGTGAGTGGCTCAAAGATTGTAGCAGGTACCAAGGAGTACCATGAAAAGGTGTCATTACATTGACAATGTCATCATCAGTCAGTTGTAATTCTATAAAACGTCTCCATTTTTTCCATGAAAGAGACAATCAGAACATCTTTATCCCTCAGAGCTCCGCGTCTGTCTAGATCCATTGCCAACCGTAACCCCGCTATGACGTCTGTTTCAGTGGGTAAGTCCGCTCGTAACCAAAATGTTAGGAGCAGACGTTTAGCCAGTAGTATAAGGACATGTAAGAAACGAGTGCTAGCAACCCCTCCCTTGGATAGATTCACATTCTGAAAAATCCACACCCCCGGATCTAGCTCAAACGTATGGTCACAAAATCTCCTCACCAGGTCAGATATCATACCCCAAAAGGACTGCACTCTCGTACAGCTCCATAATCCATGTACCATATCCGTTCTTTCAAGATTGCATTTCGGACAGTGTAGCAACCTCTTGGGGTTAGATGCCGATGGTGGTATATTGAAGCCATATATGGTGCCATGAATAACTCGAAAATGTGAGTCCCTCCATCTCTCATCCAAAATGTAGCGTCTTATCTTACCCCAACCGTCTAATATATCATCGGATACCGACTCTTTGTCTATATACGCGCACCATTTTGAAAAAAGTTTCTGGGTGCCACCAGGAAGTAGGTATGTCCTGAGTTCCCCATATATACCAGATATCCCTAGTTGAGAAACGTATATTGAACTTCTTTAAAACAATTTTCAAATTTTAAAACAATTAATCACATCTAAAATCATAGCATGCAAAAACAATTTTTATAAAGGTTTTTTTAAAACTAGATTTTTTGGGTTATGAGGGATCTTGATACAGTAGTATGAGTCCCTCCTTCTGGTGCTTCCTCCCGTTGTCCCTCTCTGTATGCCTGTAATATAAATATAAGTGTATTACTGTTGTACCCCTTGATTTTTTTTGGCTTCCTGTATATGTTAATTAATTTACCTTTGTTATATTGCTGGGGTTCTTTCCTTTTTTAATGATCGTCTTGCGTTGCTTACGATCAAAACTTTCAAAGTTTTACAATTTTGAAAGTTGCTTGCCGTAATAAATAATGTGATAATAATAATTTATAATTTATAATAATAAATAATAATAATTATAATTTATAATAATAATAATTTTATAATTTGGGTTGTTCTGGACGTGGCAATACCAATTATGTGTTCATTTTTTTTTTTGTTCATTTTTATTGCAACGCAAAACCAGCGCTTTTAACAGAACACACGTTTTTGTTTCTGTACATTTTTTTTATCTTTTTTTTTTTTTTACATTTACACTTAATAATAATAATAATAAATCTTTATATAGCACCGACATATTCCGCAGCGCTTTACAATACAGTGGTTTGACTACCTTATAGACTTTGTACCACCAATAAGCAAACAGGCTACAGCTACCAGGGGTCATGACGTCTAGGTGCAATGGCAACTATTATCAACCACAATTACGGGGGAGGGAGAAATTGTTAAAGTAGGTGTTTTAACTATTTAGATACTACTGTCACAATTTGCAGCAAAATCTATATAGGATTCATTGGCCCCGATCAGTTATTCGGACTAATGCCACAGGATGTCATCTGTAGTATGCTGGATTTTTGACCGCTGTGGGGGTGCTACATATTTAATCCTCTGTACCATGAAAGAGTGGCGCTGAGGATTAAGGCCCCCTAAACATCCACCATGAAAAGGTGTGTGAGGTCATTAAGGGGTTATTATAATTTATTAGTCTTTGCAGTCATTTCTGCAGTGTACATTTGTTTCAAAAGACAGCATTTCTGTAAAATAAAGTCTATTTTTTTTCTTGTCAGATGACTGTGCATCAGAGGGATATCTGCCATTTACTAATGTTGAAGCAGCAGATTATGGTATCGCACCATATATTTATGAAGATCATGACATAATTTCAGATATACCATCAGCCCTTAACCAAAATCTATCATCTATTAGTTATCAACAGGTCCTGTCTTCTGAATCATTACAGACTGTTAAGCAAAATGAAAACAACAAAAGGGATGCTGAACATCAAGAAGCTCACACAGGGGAGAACAGGAAACAAACTTTTACTGCACACTATAAAATTCACACAGGAGAGAAATCATTTCCATGTTCAGAATGTGGAATACATTTTACCATGAAATCAAGTCTTACAGCACATAAGAGAATTCACACAGGGGAGAAGCCATTTTCTTGTTCAGAATGTGGAAAATGTTTCAGTAGGAAAGTAAATCTTACTGCACATCAGAGAATTCACACAGGGGAGAAGCCATTTTTATGTTCAGAATGTGGGAAATGTTTCAGTAGGAAAGAAAATCTTACTGTACATCAGATAATTCACACAGGGGAGAAGCCATTTTCTTGTTCAGAATGTGGAAAATGTTTCAGTAAGAAAGAAAATCTTACTGCACATCTGAGAACTCACACAGGGGAGAAGCCATTTTCTTGTTCAGAATGTGGAAAATGTTTTAGTCATAAAGAAAATCTTACTAGACATCTGACAATTCACACAGGGGAAAAACCATTTTCTTGTTCAGAATGTGGAAAATGTTTTAGTTGCAAAACTGATCTTGTTAAACATGAAATAACTCACACTGGGGAGAAGCCATTTTCATGCCCAGAATGTGGGAAATGTTTCAGCCAGAAAGCTAATCTTACCGCACATCAGATAATTCACACAGGGAAGAAGCCATTTTCTTGTTCAGAATGTGGAAAATGTTTCTGTAAGAAAAAAAATCTTACTGCACATCTGAGAACTCACACAGGGGAGAAGCCATTTTCTTGTTCAGAATGTGGAAAATGTTTCTGTAAGAAAGAAAATCTTACTGCACATCTGAGAACTCACACAGGGGAGAAGCCATTTTCTTGTTCAGAATGTGGAAAATGTTTCCGTAAGAAAAAATATCTTACTGCACATCTGAGAACTCACACAGGGGAGAAGCCATTTTCTTGTTCAGAATGTGGAAAATGTTTTATTAAGAAAGAAAATCTTACTAGACATCTGACCATTCACACAGGGGAGAAGCCATTTTCTTGTTCAGAATGCGGAAAATGTTTCCGTAAGAAAGAAAATCTTACTGCACATCTGAGAACTCACACAGGGGAGAAGCCATTTTCATGTTCAGAATGTGGAAAATGTTTTATTAAGAAAGAAAATCTTACTAGACATCTGACCATTCACACAGGGGAGAAGCCATTTTCATGTTCAGAATGTGGAAAATGTTTTACTTGGAAAATTGATCTTGTTAAACATGAAATAACTCACACTGGGGAGAAATCATTTTCATGTCCAGAATGTGGGAAATGTTTCAGCCAGAAAGGTAGTCTTACTACACATCAGAGAATTCACACAGGGGAGAAGCCATTTTCATGTCTAGAATGTGGGAAATGTTTTTCTAACAAGAGCGGTCTCTCTAAACATAAAAGAATTCACACAGGGGAGAAGCCATTTTCTTGTTCAGAATGTGGAAAATGTTTTTTTAAGAAACAAAATCTTACTAGACATCTGACCATTCACACAGGGGAGAAGCCATTTTCTTGTTCAGAATGTGGAAAATGTTTCAGTAAGAAAGAAAATCTTACTAGACATCAGAGAATTCACACAGGGGAGAAGCCATTTTCATGTCCAGAATGTGGGAAATGTTTTACTGCGAAATCACATCTTATTGTACATCAGAGAATTCACACAAGGGAGAAGTCATATTCATGTTCAGAATGTGGGAAATGTTTTGACAGGAAAGAATATTTTACTGCTCATAAGACAATTCACACAGGGGTGAAGACATTTTCATGTTCAGCATGTGGAAAATGTTTTACCCAGAAATACAGCCTTACTGCTCATAAGAGAACTCACACAGGAGAGAACCCATATTCATGTTAGTTATGTGGAAATTGGAAATGGGAAATGTTGTAACAAGAAAAATGATCTTACTGCACATCAGAGAACTCACACAGGAGAGAAGCCATATTCATGTTAGTTATGTGGAAATTGGAAATGGGAAATGTTGTAACAAGAAAAATGATCTTACTGCACATCAGAGAACTCACACAGGTTAGAAGCAATTTTCATATTCAAAGCGTGGGAAATGTTTTACTAAAAAATCACATCTTGCTGTACATATGAGAATTCATACAGGGTATAATCCATTTTCATTTGCTCAATGTGGGAATTGTTCATCCTGTGGAGGGGTGTCACTAGAGCTTCCGGGGGTAAGGTTAGGCTTGAGCCTGACATTGCCACCAGGTGCCACTCCAGGGTAGTTCCCGGGTCTGCAGCAGCTGACAGGAGAGTAGGGGTGCATAAGACGGAACCCAGGCAAAAGGGCAAACAGAATGTGGGCAGCAGAAACTGAACAGGTACAGGTAACAAATGAGAAGAGGAGAGGAGAGGTCAGGAACAAGCAGAAGTAATTAAAGCAAAAATCAAATGAATCAAAGCTAAAATGGACTGACTAGACAAACAGAGCAAGACAGACAAACAGAAAAATGGACAATCCGGTAGAACGTGCAAGCAACCAGAACTAAGGCAAACTGAACTACACTAGACAAAGTAGGTCAGACAGGAAGGAGTAGTCTAATATGCCTGTGCCTGCAAGGGATTGTCCAGGGAAGTTGATCTCTGCTGGACACAATTCTATCCATTCTAGCAGCGTACGGCTGCACCCCCCTATAGAGTACACACAGACACGACATTTTGTATTGAGAATGGGAAAATGTTTAATAAAGAAATTACATTTTCCTTTTTTAATACTTGTAATCTTCATTAAACTGTTTTCATTTTGTACAAAACAAAAATGTTTTCAAGCAGAGAGTATATGTTCACCAAATACGGTAGGTTAAGAAAGCAATGAACTATTCAGTGAAGGAAATAATTACTTGATCCTTCGCTGATTTTGTGAGTTTGCCCACTGACACACCTGAACAATCTATCATTTTTAGGATTGGTTCATTTTAAAAGTGAGAGAATATCAATAATAAAGTCCAGATACTCACATTTTCTGAATGATATAAATGTATTTGCATTTACAAGAGTGAAATAAGTATTTGATCCCCTACCAACAATTAGGCGTTCTGGCTCCTACAGACCAGTTAGACGCTTCTAATTAACCCGTTACCTGCATTAAAGACATCTGTCTTACATTGTCACCTGTATAAAAGAGAAACATCATAATCAAAACTGAACTCGCCATTCGTATCACAGTCACTCTTTTTCAGTAAACCTTGTAGAAGCCATCTGAACCACATGACATCCAATTCTCTGTGAGTTGAGGTCAAAGAGTTATATTTTTCCTTTTCAGCATATCTTTTAACATTTAATTTTCTCTTCTCATTTCTGTCTTTACCTTATTATATATTTTCTTAGGCCGGTTTCACATCATGATTTGTGGCTGTCCATGGGGATCCGAGTCTCAGCAGGATCCCCACGGACAGCCATAGATCCACACGGATCCCTGCACTCGGATGGCAAATAGCCATCCGATCCGAATCAATGCAGGATCCGTGTGGATCCTGTTCTCCCTGCCTGTCCCTACTTCTTTTCTATCTGTCCCTGTCTCTCCCTGCCTGTCCCTCTTCTATCTCTGCTCTCCTCTATCCTCCCCCTCGTCCTCTCCCCTGCGGTATGTGAAAAAAAAAATCCTCCCAGAGGATACTTTGTGTTCCGCCGACTCCATGTGACAGTCTCCTGATCTTCTGGTGGCTGCAAGGACCTCCTGTGATGTCACAGAACCGGTCACCTGATGTGTCAGGTGACCGGCTCTGTGACATCACCACAGGCTCTTCAGCCACCAGATGATCAGGAGACTGTCGCATCCCTGCAGCCGGCGGAAGGTAAAGTATCCTCTGGGAGGATTTTTTTTTTTTTTTCACATACCGCAGGGGAGAGGACGAGGGGGAGGATAGAGGAGAGCAGAGATAGAAGAGGGACAGACAGGGTAAATTATGCACTGAGCACTGCCTCTGGGCATGCTCAGTACATAAGCACGGAGCTGACATCGGATCCGAGTTCAACTCATATCCGATGTCCATAGGCTCCCATGTCATCGGGGCTCGGATCCGAGGCTGTCCGATTTCATTCTCAGCAGGCTGCGTTTTTGTGTCCGTGCTTAAATCGGACAGAATCGGATGGTGCCAAAATTGGATGGCGAAAGGCACACATCTGAGCCCCATAGGGATACATGGAATCCGATTTCGGATCCGAGTGTATCCGTTTTGAAACGGATACACTCGGATGCCTTGAAATCGTGATGTGAAACCGGCCTTAGTTGTTCAAATAATGAATATTTGATATAATATACACAGCAAAACCAAAATAAATATGATCATAATAGGATTAAATAAAATATTCCCTACTGCTGCCTTAATAGAAGACTGCAACAAACTTTTTACTGATCTAGCAAAATGTTTCCACCATGATGTTCCCGACATTGATTTCTATTCATGTTCTATTTCATCTAGATTACCTTGTTCATGTCTAAATATAATTTCAGTTTCTTTTAATTGTTCACTTACGAAATCTAATAAACCTATGTCTTTTCTAATTTCATTACTCCACATATCCCATGGAAATGTATTCATTTGGGATAAATTGTATTGTATAGGAAGGACCTTCAAATTACTTGTACGCGGCATATAATAATGGACGGAAATAAAGAAGCTGTGGCTGGCTCCATACCACCCGGCTTCTCTAGTGTGGGGTCCGCCGAATGATATACCTTTAACTACTCTCTTAGGCCCTATGGCCTTTACTAAAGAAATCTGGCATTCCGCTAGAATAAAATTTCAACTATCCTCCCATGCATCCTTTCTGACTCCTTTCCTCTGCAATCCACGTTTGTCAGACCTCATGAGTACAGGGGTGGCTAGCAGGTCACAGAGGCAGGACTTTTCTGTTTTAAAGACTTGGTAGACCCTTTGACTAGGCGATTCAAACCCTTTGACAAAATAGCTGACAAGCACAAATTACCGCAAATGGTTTTATTCATACCAACAAATTACCCATTAGTTTCGATCTGAATTAGGACCACCTGAATCCCTTACACCTTCCAAGTTTGAACAATTATGTGCCAGGGCACCTCCACCAGAGGGCTCATCTTGGACATATACTCCATTTTAAGTGATCCAGACCCTGTGAATCCCATTCACCACTCCTATATGCAGACATGGGAGTGATGGCTGGGTTGTACGTTAACACTCCAAAAATGCAGGTGATATGGTCACACACTTTTAAAACGTCTATTAACACCCTTTATAAAGAAAACCAAATTAAGATCTTGATGACTTGGTACCATACCCCTGAGTTGCTAAATACAATAAACCGGTCAATCCCTGACGTTTGCTGGAGATGTGGCGAACGTGGAGCTTCCCTGTTCCATATCTTTTGGGCTTGCCCAGGAGTAACTGGTTTTTGGAGAGAAGTCGAAAGAATGGTAGGTGATGTCATGGGCATGACTATCCCCCTAGAGCCCCTGACCTACGTGTTGAACTTATTTCCACCAGGATTGGATAAATCAAAGGCCAAATTATTAATGCACCTTTTAACTGCCGCCAAGTGTCTGATTTCATTGTTCTTGAAGAAAACAGTGGCTCCTCAATTGTCTGATTTGTACACATGGATTAATGATGTCCACCTCATGGAAAAGATGACTGCCATAATACTATGGACAAATTCGATGAAATCTGGAGATTTTGGACTGTTTCTGGAGGTTTTCCGTTTGTGAACCTGCCATGCTTTCTACCTTCCACAGGACTAATCCCTGAGTTCCTGTGAACCCAAAATGCATGGACTTTCCCTATTTTGAGATACCCTGAAACTCTTAACAGATACCTCACAGTTATATTTAAGATGAGAACCTCTCACCCTTCCCCCTCTTTTATATACTTATCTACAGTATGACCATATGTCTTAGAACATGTTGTTTTTTCCTTTTATTGTTGATATCTGTTGATATGTCATGCAAAAATGTTAATAAAAAACAAAGTTGAAAAAATAAATTCCTTGTATGTAATTCCTGCATGTAATATTAACAATGCCTTCCTTTGAGAGAGATTTTACATTTCCCTCTATACAATACAATCCAGTTTTCAATACAGGAATTCCTAGAATTTCATGGGAAACATCACTTCTTCTCTTCCCACTATAGGGATTAAAGATGTTCCCCCACAAATCTCCTGGCCTGACCATTTATTTACCCAAAGGGATGAATGAAGCATTTTCCTACTCTCCTTTTATTGGGGCACCTTAGTAGAGGGAAAGGGTAGGAGGGAAAGCCATCGATGAGCGGGGGCTCCACGGGCGGGGAGGGAGTTTTGTAGGGTGCCAACCTCCGCAAGTAGGCAGGGACAAATGGAAGAGATTAGGGAGATATAGGAGCACAAAATCTGATTTTGACTATCCCTTCTTTAAATCTCTCCTTTAAAAATCCTAACACCAGATCCCCCCCCCCTCTTCCCCATGATCCATAAATAAGGGATATTCCTCTGAAAACTGTGTGATCCCCCTATTACCTAATGAAATAAATCATAAGTGCAATTTCAGAAATGACCAGTCTGTGTCTTAATAGGACCTGAGGTAAAACCAGTCCCTATAGGGTTAATCCTAATCATGCTGAATATAACATCGTGACAAACTCTATCCAGAAAGAAGAATTTATAAAAGTGCCATAACGACCTAATTTTGTTCTGATGAGTAAAGAGGTAATGTAACTGTCTCAAAGCTGCTATTTACAGCCTGTTTTGGATAACAGGAGATGTCTGTATTATCACAGAATCCCCCATACTGAGAGAGGCAGTGTTTCTGACAAAGAACCTGCCTCCCACAATGACCTCACACCCTAGGGGAGTAACTACCTAGCCCTAAGTTACTGCCATCACTGAGAGTGAGCTAGGAGGGAGGCATGGAACGCATGAGTGTGTTCCACACGATCGCCGGACCGGAAGTGACCTGATGACATATACAAGGAAATTAACATCTGATGTCCTATTTACAGGGACACATACCATCATAAGGGGGGACCTATGAACAGGACCCCACAAAGAACCGAGCCACACATCCCCTGATGAGGATATAAGATCCGAAACGCGTCGGGAGTGGAGCATGGTGGTAGTGTAAGAACAATACTGAGAGTCCAATACCAGGCTGTCACTAGCAAAAGGACCACCTGGAGAAAAGAGACTCGCTAAGTTTCCTGGTTTGAGGGAAGAAAGCCGGTGAGACCTTTCCTACCGTGTTTCCCCGAAAATAAGACAGTGTCTTATATTAATTTCACCCCCAAAAGTCCCACTCTGACTTATTTTCGGGGTATGTCTTATATTTCCCTCCCTAGCCCTAACCCTAGCCCTAACCCAGGGGCATACACATACAGGGGCACACTCACACATACAGGGGCACACTCATACATGCAGGGGCACACTGACCTGGGCTCCTCCGACCACCGGGGACCGCAGCACATCCCAGGCATCCACATGCCTGAGGACCACAGCACATCCCGGGCACCTCCGACAGCCCGGGCACCTCCGACAGCCCCGGGCACCTCCGACAGCCCCGGCACCTCCGACAGCCCCGGGCACAGCAGCACGCAGGCTGGGCATCGTCGCACAGACAGCCCGGCCTGCACACGTGCCGCTGTCCTGGCCAATCACAGGTTAGGAGCTGCCTGGGGAGCCAATGACAGGCCAGACTGACGTCATGCAGCGCGACTGGCTTGTGATTGGCCTCTGGGCAGTTCCTGGCCTGTGATTGGCCGGGACAGCGGCGGGGTATTTAAAATACCCGCCCTGCTCACCCAGGCACCGGGAACACAGCGGGGGCACCGGAGACAGCAGCGGCAGCAGCGGTAAGTATGAGAGATTCCCCTGGCCCCCTCCACCCCACCAAATTTTCCCTGAAAATAAGTCACCCTGTCTTATAATCGGGGTATGACTTATATTAAAAAAATTGCCCCCAGCCCTGCCCTGTCTTATTATCGGGGGTGACTTATTTTCAGGGAAACACGGTATATATAGGGGAGTGGGCTTGTTACTTTCCATATACAGGGCTATATATGCCAGCTTATACGAGGTGATATATAAAAAACAACCTCGAAGCATCTGGAGCTGACATATATGAGGTTAAAGGTGGGCTGTAACTGAGGGCAATATAAGCTCTATAGAGAACACCATAACCTAACCATAACTCCCAGGAGAACAGAGGAGTTTTTTAATTTGTGATATGACACTTGGGCACTGTGGGATATCACGTGTGTAGTTTGTGTAGACAATCTAGTCTTTTTAAAGTAAGTTTATCATTAAATGTTAAGTTTTAACCTCTTAACACTGTTTAGTTGTATAAAACGGACCAAACCCCTCTCCCATAGGTGAGGTTATACCCCCATTAGGGAGAATTCATATCCTGCTGAGTAATATAAATTGGAAAGGAACAGATGGTGTAAATCTAATGTTTGTGTAATTAATGTCTGCTGCAGACCATATCTCCACAGATACATTTTTACAATTCCTGTAATTAGTTTTAGTTAAAACGCAACACTGATAAGGTCCAGAATTCCTGGGAGATGGATCCTCTATAGAAAAAATAATATTTTTGTCTAACCATCTCTCATTTTCATGTTTCAAGACATAAAATGCATTCAGAATTTCTGCATGAAAATATAGTGTAACAAAGCACATATTCGTACCGTGCTGCAACAAAAAGAGTTGTGCATACATCATATGTTGTCAAAAGGAAAAAAGGAGATTCGGTATAATACAATAAGCAAAAAAAACTATATTTTCATGCAGGGCTGTGGAGTCAGAGTCGTGGAGTCGGAGCTCATTTTGGTGGAGTCAGAGTCGGTATAAAATGGACCGACTCCAGGTTCAGTAGTTCAATGCTCAATGTGCTGAATACGGATCTTAGTTCTTTGGTGTCCCCTTGTTGTAAGTACTATTAAACGGATGAATGAGAGTAATGAACAACAGCTAGAAGAAAATGTAGGATTCAGTATGTTTGAGATGGAAGAAGGTCACAGTGCTGTTCATGTAACTGAGGAGGAAGTGGAACAAACAGATATTACAGCAGAAGAACAGCAAAATGATACTTTACAATTAGATGATCTTGTTGAAGCTGCTTCAAAACACTTTAATATTTATCATATGCGCTGTGCTGTGCACACGCTGCAGCTGGCAATAAGAGATGGTCTGAAAGAGGGACATTATAGAAATCTGCTTGCAAAAGTGAGGAAATTGGTTATTGCTGCCAGAATTCCTAAAATTGATTCCATCTTGAAGAGACGTGCTGGGAAAGGGGCAATTGTCGATCAAGCCACTCGGTGGGGCAGCACTTATTTAATGATTGAGCGATTGCTTTAACTAAAACCGTTTCTTATAGATATGGCGAACCCTCAGGTGACCTTAAATGAAGATCAATGGACACAGGTGGCTGAATTGAAGGAATTGCTTAATCACCCATTCACAGTGACTAAAAAATTCCAAGCTGAGGATTTAACTCCTGGCATTTTCATGAAGGAGTGGAAGAACTTGCTAATTTGCCTGTCCCAAAGAGAAGGTTCAATCGCAGATGGCATTTCTGCTTCAATGAAATGGAGAGAGACACCGCTATTGGAAAATCAAATTCTTCTAGCAGCTGTTTATGTGGACCCAAGTCATCGTATACTGCTTGATGATCAACAGTGTGCTAAAGGAAAAGAAGCTCTGACTGAGGTAGCAGTTAGGATGAGTGGCCTACAGGACTGCCAGGCGCAAGAGGACTTGGGTCCTCCTGACAGTGCTACTGCTGCCATATCTTCATCCTCATCAGATGAGGAGTTTGACTTTGACAAGTATTTGGATGACATGGAGCAGGCAAAGCGTTGCCGCAAAGAAGAAAATTTCACTCTGTCTCCTATGGCAAGCAGATTGACCATGTTTCTGCAAAATTTTTCTGTTGCTCTCAAAGAAATAGAAAAATTCAACCGTTCATTAAAACTGACTGTGCATGAGGCCATTCCTTTATGCCCGAAGATTGTTAGAGATGTTGCCCATGTGGTTACGGCTTTGCCTCCAACCCAAGTTAGTGTAGAGAGGTTGTTCTCTAGCCTTAAAATTATTAGGTCAGAGTTGAGGTCATCTATGAAGGAGGATCTGATGGAGGCAATTCTATTTCTTTTTCATTGTACTAGAATTAATTTTTTTCACCTGAATTACATAAACAATATATGTTGGAGTGAGGGAAATTGAGGAGTCGGAGTTCGAGTCGCAGGTTTGGCTTACCGACTCCACTGCCCTGTTTTCATGCATAAATTCTGAATGCATTTTATGTCTTTTCGTTCACATGTACAATAAGAAAATCATTATCTGTACTGAAGAAAGCCCGGTGTGGGCTGAAAACGTTTTACATTACTAAGAGACTATAAATCTGTTTAAATAAAAGCACCATTAGTAAAAAGACTCTACGTGTGAGATTACCATTTTTCCTTGGTGTGCCAGAAATTATTCTATATTATACTGTTCTTATTCTTCTGAGCACCTGTTTTTGCACATAGTGAGCCGAACCTCTTATTGCAAATACAACTGAAGTAAGACAGAGCAGCAGGAAAATGGCTCCCATCAGATAGTAACTTGTCTCAGGAAACCTTGCTTTTTCTTGTCTTTCCTGATGGATTGATGTCATCTTTTCATCATCAAGGATTTGATGTTCTATATTCCAGATCTTTTTGGAAGCCATTTCATTCTGAAAAGAAATGTAATATCATTATTTTGCTACATACAACTTGCATTTGTCCGCAAGGACCCGCAATTTTTGTTGTCTGAGTGTTTTTGAACGCATTAAAATCCCGTTGCAGTAGGAGCATAACTTGCCCCATCGTTTTGATGACCTCATATGGCCCCTCCCAGTTAGCGGTCCATGGTCCCACCTTTCAGAAGGATTTGACCGCCACCTGAGAACCTTTTTTGAACTTTGATTCATATGGCGGTTTCATTCTTTGCATTCTTGACACAGCATGTGGGAGAATGGTTTTCAAATTATCCTGCAACAATTGCAACCATTTGGACCTGGAAATAGTATCTTTTGAGGTGTTGACAAAAATGGTACTTAAGGAAAAGCCAATGGCATTTTTCTTCCTGTAATTAGCTCAAAAGGAGTAAATTGGGTTGTTGAGTAACTCGCTCCCCTTATACTCATGAGTACAAATGGGACCGCATCAACCCAAGTATTTCTTTTGTCTAACAAGATTTTTGCAATTCTCGACTTAATTGTCCTGTTTGTTCTCTCGACAATTCCAGCACTTTGCGGATGATAGAGGACATGGAATTGTTATTGAACCCCTAAAAGCGTACAAACAGCTTGCATTACGTTGCCTGTAAAATGACTTCATCGATCGGAAGTAATCGTTCTTGAGATCCCCAAGTACATAAGACATGATTTACCAATACTCTAGCTGTGGACAAAGCATCATCTTTCCAGACAGGCAAAATTTCTACCCATTTTGAAAACACATCTACCAATGCATACCTGAGGCCATTTTTACCTGTAGGTAATGGACCAATATAGTCAATCTGTAATGTAGATCATGGACCATCTGCGGGTGCGATCTGTAGCAATGGCGGTTTCTGTCCTTTTGGCCTTGCATTAATTTGGGCACAAATGAGACACGATTGAACAGAACTTTGTACAGTCTCTTCCATTTTTTCCCAATAAAATTTCACTTTGAGAATTTCTAACATTTTTCGTTGGCCCAAATGACCCAAGCTTTCATAATTGTATTGAGTGAATTCTACCTAAAGATGTTTTGGTACAACAGGACGCAATTTTCCAGTTGAATCATGACATAAACTCCATCTTCACAAACGAAGGGAAGTTTTGGGTCATTCTGGAAACACCAAGACGTATCTTTCCCTTGTTCTTTCGCAAAGGAAAGAATGTGCGTATTTGTATTTTGAACTGCTGAAATCTCAAGAGGTTCAGGTTCAAACACTTCCTCACCTGTTAAAGCAGCCTCCTTAGCCAAGGAATCTGCTGTGCCATTCGCTACAGATAACTCATCATCGGATCTCTGATGAGCTGGAGCTTTGACAATAACAATTACCATTAGGATGTTTGGATGCCATTGCAAATATGTCTTTTAGGGTGTCACTATGTACTAGAGTCTTATTAGAAGAATCTACATAGCCTATTTTTTCCCAAACTGGCAAATATGTCAATGATCTCACAATGTAGGAGCTGTCACTGCAGATAACAATGGGGCACTGATCATCATCTTCATTCAGCTGTAATACAATTTTTACTGCTTCTAGGTCTGCCCTTTGAGCTGAAAAATAGCTTGGTAATTTGTGCTTTACCACCTGTTCTCTTTTGGGATAAAAAATGGCATAACCCGTGTAACAGTGCCCGTCTGAGTAAAACCTGGAACCATCTACGAAGACTGGTTCATCTGTTTCCTCTGCTTCCCGTCTGAAGAGCGATGGACTTGGCTCCTGAAATGACTGTAAACAATCATCAGTTTGTCCTTCATACTGCATTAATTAATGAAGAACATATTTGGCTTTGTAATCTACCTCGATTTGTTTGGGAGATAATGACAATAATCAATGAGCAAATCTCTGATGTGACATACCTGGGATGTTTTCTCAAGGAGAAGTTTCATTGTGGAATGCGGTGTTTGCAAAATAATCTTACTAAAACCTATCATGTGTTCTGAGGCTTTTACTTCAAAATATAAACTTGACACTTATGTAATACATGTTTTAAATCCTCTCTACACGGGTGAAAGTTTGAAAAATAGCCCAAAATTCTCCAATCCTCCCCTTGCAGCTGCAACAGCACTGCAGAGATGGCTGTATCAGAGGTGTGTACTTGCAACGCAAATGGCGCTCAGGAATCCACTGTAGACAAAGCAGGTGCATTTTGCAAATCAAGCTTCCATTGTCCAAAGGAATTTTGTTCAAGGGACCAAAGTAGTCTTTTGTTTCAACTTTTAAAAGATCATACAAAGGTTTAGCTTTGTCAGCAAAATTTTTAATGAAATCTCTAGATTAATTTACAAGTCCCAGAAAATGACTCAGTGCTGTGTGTGACGTTAGAGGCAGTAGCATCACTCCCTATTCTATTTGCTCTTGTAGTGGTCTTTGCTTACCTGGACTTATCAGTTTGCTTGATGGAAAACATTAGGTGATAGATGCGGACTTTGGGGAAGTCTTTGAGACAAAAATAGTTTTTCTACAAAAGTGAAGACTACTTTTCTCAATCGGAATACTGAAGAAGCCATTACTAATGTCCAATACCGAAAAATACCTCGCCTTCGAGTTCAATCTCCTCATCATATCATGTGTATCAGCAACAATGGGAGTCACATGGGGGACGTGGGCTGCAAGCAACCGTAGCGGCCTCATAGTTGCAGAACTCCCGATACACGGAGCCTTTAGTGGCTCACAACAGCTCACATCGGCACTTTGGTGCCTCCATTTCACCACCTACAGCTCGCCTAGTCTCCTGTGCTCATGATGACACGAGGCCGTACTCAAAAGAGGAGATCTCGAGGCTGCCTGATTTCTTCGCCCAAGGGAAGCCCGCCAAAGCCACAGGGAAAATGGCACCTGTGTCCCCCTCGAGATCATCGTGCTCATCGCGGGCCTGTGGGGGCGGTGCAGACATGGAGGAAGATTTACAACAGCGTTTGGCCCCATTAACCAGGGAAGATATGCAGTGATTACTAACATCATTGAGAGCTTCCCTGAAGGAGGACATGTATAACATGGTGAAAGAGATGAGAGGGGAAATATGAGCATTGGGTAAGTGTACTTCCCATATGGAAAATAACATGGCTGAATAGGCCACTTATAATGCACTGGTGGACGAAAATGAAGCCTTGAGGGAGAACGTAACCCGTGTCACAGATAAAGTATATGAATTAGAGGACAGATCACGCAGGAATAACATCAGAGTGAGGGGTATTCCTGAAAGGATTATGGATAAAGATCTGCCTGCGTTACTGCAAAAATTCCTTAAGGCTGTACTCCCTGGGATGTCTCCTAGGGACTTAATGGTGGACAAGGTCCACAGAAACTGAAACATGTGGATCAGGATCTACCCAGAGACACACTGGCAAGGATGCATTTTTTCTCTACTAAAGCTATGCAAAGGGTGAGAAAAAGTCCCACTCTGCCTGAGGAGCTGCAACACCTTCCGGTCTTCCTGGATTTGTCTGCTCTGACTTTACCCAAAAGAAAAGAATATGTCCATGTGTGCAAAGCCCTTTTGGAGATGGGAACCCGTTACAGATGGAGCTTCAACCCAGTGAAATTGTTGATCTCTTATGAAGGAAAGACGGTAGTTTGTTTCTCCCCAAAACAAGCCGAGGACAAGCTATCTGCCTGGAAGATCCCCTTTCTCCCCACACTCACCCTGGGGCACTAAAATAGCTCAGAGATGATCGCAGAGATGAGGTGGAGGCCTGGTTATGGTCCCTGTTGCTGGAGCTTTGGAGGAATGCTGGATTCTTGTTGGGTAATCTTTTGTAATTGCAATCCAGGACTGTGAGCAACTTCACTGGAGAGACCAGTGAAGTAATAAGAGCGCACCTTCCCCCGTGCAGGACTGTTTTTCTGCTAACAATGACTATTTTTAGGGGAAGCAATTATTTTTTCCTTGCTTCCTGCTGTTAAGTTTTTCTTTTTTATTACTATTTTTGCCTTTTTTTCTTTCGTTTCCTCCTCTTTGTTTTTCATTCAGCAAAAGCAGTTGCCCTCAGTATTTGCATACATACGTTTGTTTGCGAGGCAACGCATGTTTACAGTTATGACTTTTCTTTGCACCTGGGTTTAAGTAGTAGAATTATGCTACTGATATTTGAATTTGCATCTGTAGTCATGGAGGATTTATTACCCCATCATGAGCATATGACTTTTGTCACTAAAATGTTAGGGGTCTGTGTGGGCTTCACAGGTGATGGTGATGATTGGCAATCTGGTTCTTGGAGCATATAATGGTTTGAAGTGGATCAATCCTTGCCAGTTGTCTTTGGTTCCTGGAGGAGTTCACATCTCTCTGGTTTCTTTTGCTCTGTGGAATTCTTTGCAAGCTAAGTGGATTTTTTTTTCATATTTTGTGGCACACTTTTGTGTGCTTAAGGTTCTGCTTATGTTTTGTCTTATTCTGAGTTGTGGGTTTGCAATTTAGTCTGTATATTTGTTTATGTGCTCTCAGATAGGAAGTTTTCTTCCTAGGAATTTTACCATTCATTATTATCTGTTATTTCCAGTTCTGCTGGCATTTGATTTATAGAAGTCTGCAGATATAGAGGGTGCCGAGTCTTAGTGACTCAAGGTAATTTTTGTACTATCTGCTGTTGGTGTTTTTTTTATAGTGTTTTATACTGACCGCAATAGTATTCTTTCCTGTCTTTCCTATATAGCTAGTTTGGCCTCTTTTGCTAAACCTTTTACTCTGCCTGTGTTTGTTTTTCTTTCTCTTGTTTCCCAGTTAATATCTGTGGGGGCTTGCTATTCTTTTGGGGTTCTGCTCTGAGGTAAGATAGCTTTTCCTACATCCATCTTTAGGAGCAGTTAGTTCTCTGGCTGTGCAGAGGTGTCTAGGTCTGGTTAGTTACATCCCAAGGCTACTTCTCGTTGCGGTGTGTTATCAGAGATTGCGGTCAGTATAGTTACCAACGACTTCTGTGGAATCTGAATGTTACTCCTGAGTCATCGGTTCATAACAGAACTGGCCAAGAGAGTTAAAATCGAGATATATGCATTTCAGAAGAAGAGAAAAGAAGTGTTGAGGCTGTTGTTTATTTTGTCTTTCTTCCCTCTTTTTCTTTGGGTGACTGTGGAGTCTTGTGCAAGTATGAGTGTCCAGGAACTAGCTTCTGGTTTAGACCAGCTCGCTGCAAGAGTACAGGGAATTTGTGAGTATATCGTTCAGACTCCAATTTTGGAACCAAAAATTCCTACTCCAGATTTGTTTTATGGTGATAGGTCCAAATTTTTGAGTTTCAAAAATTATTGTAAGCTGTTTTTTTGCTCTGAGACCTCGTTCCTCTGGCGATTCAGTTCAGTAGGTTAAAATAGTTATCTCTCTGTTGTGGGGCGATCCACAGGATTGGGCATTTCCTCTCACCTCTGGGTATCCGGTTTTACTTAATGTGGACTCCTTTTTTCAGGCCTTGGGTTTAATTTATGATGAACCCGAATCTGTGGATCAATCTGAGAAGATCCTGTTGGCCCTGTCTCAGGGCAGGAGGCAGCGGAATTGTATTGTCAGAAATTCAGGAAATGGTCAGTGCTGACTAAATGGAATGATGATGCTTTAGCGGCGCTTTTCAGAAAGGGTCTTTCTGATGCTGTTAAGGATGTTATGGTGGGGTTTCCTACGCCTGCAGTTTTGAACGATTATCCGCTCGGGATTGTAATCCTCAGAGCAGATTCCTGAGCCGATGCAGTGTGATAGGACTCTATCTCGCACTGACCGACAAGGACTTAGACGCCGTAATAAGTTGTGTTTTTACTGTGGTGATGCTTCTCATGTCATCTCTGTTTGTCCCAAGCGGGCACAGAGGATTGCTGGTTCCTTTATCGTCAGTACTATACAACCTAAGTTCTTATTATCTGTGTCTCTGATTTGTTCCTTGTCATCATTTTCTGTTATGGCATTTGTGGATTCAGGTGCCGCCTTAAATTTGATGGATTTTGAGTTTGCTAGTCGTTGTGGCTTTCCTATGCAGCCATTGCGGGACCCTATTCCATTAAGGGGCATTGATGCTGCACCTCTTGCGCAAAACAAACCTCAGTTTTGGACGCAGTTGCAATGCGGATGGCACCAGCTCATCTGAAGGATTATCTGTTTCTGGTTTTGCATAACCCGCATGATTCGGTGGTTGCAGGTCCATAATCCTGTTTTGGATTGGAAGTCTATGTCTGTACCTAGCTGGGGTTGTAAGGGGGTACATGATGACTTTTTTTGATGTCTATATCATCTCTGCCCCTGGAGATTCCAGAGTTTCTGTCTGATTTTCAGGATGTTTTTGCTGAGCCCAAGTCCAGTTTTCTTACGCCACATCGGACGTGCAATTGTGCTATTGATTTGGTGCCAGGCATGTGCCTGAACATGCTGCCATGCGGAGTTATATTAAGGATTCTTTGGAGAAGGGCCATATTCACCCTTCCTGTTCGCCGTTGGGGGCGGGGTTTTTTTTGTTGCCAAGAAAGATGGTTCCCTGAGACCCTGTATTGATTATCGCCTCTTGAATAAGATCACGTTCAAGTTTCAGTACCCTCTGCCTTTGATTTCTGACTTGTTTTCTAGGGTTAAGGGGGCATGTTGGTTTACTAAAATTGACCTTAGGGGAGCCTACAATCTGGTTCGTATTGTTGAGGGTCTCAGTTCAATCACAAGTCCATCAGCCACTCCTAATTATATATATACCGTATATACTTGTGTATAAGCCGACCCGTGTATAAGCCGACCCCCCTACTTTTGCCCCAAAATCTGGGAAAACCTATTGACTCGTGTATAAGCCGAGGTGGACCCCAGCACAGGTATACAGCCCCCAGCAGTGTGGTATACAGGCCTCCCCAGTGGTATATACAGCAGCAGCCCCAGTGGTAGTATATAGCAGCCCCAGAGGTATAGACAGCAGCCCCAGTGGTAGTATACAGCAGCAGCCCCAGAGGTATATACAGCAGCCCCAGTGGTAGTATACAGCAGCAGCCCCAGTGGTAGTATACAGCAGCCCCAGAGGTATATACAGCAGCCCCAGTGGTAGTATACAGCAGCAGCCCCAGTGGTAGTATACAGCAGCCCCAGAAGTATATATAGCAGCCCCAGTGGTAGTATACAGCAGCCCCAGAGGTATATACAGCAGCCCCAGTGGTAGTATGCCGGTATATACGCAGCCCCAGAGGTATATACAGCAGCCCCAGTGGTAGTATACAGCAGCCCCAGAGGTATATACAGCAGCCCCAGTGGTAGTATACAGCAGCCCCAGAGGTATATACAGCAGCCCCAGTGGTAGTATACAGCAGCCCCAGAGGTATATACAGCAGCCCCAGTGGTAGTATACAGCAGCCCCAGTGGTAGTATACAGCAGCCCCAGAGGTATATATAGCAGCCCCAGTGGTAGTATACAGCAGCCCCAGAGGTATATACAGCAGCCCCAGTGGTAGTATACAGCAGCCCCAGAGGTATATACAGCAGCCCCAGTGGTAGTATACAGGGCCCCCCCTTGCTGCCGCCTGTAAAGGAACAAATCATTATACTTATCCCTGTCGCTGTCCCGCCGCCGCCATCGCGCTCCTCCGGCTTCATCCGTCTTCTTCCGGCTTCCTCCTCTGGCGCACAGACAATGACGTCATTGCCTGCGCCCACCGGAGGAGGAAGCCGGAAGAAGACGGATGAAGCTGGAGGAGCGCAATAAGTATAATGATTTATTCCTTTACAGGTTTGCACAGCAAGGGGGGGGCCCTGTATTGCGATGGGGGGGGGGGGCGGGCGGCCTGTATACTGCATACAGTGTATACAGTATACAGTGACTCGCGTATAAGCCGAGGGGGGGACTTTTCAGCCCAATTTCAGCCCAAGCCTTACTCATGCCTACGCCCAATGAGATTAAACACTGCGCGCAAGCGTTTATTGAAACACACATTTTTATACAGAAAGCAAGAGGCGTGTTAGAATTCTAGAACTTTCTACAAAGTGATCATCTCCTAATTGGTCAATCCTTATCAAACTATTCTAATATCTAAATTCCTCCCTTAATGGGTTGGCTCATATTTCAGATATATTCATGGAGCGTGGGCGCCATCTAGTGTATAACAGACAACATGACATTTCCAAATTAAAATATATGGAAAAAGAGAAGATTTGTGATATTTTAACCCTATAAATTCCATCCTCAGCAGTCCCCCTAAATACACAACTTTTCTCCAAAAACCTATGATGTACCTCCATGCACATGGGTTTGGTGCATAAGGGTCCATCTTCATATTACTTTACTTTTTATTCAAGAGGGATTGAGTGATAGGGGACACTTGGAATTCTCATTAACATTCCCATAACCCACCCCTCCTGTTCTCTTAAACCAATTTGCAGGGTTAAATATTGAAAACATGTCACTTCACAAAGCATAGCCTATTCTCAATAATACCTTACACAGCAGGCGGGAGCAGATAATGACTCTATGTTCTATATGGTTCAGACTACAATGAATATATACTAGAGTCATTTACATTATCTAACTAGCAGTAACTAGCAATATAAGTTTTGGGTATTAATACATTAATATGAGAACATAAATTTTTATAACATTCTCCTGATATTCATTACATAGTCCCATTAGATAAGGAGATAAAAGCCATTAGGAGTAACAAGAGTCTTTCATAGTAGAAAAGTGAAGTCATCTGCTTTATGGCATAGGGTTAAATGTCCATAGGGAAAGTCCTCAATAAAAGTCTTTGGCAAAGTCTATATCCAGGAAAAGTCTTTATACTTTTTTTTCTGGATTTAAATTTTGCTAAAGTCCCAATCATAGTGGTATAAAAGAGTCCTTAAAATAGTCCTTAAAAGCAATATCCACATACAGAGTAAACAGCAGCAAACATAGAAAAATAAAACAGCAATCATATGGAACATCCAAATATAAGGCACAGAACCACAACTCAATCCCCAGGCTGTAGGGAGTGTCTCTGATCCACAAAACCTATTGAAAAAGCAAAACCTCAAAATATATTAGAAACAGTCTGAGAAATTGTGTATCAGAGATTGTTACATATAGATATCACATATAACCTTAAAAATACGAGTCACCCCCCTTGGACATTTTATTAACTTGTATTATATATATATCACTATCATTAAAGAGAATTAACAAAAGGATATGAAACTTTTGAAGTATCTGCAAATAAGCACAATTATCCAGAAGAGAGACACAACAAAAATCATATTTCATTGATTTGTAATATCAGAAAATAATCACCCAGAATAATACATAAGAACAAAAACTTAAAATTTACAGGCTTTTGATAGTTGACCTGACCACTCCCTAACGATGTCCTTAAAGCTGGAAGCCTACCTACACAGCGGAGGTCGGCACCCTCTTGAACGCTTGTGGTGCCCCCGCTCCACGTCGACTCACCCTATCTATCCCTAACCTTTTCTTGATCTTACATATATATATATATAAGGGTCACCAGGTATATACACAGTCAATAGTCTGTAATAGAAGCAGGTCACAGCAATGTTGTCAAAGAACAAATAAAAGCAATATAACAAGATAGAGTCAAACAGATATAATAATATTAGACAATAGAATTATACTTATCAATGGTCTTCCAGTTTTTCTGGAAAACAGGTCAAAAGGGGAGAACAGAATATTTTGGAAAAGAACATACAATTATTTATTCACTATATCATGATTAATATATAGTTAAACAGGCAAAAACTATATTATCTACTCACTTATATATTCACTCTACTTCAGAACATTATAACCATTACGTTTGACATCTTATGATATTTTGTATAGGAGAGAGAGATCCACACCTACTAGGACATGTTTATACATTTTCTTCTCTTTTTCCGCACTCTATTTGCAATTTTTAAAGCCTGTGGAGCGGCTGTCTTCTCTGAACCTCTTACCTTTCTGTGTTGTGTCTTCTCTGAACCTCTTACCTTTCTGTGTTGTGTCTTCTCTGAACCTCTTACCTTTCTGTGTTGTGTGTAGGAATAATGCAGGATTGTACACAAGGCCTTACCTGAGACCAGGAGCGATCCAGGAGATATTCATCTGATTTCACTTGTGACCTGTTGAGGCGTAAGTGGGGCCAAGCAGAGACTATTCTAACCTTTGCTGATGAGAGACAGAGACGTCATGGCCAGCCCTTTTCCCATCTCATAACACGGCTCCCAAATTATTTTCTTTAGTATTTATTCAGTCCTATCCAGGCAGTCCGATACCGAGAGGGTGCGCAGGCAGCCAGACATAACAAGGCTGGGATGGATGACCTCCCGCCATTACCTAGACTAACTTTATTTTTACATAATGTTGGTAGGTAGGTTGGGTTTCAGGGCTGCACGGAACTGTGTAGAGCCTGCTCCTTCTTCCTTCCTCTCCAACCACTTACTAACTTCTTCTACACACTACACCTACACTCCTCCCACCAGGACCTGATTGGCCCTCTATTCTAAGTGGTGTATGTGATGTATGGAGCTCTGGATTTAACCATGATATTACATCTTCAGTCAGGGATGCAATACCTTCCTGTGACGCACTCGTTGCGGTGCGCCACATACACACGCGGCTCTGCTCCGTACACCTCATAAACACTGGGCTCCGCTGCATACATCTCGTACACATGCGACTCCGCTCCGTGCACGACCTACAGAAGTGGGTCAGCTCTGAACACGTCCTACACATGCGGCTCCGCTCCATACACCTTGTACACACTCGGCTCTGCTCCGTACACCTCGTACACACTCGGCTCTGCTCCGTACACCTCGTACACACTCGGCTCTGCTCGATACACCTCGTACACACTCGGCTCCGCTCCGTACACCTCGTACACACTCGGCTCTGCTCCGTACACCTCGTACACACTCGGCTCTGCTCCGTACACCTCGTACACACTCGGCTCCGCTCCGTACACCTCGTACACACTCGGCTCCGCTCGATACACCTCGTACACACTTGGCTCCGCTCCGTACACCTCGTACACACTCGGCTCCGCTCCGTACACCTCGTACACACTCGGCTCCGCTCGATACACCTCGTACACACTCGGCTCCGCTCGATACACCTCGTACACACTCGGCTCCGCTCCGTACACCTCGTACACACTCGGCTCCGCTCCGTACACCTCGTACACACTCGGCTCCGCTCTCTTCACCTTGTACACACTTGGCTCCAGGCCGTACACCTCGTACAGACTCGGCTCCGCTCCGTACACCTCGTACACACTCGGCTCCACTCTGTACACATCCTACACACATGGCTTCGCTCCGTACAGCTTGTACACACGCGACTCTGCTCCGTACACCTCATAAACACTGGGCTCCGCTGCATACACCTCGTACACATGCGACTCCGCTCCGTACACGACCTACACAAGTGGGTCAGCTCTGAACATGTCCTACACATGCGGCTCCGCTCCATACACCCCATACACACACGGCTCTGGTCCGTACACCTCGTACACACTTGGCTCTGCTCCGTACACCTCGTACACACTCGGCTCCGTTCCGTACACCTCGTACACACTCGGCTCCGCTCTGTACACCTCGTACACACACGGCTCCGCTCCGTACACCTCGTACACACTCGTCTCTGCTCTGTACACCTCGTACACACTCGGCTCTGCTCCGTACACCTCGTACACACTCGGCTCCTCTCCATACACCTTGTACACACTCGGCTCTGCTCCGTACACCTCGTACACACTCGGCTCTGCTCCGTACACCTCGTACACACTCGGCTCTGTTCCGTACACCTCCTACACACTCGGCTCCGCTCCATACACCTCGTACACACTCAGCTCCACTCTCTACACCTCGCACACACTCAGCTCCGCTCCATACACCTCGTACACACTCGGCTCCGCTCCGTACACCTCGTACACACTCGGCTCTGCTCCGTACACCTCGTACACACTCGGCTCTGCTCTGTACACCTCGTACACACTCGGCTCTGCTCCGTACACCTCGTACACACTCGGCTCCGCTCCGTACACCTCGTACACACTCGGCTCTGCTCCGTACACCTCGTACACACTCGGCTCCGTACACCTCGTACACACTCGGCTCCGCTCCGTACACCTCGTACACACTCAGCTCTGCTACATCCACCCTGTAAATCCCTCCTGACCCCACACATAACCTTCACCTCATCCAGCACCATGACAACTGAGGAGCTGATCATGTGACCCCTGACTCCTCCCCTCATGTGACATCATCACAGGTCCTGTAAGCACAGAGCATTTCATCTTCCCCCATTCAGGTCTCTACAATATCGGATCCTCTCACATCTTCTATAGAAGAGAATTCTCCTGATTGACCATCAAGGATGGATCTGGACAGGGACAAGATGGCGGAGAGGATCTTCCACCTCACCCTAGAGATCCTCTTCCTTGTTACTGGAGAGGTGAGAGATTGTGATGACAATGTCACATGACATCATTCTTATCTATGGACAGAATAACAGATGACAGAACTGGAGAGGTGAGGACTCTGGAAATGTCTGGAGACTGGAGATTTATTAATGTGTCTCTCCATAACCAGGATTACACAGTAGTGAAGAGCTCTAGTGATCTGTGCTGTCAGGACCCTGTGTCTGAGGAAGAGCCCTGAGCCCAATCACGGGGCCTCCACCTCACCCCCTGATACATGAGGACATCAATGACCAGAAGATCCTACAACTCACCTACAAGATGATTGAGCTGCTGACTGGAGAGGTGACACTGCTGGGAATGCTGCTGCTGCTGCTGCTGGGACATTATACAGTAACGCTATGAAGGGATCGGGGAAAGATGATGACAATGGTATCATTGTATGTGTCAGGTTCCTATAAGGTGTCAGGACGTCACCGTGTATTTCTCCATGGAGGAGTGGGAGTATTTAGAAGGACACAAAGATCTGTACAAGGACATAGTCATGATGGAGGTTCCCCGGCCGCCCCTCACATCACCAGGTAATAGACAGGACTAAATACACACGGCCTATAATGATCTGTATGGAAAGAATGAATTCAGTCCTGTATGTGTCTCCTCCAGGTCTATCCAGTAAGAGGACAACACCAGAGAGATGTCCCCGTCCTCTTCTCCCACAGGACTGTAAACAAGAAGATCCCGATGTTCCTCCGGATCATCAGGTAGATGGAGAGAAGTTGTGATGAGATCTCCCTATGATGTGTAGACGGCTGTGAAGGTCTTGTGCTCAGTCTTGTTTTATCCTCCAGTATTCTATGTTTTATACTTGTGTAATGAGAACGGTGGAGATGGCAGATTACAGCTGATCATAGATGGGACTTCTCCATCTGTCTGTGACTTTTACAATCTTTGTTTCAGGGTGAAGATCTGCCCCATATTAATACTACAGAGACATATGTGAGGGGTGATGATGATCTGCCCCATATTAATACTACAGAGACATATGTGAGGGGTGATGATGATCTGCCCCATATTAATACTACAGAGACATATGTGAGGGGTGATGATGATCTGCCCCATATTAATACTACAGAGACATATGTGAGGGGTGATGATGATCTGCCCCATATTAATACTACAGAGACATATGTGAGGGGTGATGATGATCTGCCCCATATTAATACTACAGAGACATATGTGAGGGGTGATGATGATCTGCCCCATATTAATACTACAGAGACATATGTGAGGGGTGATGATGATCTGCCCCATATTAATACTACAGAGACATATGTGAGGGGTGATGATGATCTGCCCCATATTAATACTACAGAGACATATGTGAGGGGTGATGATGATCTGCCCCATATTAATACTACAGAGACATATGTGAGGGGTGATGATGATCTGCCCCATATTAATACTACAGAGACATATGTGAGGGGTGATGATGATCTTACAGATGACAGCGCAGGTGAGTAGTTTCCTCTATAGTTACTTATTCACCGGTTGATACAGTTACATGCTCCATTTTGTAGCTTCTATTGACTCTGTACTCTGTTTTCTTCCTCACAAGCTTCGCTCTTCTCAGCAGTCTATTAAGCAGTTGGTTCAGGTGTCAGGATCTGGACATCCACTGATCTGTTGGTAGTTAAACAGGATCTTTGTAACCTTTTTAAGCTTAAACTGTATATATAACTAAAAAGGAACAGAGAAGCTAATTACAACTATTGCTCTCTCCACTGTATTGCAGAGATATGAGCTATTGAATTTTAGGGTGCCCTTCAATGAAAAGGCCAGTAACAGAGATTCCTCAGTGGCAGCTGAGGGGGTGTTGCTTTTTCTGCTCTATGACACTGTCCAATCATAAGAAGGCAGAGAGGGGGGAAAACAAAAGCCCACAGAGATTGTCATTACAGTCATCTTTGTCTTGATCTTGCTGAGAACTCTTCCTCCTCTTCCTCCTCGCTGCCTCCTGTGATTCCAGATCTGGAGAGGAGGAGATCTGCAGTGTGGAGCCTGGAGCAGTGAAGATCATGGTGTGAGCAGCATTGTCACATACAGCGCTCTGGATTTCCTTTCAATCTTCTCTTTGACACCTCGCCTAATTTTACCTGCAAAAATTACATTTTTACATTTTTAGGGCTCAGCTGTTTTATTGTTATGTTACATTTCTCTCCTGTGCAGGGTAGACATCACTTCCAGGAGAAGGACATTAGGAGCTGTGAAGAAGCAATGGCTCCTTTTAGTCGTCCAATAATGATCCCTTTTTGGAGTTCTTTTTTGTTATATTTACCCCATGCAGGGCAGGACTCCTTCTCAGGAGCAGCACAGTATAGAACATAATGGACAGACAATAGATTTCTGGCTGTTTAGGGGCATTAGCTATGGCAGCAGTACAGTATGAAACATAATGGACAGGCAGGAGATGTCTGGAGGTGTAGGGGCTTCAGCACCGGCTGCTTCATCAGTACAGTATGGATCATGATGAACAGGCCGGCAGTGGCATCAATACGCTGATGATAAACAGGAGAGATAAGAGCTCGCTCCAGTATTTCCTCTTAGGACCCGTTCACCCGACCGTATTACAAGTCTGATTGCTTTCAGTGAAGAACAGACCTCACTACAACCAATGTTACTCAATTTGGCAATGAAGATGAGCAATTATTTTATTTCACTGGCCAAATCTGTGTGTGAAAAAAAAAATCCCATCATGCACTAAATCATTATGTAAATTGGATGAGACTCGTCCTTTCAAGTAAAAAAAAAATCTGTTTCTGGACAGAGCCGCGATAATGCATCTGTTTATTATGAATTGCAATTCTTTATCTGTAAATGGTCTTGTTAATTATTAATGATTGTTGCTGTAAATACACATCCAATTGTCCAAGTCTCTTTGATATAACTATAAACGTACCATCACACGCCTCCATATCGCCGGCGAAAACGCTGACAATTCCTGAATTCGGTGAAAACCACATCACATGTGTGTAGTGGCGTGTGACTGGGCGATTCTATGGCGAGAAATTGCCGGTGGAGCGTCGCCTGATTGCCCTGCCATGCAGAGAAATCAGGCAATATCCACCAGGCGATATCAGTGCACCTTGGCATGTGACATGGCGATATCGAAGTACACAGAGATCCTGAAATCAATCCCGTAGGCGTGCTTGGATGGTGTGTCTTTGCGCTTCATCTGCAGCGATTGGTGGGTGATACTGTGTTCCGATTGGCTTACCGTGTCCGGGTCGCCTTATTTGATGACCCATGCGTTCACACAAGGCTGACCAATGGGAACGCAGTTTCGTACACCAATCGCAGTGCTAGGGGTGCGGTGAAACACACTCTACCTCGCCCCTATCGAAACAGTATGGCCACATCCCTGCTACGATTGTGGCGTGTGACGCGGCGTTGTGTGAAAGGAAGATCGCTTCCGGTCTTCTGCAGCCGATTTCCGGGACGCAGGATCGCCGAAGATCGCACGCGAGATAGCTGTGTGTGACAGCTTTACAGCGGTGTGAAAAAAGTGCCCGAAACATGCGTGCTCACGTCAAATTGCTGGAAATATGGAAGCCATATGTCAGCGTGTGACGGTACATTGATGATATTTATACGGCCTCGAGATCTGGCATTAGAGGCTGTTACATCACGGTCAGAGAAGGGATTAAAGTAGAAAACTAAAAAGCTTTCACTTCACTGAATGTTTATGACAGGACGTCATTCACATCCGGTGTGACGCTCTAACAGGCTCCACAATAGAAAACATAGGGCACTTTTTTTGCCTTCTATTATTTATTGACGTTTTTTGCCAATTTCTTCAAAATGCTGCAAGTGGTTCATGAAGTTGCAGCAAAATAAAAATTGTGACGACCGTCTGAGGTACCAGGCTCAAACAGCTACAGTTGTGGCCAAAAGTATTGACACCCCTGCAATTCTGTCAGATAATACTCAGTTTCTTCCTGAAAATGATTGCAATCACAAATTCTTTGGCATTATTATCTTCATTTAATTTGTCTTAAATGAAAAAACACAAAAGAGAATGAAGCAAAACATTGATTATTTCACACAAAACTCCAAAAATGGGCCGGACAAAAGTATTGGCACCCTCAGCCTAATACTTGGTTGCACAACCTTTAGCCAAAATAACTGCGATCAACCGCTTCCCGTAACCATCAATGAGTTTCTTACAATGCTCTGCTGGAATTTTAGACCATTCTTCTCTGGCAAACTGCTCCAGGTCCCTGATATTTGAAGGGTGCCTTCTCCAAACTGCCATTTTTAGATCTCTCCACAGGTGTTCTATGGGATTCAGGTCTGGACTCATTGCTGCCACCTTAGAAGTCTCCAGTGCTTTCTCTCAAACCATTTTCTAGTGCTTTTTGAAGTGTGTTTTGGGTCATTGTCCTGCTGGAAGACCCATGACCTCTGAGGGAGACCCAGCTTTCTCACACTGGGCCCTACATTATGCTGCAAAATTTGTTGGTAGTCTTCAGACTTCATAATGCCATGCACACGGTCAAGCAGTCCAGTGCCAGAGGCAGCAAAGCAACTCCAAAACATCAGGGAACGTCCGCCATGTTTGACTGTAGGGACCGTGTTCTTTTCTTTGAATGCCTCTTTTTTTCTCCTGTAAACTCTATGTTGATGCCTTTGCCCATAAATCTCTACTTTTGTCTCATCTGACCAGAGAACATTCTTCCAAAACGTTTTAGGCTTTCTCAGGTAAGTTTTGGCAAACTCCAGCCTGGCTTTTTTATGTCTCGGGGTAAGAAGTGGGGTCTTCCTGGATCTCCTACCATACAGTCCATTTTCATTCAGACGCCGACAGATAGTACGGGTTGACACTGTTGTACCCTTGGACTGCAGGGCAGCTTGAACTTGTTTGGATGTTAGTCGAGGTTCTTTATCCACCATCCGCACAATCTTGCGTTTAAATCTCTTGTCAATTTTTCTTTTCCATCCACATCTAGGAAGGTTAGCCACAGTGCCATGGGCTTTAAACTTCTTGATGACACTGCGCACGGTAGACACAGGAACATTCAGGTCTTTGGAGATGGACTTGTAGCCTTGAGATTGCTCATGCTTCCTCACAATTTGGTTTCTCAAGTCCTCAGACAGTTCTTTGGTCTTCTTTCTTTTCTCCATACTCAATGTGGTACACACAAGGACGCAGGACAGAGGTTGAGTCAACTTTAATCCATGTCAACTGGCTGCAAGTGTGATTTAGTTATTGCCAACACCTGTTAGGTGCCACAGATAAGTTACAGCTGCTGTTAATTACACAAATTAGAGAAGCATCACATGATTTTTCTAACAGTGCCAATACTTTTGTCCACCCCCTTTCTTATGTTTGGTGTGGAATTAGATCCAATTTGGCTTTAGGACAATTCTTTTTGTGTTTTTTTTCATTGAAGACAAATTAAATGAAGATAATAATACCAAAGAATTTGTGATTGCAATCATATTCAGGAAGAAACTGAGTATTATCTGACAGAATTGCAGGGGTGTCAATACTTTTTGCCACAACTGTATCTCACACAGACTTGGCACAAGCTCCTCTGTTTGGCAGATTGCCGAGATACCCTGACACCCTCTAATCCCTATAGAGGGATCTTGATTTACAAGGGGTCCAGAAGATAGTCAGGAAAAAACCAAGATGGCTGCAAAGTACAAAATCATCAGGCAGAGAAGTGTCCAAAACCAGACCGAGGTAAAACAGGAAAAACTTATACAGAGCAGGAGAAGAACAAGACCTAACCAGGGAAGCATAAGCTATATCTGGCAGCTTCCAGCAGAAAGCTGGAGGCTTAAACAGAGTGTGGTGTCTTGTAATATTAAAAGTGTAAGGGGTTAGGTGGCACTAGTAGGCGATCAACATGTCACACACTAAGAATAATGTAACAAAAGTGAAGAAACAGTAGTGTGTATGGATGACAGTGATCAGAAACACAACAATTTACAAAGTGATTATCACTAGAAATTCAATTTTTATTAATCAAAACAGACAAAGCAGATGACATGCAATATGCCAAGTATACAGATTTAAAAACAATTAAAAATGTGGTGGGTAAAGCACCATCACACAAGAGCTGTGTGCTCAAAGACAAGGTTTAAATAACTCTAATAGCATTCTATCTGAATAGGATGCAAAAAATAGATCATTTTAATGCCAGGTGACAAGAGAAATCAGGTACCTCAGATGGATGAAAGGCTCAATATAATAAGAGAACCTGGTTAAACAAAGCCCTAGGTGTATATGGGCATATTATTGGAAGTGGTGTCTTGTAATAGGCTGAAGCCAGGAGCTGATGACTACAGCTGGACAGCACACTCCCACTCTGTCACACTGGAAAGTACTGCAGGTCCCAGCCCCTCTAACCTTAGTGGATGGGTAGAGCCTGCGCTGTCCAGAGTTTCTGGCCCTGACGTCACCTCTATCACCAGCACAATCTACACAGTGAATACGGCGGCGCCTGATGACAGAAGCAGATGTCGCAGGAGCAGGTTCTGATGGAGATGGGACAGAAATGCTCTTAGGCTAAAAGTCTCTCATTTGGCTAAGAGGCACAAAATTTGCACCAAAATAGCTGAGACATAAAATAGCTCAGAAGTGACTGGAGGACATTTGTGAAAAGTGTGGTGAATTTGTAAAAAGATGCAGTTAATGAACAGCTGGAAACACCAAACCACAGCAGCAATGGGGAAAAATAAAGAAACACAAAAAAACACAGATGAACACTTAAGAAATAGTCTTGTGCTAAACATGTTATCATCATTTCTGTGGTCAGTGATTGGATATAAAGTGTTCAGTAATCTTTATAATTTACACAGGCTCATATTCCTCCCATTCAGGTCCCTACAGTATCAGAGATCTTCTATATAAGAGAATGGATCTGGACAGGGACAAGATGGCGGAGAGGATCTTCCACCTCACCCTAGAGATCCTCTTCCTTGTTACTGGAGAGGTGAGAGATTGTGATGACAATGTCACATGACATCATTCTTATCTATGGACAGAATAACAGATGACAGAACTGGAGAGGTGAGGACTCTGGAAATGTCTGGAGACTGGAGATTTATTAATGTGTCTCTCCATAACCAGGATTACACAGTAGTGAAGAGCTCTAGTGATCTGTGCTGTCAGGACCCTGTGTCTGAGGGAAGAGCCCTGAGCCCAATCACGGGGCCTCCACCTCACCCCCTGATACATGAGGACATCAATGACCAGAAGATCCTACAACTCACCTACAAGATGATTGAGCTGCTGACTGGAGAGGTGACACTGCTGGGAATGCTGCTGCTGGGACATTATACAGTAACGCTATGAAGGGATCGGGGAAAGATGACAATGGTATCATTGTATGTGTCAGGTTCCTATAAGGTGTCAGGACGTCACCGTCTATTTCTCCATGGAGGAGTGGCAGTATTTAGAAGGACACAAAGATCTGTACAAGGACATAGTCATGATGGAGGTTCCCCGGCCGCCCCTCACATCACCAGGTAATAGACAGGACTAAATACACACGGCCTATAATGATCTGTATGGAAAGAATGAATTCAGTCCTGTATGTGTCTCCTCCAGGTCTATCCAGTAAGAGGACAACACCAGAGAGATGTCCCCGTCCTCTTCTCCCACAGGACTGTAAACAAGAAGATCCCGATGTTCCTCCGGATCATCAGGTAGATGGAGAGAAGGTGTGATGAGATCTCCCTATGATGTGTAGACGGCTGTGAAGGTCTTGTGCTCAGTCTTGTTTTATCCTCCAGTATTCTATGTTTTATACTTGTGTAATGAGAACGGTGGAGATGGCAGATTACAGCTGATCATAGATGGGACTTCTCCATCTGTCTGTGACTTTTACAATCTTTGTTTCAGGGTGAAGATCTGCCCCATATTAATACTACAGAGACATATGTGAGGGGTGATGATGATCTGCCCCATATTAATACTACAGAGACATATGTGAGGGGTGATGATGATCTGCCCCATATTAATACTACAGAGACATATGTGAGGGGTGATGATGATCTGCCCCATATTAATACTACAGAGACATATGTGAGGGGTGATGATGATCTGCCCCATATTAATACTACAGAGACATATGTGAGGGGTGATGATGATCTGCCCCATATTAATACTACAGAGACATATGTGAGGGGTGATGATGATCTGACCCATATTAATACTACAGAGACATATGTGAGGGGTGATGATGATCTGCCCCATATTAATACTACAGAGACATATGTGAGGGGTGATGATGATCTGACCCATATTAATACTACAGAGACATATGTGAGGGGTGATGATGATCTGCCCCATATTAATACTACAGAGACATATGTGAGGGGTGATGATGATCTTACAGATGACAGCGCAGGTGAGTAGTTTCCTCTATAGTTACTTATTCACCGGTTGGTACAATTACATGCTCCATTTTGTAGCTTCTATTGAGTCTGTTCTCTGTTCTTCCTCACAAGCTTTGCACTTCTCATCAGTCTATTAAGCAATTGGTGCAGGTGTCAGGACCTTGAAATCCCCTGATCTGTAGAAAATTAAAGAGAAACTTCATAATATTTTTTAGTTTAAACTGTATATAACACTTAAAAAGAGCAGATTACAACTACTGTTGTCTCCACTGTATTGCATGGATATAGGCTATTGAATTTAAAAAGGACCTGTCACCCCCTTGGTGCTATGCTAACTGAATGCAGTACTGAATGCAGTGTGTCTGCTGCATTCAGGGAAGGGGTCCCCATGTAAGTTGTTAAAAAGACTTTATAAAGTGTACAGATAAGGAGTCCGGAGGGACTTACTCAGTAATGAGTCATCGCTGTTGCTGGTGTCCTCCCCGCCTCCAGCCTTCTGTGTGCCACCTCTTGTTCAGCCTCCTTTATGTGTCTGCCCTCCTCCCGCCTCCAGCCCTCTCTGTGCCACCTCCAGCTTTCAGTGATGACACATACAGGAGGCTGAACAAGAGAGGGCTGGAAGTGGCACAGAGAGGGCTGGAGGCGGGGAGGAGGGCAGACACAAAAAGGAGGCTGAACAAGAGGTGGCACAGAGAGGACTGGAGGCAGGAGTCCTTCATAGTCTGGGAGTCCTTCATATTTTTTTGCAAACTCTATGCGGCTTTCATATATCTTGCACTGAGGAGAGGCTTCTGTCGGGCCACTCTGCCATAAAGGTCCGACTGGTGGAGGGCTGTAATGCTAGTTGGCTTTGTGGAACTTTCTCCCATATCCCTACTGAATCTCTGCAGGTCAGCCACAGTGATCTTGGGGTTCATCATTACCTTTCTCACCAAGGCTCCTCTCCCACGATTGCTCAGTTTGTCTGGACGGCCAGATCTAGGAAGACTTCTGGTGGTCCCAAACTTCTGCCATTTAAGGATTATGGAGGCCACTGTGCTCTTAGGAACCTTGAGTACTGCAGAAATTCTTTTGTAACCTTGGCCTGATCTGTGCCTTGCCACAATTCTGTCTCTGAGCTCCTTGGGCAGTTCCTTTGACCTCATGATTCTCATTTGGTCTGACATGCACTGTGAGCTGTGAGGTCTTACATAGACAGCTGTGTGCTTTTCCAAATCAAGTCCCATCAGTTTAATTAAACACAGCTGGACTCCAATGAAGGAGTAGAATCATCTCAAGGAGGATCACAAGGAAATGGACAGCACGTGACTTAAATATGAGTGTCTGAGCAAAGAATCTGAATACTTAAGACCATGTGATATTTTTTTTCTTTTTTAATAAATTTGCACAAATATCTACATTTCTGGATTTTTTTCAGTCAAGATGGGGTGCAGAGTGCACATTATTGAGGAAAAAATGAACTTTTTTAAATTCACCAAATGGCTGCAATGAAACAAAGAGTGAAAAATATAAAGGGGTGTGAATACTTTCCGTACCCACTGTATGTGAGAAATGCTGCTCCCACAATGATCTTTAATACTCTGGAATAAAACTCTTTTTAAACATTATTTCACCATAAATGTTATCTTGCCTGCAAGCAGCAGAACAATATACATCATTAAAAAAGTATAGGGCAGCTGTTGGGCATCTCTTCCAGGAAAAGGACATTATGGGATGTGAAGAAGCAATGGCTTCTTTTAGCCGTCCAAAAATGATCCTTTACTGAGAGTTTTTTGTTAGATTTGCTCTGTGCAGGGCAGGATTCCTTCTCAGCAGCAGTAGAGTATAAAACATAATAGACAGGCAGGAGATGTCAGTGGATGTAGGGGCTTTAACACTCATCAGTGCAGTTGGGATCATGAAGAGCAGGCAGACAGTGGCAGCATTGAGCTGTCAATTAAACAGCCAGTCCACACCTGTAGATTTAATCAAAGTTATCTGTATAACTCACTTGTCCTGTCCAGGCTCGACTACCTTCCCATATGGCCGTCACCCATTGTTGAGCTCCACATCAGGTTTTACAAGTTGCTGGATGCGTCTCTGTGACATCTTTCTAGGCCAGTGAGAGACAAACCCCGGTCTTAGTATTGAGGCTTCAGAGTCCAGTTGTGTGGATTACTCCACCATTCTTTCACATTCTGCTGTCATCATCTATTCTACCAGGCAGTATGAGTTTCTAAGTGTTTAAATCATCAGTCTCTAAAGGTACCGTCACACGCTGTCACATCGCCGGCGAGAAACGCTGGCAATTTCCTAATTCGGCGATGTGGAAACCACATCACCTGTGCATAGTGGTGTGTGACTGGGCGATTATACTGCGAGAAATTGCTGGTGGAGCGTCGCCTGATTGCCCTGCACTGCAGTGAAATCAGGCGATATCCACCAGACGATATCAGCGCATCGTGCCGTGTGACAGGGCGATAGCAACGTACACAGCGATCCTGAAATAAATCCCGTAGGCGTGCTTGGATGTAGTTTTTTCCGCGCCGCATCTGCGGTGATTGTTGGGTAATACTGCGTTCCGATTGGCTGGCCATGTCCGAGGCGCCTTATTTGATGACCCGTGCGTTCACGCAAGGCTGACCAATGGGAACGCAGTTCCGTCCACCAATCGCAGTGATAGGGGCGCGGTGAAACCCACTCTAGCACGCCCCTATCAAAACAGTATGCCCACATCGCTTCTACGATTGTGGCGTGTGACGCGGCCATGTGTTAAGGGAAGATTGCTTCAGGTCTTCTGCAGGCGATTTCCGGAACGCAGGATCGACGAAGATCGCACGTGAGATCGCTACATGTGACAGCTCCACAGTATTCCGAAAAAAGTGTCCGAAACGTGCATGCTCACGACAAATCGCCGGCGATATGGAAGCCATATGGCGGCGTGTGACGGTACCTTTAGAAAATTGTATAGCTGTTGCACTCACATGCGATACGTCCAACGACAATGCCAACTCAGTCACACTGATTGTAGTAAAGACCAGGAGAAACGGAGCTGTTTTCTTCTGAAATCTTGTTTAGATCAATGCAACAGGTGAACAGAGTAATCCTCACAGGTACATACACATATGGTACAGAAAATGGCTACAACAAACTGAACACTGGAGAAGAAGGGATGGACAAGCTAATACATCATGAACTACAGGAGAGGCTTAGGGACAAACTTCATGGAGCAGGAAATCTGCCTAGCAACAGAGAAAGAAATACATACATAGAAGAAAACACATTATGTGTTGTTCCCATTCGTGGGATACAATATCATCCTCTGTGTGCTATGTTAGACTAGAGCTTTGCCTCTGGTCTGTCCTCCTGGTCCTATGATCTACCATGTGCACTACAGCCAACCATGCCAAAGTCCTGAGTTATGTGCCCACCCTGACCTGTGGTTTTGTGAATCCACTTGCAATCTCCAGAAAATCAATCAAGTAAGTGTATTGTGATTTCAGAGACAGCATCAGCATTAAGGGATACTTCCTAAGGTTAAAATTGTTTGGCCAATTCACGCTCCAGCTGAGACGTTCCATGAACTTGATCCACCGTAGGTTGTAGACGTCCATTCTAACAAATTCTGCAAGTTATCTTGTGAGTCTAATTCTTACCGGGAAAGTGAGGAAACCACAGTGAGCTTAGTCAGGGCTAAACCAGTCAATGAGTCCAAGAGATCCCCGATATTTACCCTTTGATGCCCAAACAGAAATTTAGACTTTGCTGCAATATCTGTGACCAAATTCAAGATCCACAATGTCAAGAAAAATGGAAGTCAGTCTGGAGATCGGCAGTAAGTGTATAGACAAATTGGGGGAGAATCCAGAAGAAAAGTCAGATAATAAGCTGCATCATAATCACTCAGTCATATAATAGATCCAAGTGTCTAAATGAATAGCTCGTTTCGCTGTTCAGCCTTCATCAGGGGGTGGACGCGTTCTGCTGGGAGCATTCTCTGTCCATCTCTCGGGTACTATGTCCTCTCCTCTGATAATGCCTACAAAGGTATAAGATTACATTACTACATATCAGAGCCCTTTTACTTGTGATGTATTGATTCATCTGGTGGACTCACACAATTGTTACTCCCTATTACTAATTGATCATTGATAGCTCTACCTCGGAATGTGCGCCCCCTTCTGATGTGTAATCACTAACCCTCCCCCAATTGCTGGTCCCTAATGAAGTACCTATTTTTGTATATAGTGCTATACGGACATTTGGTAATTTTTTTTCTCTTTTTTTTTTCCTTTGTTTTGCTTTCACATGCGACTTGTCCCCATTATAAATAGTCATTATTTTTTACGTATATTCATATTGCCTGCCTTGCAAATTATATATTTTATTACCTCTGAGTATCTCAATGTTTAGGAGATAGAATGAACAAATTGACTGCAGCACAAGAACTATTTTTATTTTTACGCCATTTTTCGTGCTGTATTTTTATTTATTTTTTAAAATCATATAGTTTTTATTAAACAATTTTCCCATTAACAACACAACAGAAAATGCCCCACCCATTCCTCATCACGTAACCCTTCCACCCCAGAACATTATCATCAGATACAGGTATTTAGAACTTAGTACAATACTGTTTACACGCTTCCATTACAATACAATATCCATTTGTGACAAATTAGGGCAAACACGAGGTTTACCTGGTATATATTTTGCAAAGTACAGTCCAAACTCGTAGCACATTGAATCAGAAGTATGGGTATATAATCATATCAAAGTGTATGTAATACAAGTCTAAGCTGCCTTCATTTTTCATCCTATTCTGATCATCCGCTATACATCCTCCTACATTCATCCTTATGTCCAAATTCTTGCATCCACACTGTTAGTTCTGTCTCGTTAGGGCATTTAGAATATCAATAGTGTATTCGTCTAACAGAACACAGTCCCATGGCATCATGGCCTCTGTGATGTGTGATTATGGTGGAGAGTGTTAAAAGTGATGTTTTAACACCCATTTAGCCATTTAGATGTTGCTGTCACATTAACGGTAGTATCTAAGAGATTAATTGGATCCGAGTGGGTCCCTAAGCTGATTGGGGCCAATGCCACAGGGTGTTAGCTGTCATATGTAGTTGTCCCTTGCTAGACATTCACCCTGCTGGGGGGCGCTATACAATTAATCCCCTTAATGTCTGCCATGAAAAGGAATGTCAGCGTTTGTTAAGCAGTTAATATCATAATCTATTGGTCCTTGCATTTATGTCTGCAGTTTGTACCCTGTCTTTGTCAACTAGCAATAGAATTTTAATACAATTTGTTTCAAAAGGCAGCATTTCTGAAAACAATTTTTTTTTCTTGTCAGGTGACTGTGCATCAGAGGGATATCTGCCATTTACTAGTTTTGAAGCAGGTGATTATGGTATCACACCATATATATATGAAGATCATGACGTAATCCTAGATATGCTGCCAGCTATTCACAACAAAAATCTATCTCCTGAGTCATTACAGACAGTTAAGCAAAATAAAAATAACAAAAGGGATGCTGAACATCAAAAAGCCCTCATGGGGAAGAAACCGTTTTCATGTTCAGAATGTGGAAAATGTTTTACTAACAAATCAAGCTTTATGGCACATCATAGAAGTCACACAGGGGAGAAGCCATTTTCATGCTCAGAATGTGGGAAACATTTTACCAGGAAAGGAAATCTAATTACACATCAGAGAATTCACACTGGGGAAAAGTCATTTTCATGTTCAGAATGTGTGCAATGTTTTACTAAGAAAGGACATCTTGTTATACATCGGAGAACTCACACAGGGGAGAAACCATTTTCATGTTCAGAATGTGGGAAATGTTTTACTAACAAAGGACATCTTGTTATACATCGGAGAACTCACACAGGGGAGAAGACATTTTCATGTTCAGAATGTGGGAAATGTTTTACTAAGAAAGGACATCTTGTTATACATCGGAGAACTCACACAGGGGAGAAGACATTTTCATGTTCAGAATGTGAGCAATGTTTTACTAAGAAAGGACATCTTGTTATACATCGGAGAACTCACACAGGGGAGAAGACATTTTCATGTTCAGAATGTGAGCAATGTTTTACTAAGAAAGGACATCTTGTTATACATCGGAGAACTCACACAGGGGAGAAGACATTTTCATGTTCAGAATGTGGGAAATGTTTTACTAAGAAAGGACATCTTGTTATACATCGGAGAACTCACACAGGGGAGAAACCATTTTCATGTTCAGAATGTGGGAAATGTTTTACCAAGAAATCAAATCTTAACAAACATCTAAGAATTCACAAAGGAAATAAGCCATATGCTTGTTCAGAATGTGGGAAATGTTTTCATGAGAAAAAAACTCTTACTGTACATCAGAGAATTCACACAGGGGAGAAGCCATTTGCATGTAATGAATGTGGGAAATGTTTTACTGACGAAACATCTGTTATTGTACATAAGAGAATTCATACAGGGGAGAAGCCATTTTCATGTTCAGAATGTGTGAAATGTTTTAGCCAGAAAGGACATCTTACTGCACATCAGAGAATTCACACAGGGAAGAAGTCATTTTCATGTAATGAATGTGGGAAATGTTTTACCCATAAATCAAATCTTGTTGCACATCTTAGAATTCACACAGGGGAGAAGCCATTTTCATGTTCAGAATGTGGAAAATGTTTTACCAAGAAATCAAATCTTAACAAACATTTGAGAATTCTCAAAGGGAAAAAGCCATATTCTTGCTTAGAATGTGGTAAATGCTTTAATGAGAAACAAACTCTTACTGTACATCAGAGAATTCACACAGGGGAGAAGCCATTTTCATGTAATGAATGTGGGAAATGTTTTACTGACGAAACATCTGTTATTGTACATAAGAGAATTCACACAGGGGAGAAGCCATTTTCATGTTCAGAATGTGGGAAATGTTTTAGCCAGAAAGGACATCTTACTGCACATCAGAGAATTCACACAGGGAAGAAGTCATTTTCATGTAATGAATGTGGGAAATGTTTTACCCAAAAATCAAATCTTGTTACACATCTTAGAATTCACACAGGTGAGAAGCCATTTTCATGTAATGAATGTGGAAAAAGTTTTGCCAAGAAATCAAATCTTAATCTACATCAGAGAATTCACACAGGGGAGAAGCCATTTTCTTGTTCAGAATGTGGGAAATGTTTTGCCAAGAAATCAATTTTTAACGAACATTTTAGAACTCACACAGGGGAGAAGCCATTTTCGTGTTCAGAATGTGGGAAATGTTTTACCAGGAAATCATATCTTGCTGCACATCAGAGAAACCACACAATTAAAAATCCATTTTAATGTCCAGAATGTGGGGATTGTTACTATGAAGCAACTTTTCTTATGAATTAAAGATTACACACAGAGAAAAAGCCATTTTCACACTGAGAATGTTAAAATTTTAACAAATTACATTTTCTTAACATCAGGAAAACTGAAAACTAAGATATAGTAGACGAATTTAATTATACAATTTGTGGATAAGTGTGATGTTTTGATCGCCTTTTATTGCATGTTATTGCAGTGTTGCAGCAACTATGTGTAGTTTTGGCGTTTTTACTTTTTGTTCCCATTACGCAGTTTAATCATCTGATTAACTGATTTTATATTTTCATCGGGCGTTTCTGAATGCGACCATACCAAATATATTATATCTACAGTGCAGACCAAAAGTTTGGACACACCTTCTCATTCAATGATTTTTCTGTACTTTCATGACTATGAAAATTGTAGATTCACACTGAAGGCATCAAAACTATGAATTATCACATGTGGAATTATATACTGAACAAAAAACTGAACAACTGAAAATATGTCTTATATTCTAGGTTCTTCAAAGTAGCCACCTTTTGCTTTGATTACTGCTTTGCTCACTCTTGGCATTCTCTGGATGAGCTTCAAAGCAGCAAAGCCCCCCCACACCATCACATCTCCTCCTCCATGCTTCACGGTGGGAACCAGGCATGTAGAGTCCATCCGTTCACATTTTCTCCGTCCCACAAACACACGGTGGTTGGAACCAAAGATCTCAAATTTGGACTCATCAGACCAAAGCACAGATTTCTGGTCTAATGTCCATTCCTTGTGTTCTTTTGCCCAAACAAGTCTCTTCTGCTTGTTGCCTGTCCTTAGCAGTGGTTTCCTAGCAGCTATTTTACCATGAAGGCCTGCTGCACAAAGTCTCCTCTTAACAGTTGTGGTAGAGATGTGTCTGCTGCTTGAACTCTGTGTGGCATTGACCTGATCTCTAATCTGAGCTGCTGTTAACCTGTGATTTCTGAGGCTGGTGACTCAGATGAACTTATCCTCTGCAGCAGAGGTGACTCTTGGTCTTCCTTTCCTGGGACGGTCCTCATGTGAGCCAGTTTCTTTGTAACACTTGATGGTTTTTGAAATTGCACTTGGGGACACTTTCTAAGTTTTCCCAATGTTTCGGAGTAATTGACCTTCATTTCTTAAAGTAATGATGGCCACTCATTTTTCTTTACTTAGCTGCTTTTTTCTTGCCATAATACAAATTCTAACAGTCTATTCAGTAGGACGATCAGCTGTGTATCCACCAGACTTCTGCACAACACAACTGATGGTCCCAACCCCATTTATAAGGCAAGAAATCTCACTTATTAACCATGACAGGGCACACCTGTGAAGTGAAAACCATTTCCGGTGACTACCTCTTGAAGCTCATCCAGAGAATGCCAAGAGTGTGCAAAGCAGTAATCAAAGCAAAAGGTGGCTACTTTGAAGAACCAAGAATACAAGATATATTTTCAGTTGTTTCACACTTTTTTGTTAAGTATATAATTCCACATGTGTTAATTCATAGTTTTGATGTGTCTAAATATTTGGTCTGTACTGTATGTGTATATATAATATGACTTTTATTTCCAACTAATTAAAGAGCTCGGCTTTGCCCGGGCACAGTAACTAACCGTAGTTGGTTACAACATAATTGAATAATTATTTTGCACATGAAACCATTTCACATCATATATTCAACACTACAGGTTTGCAACACAACTTAACTAGATGATTAGCCAAGTAATGATAATAGAAAATGCCGCACACTAGGACATGACTGTGAGCGAAGCAGTAGCCACACAAACCCAAAATCAACAAAGTCACCTTTCCTATTCTTTTAACAACCTGCCGCCCCCTGTTTACAGCAGGAGCATGTACAGTCATGGCCAAAAGTTTTGAGAATGATACAAATATTAATTTTTACAAAGTCTACTGCTTCAGTTTTTCTAATGGCAATTTGCATATACTCCAGAATGTCATAAAGAGTGATCAGCTTAACAGCAATTACTTGCAAAGTCAATATTTGCCTAGAAAATGAACTTTAGCCCCCAAAACACATTACAACATCATTGCAGTCCTGCCTTAAAAGGAGCAGCTAACATCGTTTTTGTGATTGTTCCATTAACACAGGTGTGGGTGTTGATGAGGACAGGGCTGGCGATCAATCAGTCATGATTAAGTAAGAATGACACCACTGGACACTTTAAAAGGAGGCTGGTGCTTGGTATCATTGTTTCTCTTCAGTTAACCATGGTTATCTCTAAAGAAACACCAGCAGCCATCATTGCATTGCACAAAAATGGCCTAACAGGGAAGAGTATCGCAGCTACAAAGATTGCACCTCAGTCAACAATCTATCGCATCATCAAGAACTTCAAGGAGAGAGCTTCCATTGTTGTCAAAAAGGATCCAGGGCACCGAAGAAAGACCAGCAAGCGCCAGGACCGTATCTTAAAACTGTTTCAGCTGCGGGATCGGACCACCAGCAGTGCTGAGCTTGCTCAGGAATGGCAGCAGGCTGGTGTGAGTGCTTCTGCACGCACTGTGAGGCGGAGGCTCTTTGACCAAGACCTGGTTTCAAGGAGGGCAGCAAAGAAGCCACTTCTCCAGAAAAAACATCAGGGACCGACTGATATTCTGCAAAAGGTACAGGGAGTGGACTGCTGAGGACTGGGGGAAAGGTACAGGGAGTGGACTGCTGAGGACTGGGGGAAAGTCATTTTCTCTGATGAATCCCCTTTTCGATTGTTTGGGACATCTGGAAAACAGCTTATTAGGAGAAGAAGAGGTGAGCGCTACCACCAGCCTTGTCTCATGCCAACTGTAAAGCATCCTGAAACCATTCATGTGTGGGGTTGCTTCTCAGCCAAGGGAATCGGCTCACTCACAGTCTTGCCCAAAAACACAGCCATGAATAAAGAATGGTACCAGAATGTCCTCCAAGAGCAACTTCTCCCAACCATCCAAGAGCAGTTTGGTGCCCAACAATGCCTTTTCCAGCATGATGGAGCACCTTGCCATAAAGCAAAGGTGATAACTAAATGGCTCAGGGAACAAATCATAGAGATTTTGGGTCCATGGCCTGGAAACTCCCCAGATCTTAATCCCATTGAGAACTTGTGGTCAATCATCAAGAGACGGGTGGACAAACAAAAACCAACAAATTCTGGCAAAATTCAAGCATTAATTATGCAAGAATGGAAGAATGGACGGCTATCAGTCAGGATTTGGTCCAGAAGTTGATTGAGAGCAGCCAGGGAGAATTGCAGAGGTCCTGAAGAAGAAGGGTCAACACTGCAAATATTGACTTGCTGCATTAACTCCTTCTAACTGTCAATAGAACCTTTTGGTATCATAATATGATTGCAATTATATTTCTGTATGTGATATAAACATCAGACAAACAAATAAAAACCAGAGGGCAGCAGATCATGGGAAAATAGAATTTTGGTGTGATTCTCAAAACTTTTGGCCATGACTGTAATTATGCTTTGGTACTTTCACATCTACATTTTTGCAGAATTCCACAGTTTTTGTAAAAACCGGATATGGCAACATTGCGTTCTGTGTAATGAATTTTGTATTGGAGTTCCAGAAATGTGCGCCACTTGTATTTTCATCCGGATCCGGCAAATCCAGCACTTCAGGCTTGGCTTAAAACCACAGTTAATAGCGTTTTTTGGCCATTGCCTGAAGTGCCAGATCCGGATGAAAACACAAGTCCTGCACATGTCCTGAACTCCATTAACAATGCATTAGACAGAACGCAAGGTGTGCCGCAGCCTTTTTTTTTTTTCAAAAAAGGTGGAATGAAAAAACGCAAATGTGAAAGTAAAAAACCCTGAAGTTCAAAAGTTCAGGTTTGAATATCCCTGAGGAAGGCGCCAGGTGGAGCGCTGAAACATGTTGGAGAATAAAGATAAAGCTTGAAATAACTTCCTGCATCCCAGGTGATTTCTTTGGTACCCGGTGGCGCGGACTGTCATACACCTTTTCCCAGCTTCCTAAAAGTTCAGGTTTGGCTGATCTGTGTGAACTGAAAACAAACACAGATGTGAAAGTGCCCTTAGGTGTAATTACATAAAGGGAACCTGTCAGCTACTTTATGCCCCCCAGCTATCAATGTCTGCACCTGTAGCTTCATAGTACTATTCTAACCATCCCTGTTTGAGCTAAAAGACCTGGGAGATGCCACAATCATAGTGACCATAGTGGGCGGAGCAAAGCAAGCAAAATTATTATGGTCTATGCAGACTTATCTCCGCCTATTATAGTCACATGATCGTGACATCACACAGGCTGTGCAGGATCTTGTGAAATTCAGCTGAAATATTAACTATTGACCTGCCAGAGTGTGTATATCCTAGGTCGTTAAGGTGTTAGCTAAATTTTCCACTGATATAATGCCAATTTATCAGAGTTAAAGGGAACCTGACCTCCCAAACTGACCCCCCGCATCTTTCTACCTGTCCCTGCACCCCCTCTTATCATTTCTAGCCAACCCTTTTGCAGAAAAAATCGATTTAGTAAAGTAGAAAAGAAGTTATATTTACCTCCGTCCTGTGTGAGTTCTCTGTTTCTGAATTAGTCTCAAAGGCCTGCCAGTCTGCTGCTCCCTTGTAATTATGCACGCCCCTCTCTGCTTGATGCCTTGGTAAGAGCCTGGCCGCGTCATGAAAGGGGAGGGGCTAAATCGCATCGTGCTGTTAGCCCCGCCCCCTTTCATACCACAGCCAGGCTCTTAGCAAGGCAACAACCTGAGAGGGGCATGCATAATTACAAGGGAGCAGCAGACTGGCAGACCTTTGAGACTAATTCAGAAACAGAGAACTCACACAGGACAGAGGTGATTATAAAGTTTTTTCTACTTTACAAAATCGATTTTTTTCTGCAAAAAGGATGGCTAGAAATGATAAGAGGGGGTGCAGGGACAGGTAGAAAGATGTGGGGGGGTCAGTTTGTGGGGTTAGGTTCCCTTTAAGGCCCTGTTACAGCTAAAGATTTCCCAGCTATCCGACCAACGATCAGGTCTCTGGGACATCGTTAGCTGATCGCTGGTGAGCTGTCAAACAGGCAGACTCACCAGCAATCAGGACCAGCGAGAACGCTGGTATTCAGGGTAAATATCGGGTAACTAAGCGCAGCGCTCCGCTTAGTTACCCGATGTTTATCCTGGTTACCAGCTCCCAGCGCTTGCTGTGCAGCTCTGGGAGCTCATTAATTGTTGGTCTCCCGCTGTCACACGCGCCGATGCTGGGCACCCAGCAGGAGACCAACAATAAATGTATGGTTTAGGTCATTTACCAACGACCAAGGATGAATGACCTCATCGTTGATAAATGTCACACGCAACAATGTTGTTTCGACATCGCTGCAACGTCACCAAACCGCTGACGTTGCAATGATATCGTTACCGATATTGTAGCATGTAACGGGGCCTTTTTGTGCAGGAATTTGATGTGCTGAGTTAGGGTTCATTCAAACATCCGTTTTTTTCATGTATGAGTACCACCTGTGGGTTTTATGGACAGCACTTGTAACTGTGGTAGTCTATAGAGATGTTCACATGTCCATGATTTATTTTTTTTTATGGACCATGCGATCAGCGTAAAATTGTTAATATATATCGGATTTTAATTCAAATATTGGATCAAAATCGGCAATGCAAGTCTATGGGTCATTGAAAAAAATCGAAAAGCCCTAGGATGACAGTGTTCACTGACTGTCAAAAGGGATAAGGTTAAGAAACTTTTGTTCTTATTTTTCTCTATGTATTATAATTACTGATGGACCTCACTCTGGACAGACTCCGTCCTGAAAAATCTCTATTTTTCTTATACTACCTAGTGGTCAAAGAGGACAGTACATAGGCACAATTCCTGTGTAGAGGGCACTTAATTAAGAGAGTGACAGATAGATACATATTTTCTTTTTCTGTCTTCCAGAAATTTTTTTACAATGTGACTCCAATAACAGAGGTCATCTGCATCATTTTGAAGCCTCATCAAGTTTCATTTGTGGCTTTGAAACCAAAGTTTATTTATTTTTTATGGATATTTGTAATCTTTGTGCACTATATATTTTCAATTATTTTTTATCTAATAACATTCCCGTCACCGCACAGGTTTAATAGTGTTCAGATTCTTGTTTTTTTTAAAGCATTCAGAGTAGCGCAGGGTTTATATGACGGATTTATAACACTTTTTTCTGTAAGTCTACACACGAGACTTATAAAACCTCCAGCAGGTTCGCTGTACGTTGTATAGTTGGTAAAGAAACTCTTACATTCCAGCTCCAGGGTTTCCCAATTGTTTTTAGATGTAAAGATTTTCTTTTGTATTCGATTTTTAGTAAATATGTTGAGGACGGGAAGGCCTTAGAGAGCTGGAACCTGCTCTACAATTCTCTAAATTTGTGCCTGATTGGTCCAAACATTTACCTGTAAATTTATATTTGCTGTTTTTTTCTCTTGTTTTTTTTGAGACTATATGGAGAACGCTAGGTCGTAGAGATCTGGTATTTTGCCATAAATCAATATAATTATGCTCAGTCTCAAACACTCACTCAGTCTCAGACACTCAGTCTCAAATTGTAGGGAAGAAAATGGTGTATCACAATCCGCGCTGCCAGAATCATCAGTCCTGCAGCAGCCATCTGCTAATAAGCATTGAATACACTTTCAAGCCAGTTGTGGGTGACACAACTGTCCCAGGTGAGTGAATCCCCTTTTTCACCACTTTTTACTCAGTGCCATAGTGATAGGGCACTATTGCGCCTCTTGTTCCCCCTCCTTCTTTTATTTGACACTCAGTCTCAGACACACACACACAGTCTCAGAAACTCACACTCAGTCTCAGACACTCACACTCAGACACTCACACTCAGTCCCAGACATTCACACTCGGTTTCAGACACACAGTCTCAGACACACACCCTCAGTCTCAGACACTCACACTCAGTCTCAGACACTCACACTCAGTCTCAGACACTCACACTCAGTCTCAGACACACACACACTCTTTCACACTCTCAGGCACTCACTCAAACACACACTCAGTCTCAGAAACTCACACTCAGTCTCAGACACTCAGTCTCAGACACTCACACTCAGTCTCAGACACACACACTCTTTCACACTCTCAGGCACTCACTCTCAAACACACACTCAGTCTCAGAAACTCACACTCAGTCTCAGACACTCACACTCAGTCTCAGACACACACACACACTCTTTCACACTCTCAGGCACTCACTCTCAAACACACACTCAGTCTCAGAAACTCACACTCAGTCTCAGACACTCACACTCAGTCTCAGACACTCACACTCAGTGTCAGACACTCACACTCAGTCCCAGACATTCACACTCGGTTTCAGACACACAGTCTCAGACACACACCTTCAGTCTCAGACACTCAGTCTCAGACACTCACACTCAGTCTCAGACACACACACACTCTTTCACACTCTCAGGCGCTCACTCTCACACACACACTCACATTAACTCACACACACTTTTGTAAAACTAACCTAGCCGGCGGTCCTGTGCAGGGGCCGCCATTATACTGCTGTATTATTACTTCCAGCCCCTTCATTGACACATTACTGCCGCTCGCTCTGCCGCTTGCTCTGCACCCTATGCAAGCCGCCAGCCAATGAGAGGCCCGCAGGTGACGTCATACGCCTCTCATTGGCTGGCGGCTTGCATTGAACTTGCAGGGCACAGAGCAATTGGCAGAGCGAGTGGCAGTGAAGTGTCAATGAAGGGTCCGAAAGTAATAATACAGCGGTATCATGGCGACCCCTTGCACAGGACCGCCGGCATGATTCACTGTCCACAGAGTCGGGGGCTGCATGCGGACGCGGGCCGCATGTTTGAGACCCCTGATCTAGCAAAAATATATGTTTGTGGAAAAGCCCATTATCCCTATCTTTCATGCTTTGCCCAAAACCCACAAGCCAAAGTTTCCACTACCAATGAGACCGATAGTGGCAGACATTGGAAGCATGAAAGAGACTCTCCCAATGGGTTGATAGTAAATTGCAACCTTTGGTATGGTGAGATGGTTAATGGGATTTATATTAGATTCAAAACAATTGTTATGTAGTTTGGATAAGATAAAATGGGGGCCCAACTGTACATGGATCACAATTGATGTGATCTCATTGTACAGCTGTATACCACATACTATAGTCATTGAGGCTCTCCAGCATTGCCTTAAAGCTGCACCAATTTACTCGCTGGATTTGTCTCAGTTTCTCATCGTTTTTGGGAGCATAAATTAATCCACTTTGAGGAAAACCCGTTTTTGAACAGATTAAGATGGTGGGGGAGGTACATTGATGACATCACCATATAGTACAGTGACTGTGCCTCCCCCATCATCACCTGAATTTCAACACTTCATCAATTACACTAATAATAATAACATGAATGTAAAATTTACTCATGAGGTACATAGCAACACAGTATCTTATTTAGATCTGACACTCACTGGGAACCCAGATACTGGTGTTATTGGCTCTGAATTGTATAGGAAGTCTTCCAGTGGCAACGTGATTTTACATGCTGATAGTTGCCACCCGCGGCATATTGTTAATAATCTTCCCGTGGGTGAGCTTATGAGGCTAAGCGCTCATGTTCTACTGAGGCTTCCTATTTTAGAGAAGTAAGTATTATAACGGGTCGCTTGACTAAAAGAGGATATAGATCATATTGTTTGAGAAAAGCTTTAAGAATAAAGTACAAATGATCAGTCGGTCTACTTTGTTTGAGGAAAATCTGGGAGCAGATGCAGCAATGACAACATGAAAAAGGATTGGATTCCAACCTTTTCCACAAGGTTTAGCATTGATTACATCAACATTATCAAATGCCTCCAGAAATATATACCAATTCTATATCAAGATTCTACACTTTCCAATATTCTGACACAAGGCTTTAGATGTGTTTCTAAAAATCATTGTCTTTAGGGAATATATTGTCACCTTAATTGTTTAGATCTAGGGGTAATACTCCCACATGGTTAACTACAAAAGGCAACTATTCCTGTAATGGGACTACATACAGTTTGTGTAAACATATGGAGATTAGCAAGGATTTTCAGGACCGTGTTTCGGGTTGGAAATTTACCATACAAACTTACATCAATTGTAATTCTACCAATTTGGTATACTTAGCTTCATGTACCCAATGCGGGAAAGATTGTGGATGTACAACAAGAACATTAAAAAAGCGCATTGGAGAACATCTGTCAGTGGCGAATCCCACGAATAATGCTAGCCGCAGGCAGATGTCAAGCTTATCTCAACACTTTCTTGAAGTACATGGTGGCTATACTAAGTCATTGTCAGTGAGGGGTATAGAAAGGATCATAGGGTCAGAAAGGGGCGGAAACAAAGAGAGACAAGTGTTAGAGCGTGAAGCTCACTGGATACTTACCCTCCACACTAAGATTTCTGGACCCCGAGAGTGTCATAGGCTATGTTACGAGGTGAAATTTAACCCCGAGCGTTCCGGTTCACCAAACAATTTTGCCCCTATCTACATAATGGGGAAAAAATGAATGGAAAAGTGTTGGAGGAAAATCGACAGCTGTCAGCTATAGCCACAAAATTTTGCACAGTCACACGTCTGGACCCCGGGAGCGTCATAGGCTATGTTGTGAGGCGAAATTTTAACCCTGAGCGTTCCAGTTCACCAAACAATTTTGGCCCTATCTACATAATGGCGAAAAAGTGAAAGGAAATGTGTTGGAGGAAAATTGACAGCTACCAGATGTGAACAAGTGGGACTTAAAGAATGAGAGCGATGCCGCCAAACAGTATATATCATACAGTTGCTAAGGTGGGGCCCCGACATAGGATACTCACCACACACGGGGATATGAACACACACACAAAATGTGCCTCACACTACCACGTGCTTGAACACATATACCACCCTTAGCACACATTTCACCACACATACACTAACCTCGCCACATAATCGCCCTAAAACACACACAAGTCTGGTATTATCCTTCAACAATAAAAATCTGATTAATAAGCCGCAAAACTACAAGAGAAACAAATGTACCATATAGGAAATACGGCAGCTGTCAGTCACATGACCTGTCTATTATGTGTATGTGTGAGCTAATATATACTGTCAGGGGGGAGGGTTTCCTGTTGCCTGGGGATTTATCAGGCTGCCAATAGCAACCAATAACAGCTCAGCTTCTATTTTGCTACTGTTAATCTGAGCTCTGATTGGTTAATATAGACAACAAAGGACATTCTCAGTAAAGCTTCTGTGAAGTAATAGGATGTCTGTGAGGTAATAGGATGTCAGTTAGGGTGTGTTGGTGGAAAGGCTAATGTTAGTCACATTACTTCTATGTGAGAGGATATAGAAACTGCCAGTTACAGACTATTTTTACCACAATAATGCCTCATAAGAAAAGGAATTCCTTGGCACGAATGTCAGCTGATGCAAAAAGAAAAGCTGCATTACGGGTGAGTGAAAAATGTGAAGACTGAGAAACAAGGCTGACACACATGAGGACAGCAGCTGCTTCCTCAAGGGCCAATGAACTTTCTGAGGAGAGGGAAGCGAGGCTTGCAGACATGAAAACAAGAGCTGCTTCCTCAAGGGCCAATTAACTTTCTGAGGAGAGGGAAGCGAGGCTTGCAGACATGAAAACAAGAGCTGCTTCCTCAAGGGCCAATGAACTTTCTGAGGAGAGGGAAGCGAGGATCCACCAAAGCTTTGTAATGGAACAAGACTCTTGATTAAGAACCTGTTTCCACATGTAATTCAGGCAACCATTTTGACAGGATGTGCCACAGGAGAAGATGTTTTCATTCCAACAATTGCTCTTATTCCATCTGATTTGCCTTTTGATTTTAAACGCCTCCAGTTTCCTGTTCGACTGGCATTTGCTATGTCCATCAACAAGGCTCAGGAACAGTCTTTGAAAGTAGTTGGAATTGATTTACAATCTCCACGCTTTTCTCATGGTCAACTTTATGTGGCCTGTTGAAGAGTTGGAACAGCCAAAAATCTGTTCGTCTTTGCACCTGAAGGAAGAACTAAGAATGTCGTCTATCAAAAGGCTCTCGAATAAGGAGTAGAAGATTACTTCACATTACTTGGCCAATTTAGTTAAATCTGTGTGGAATATCTGTGGTGTTGAAATATATGTTGTGAAATTATTCTATTGGCTTAGTTTTTGCCTTTTAATAATTACATTTCTATCGATTTGTTTTGTAGATTTTGTGCGCTGAATAAATTTTTGTTAACACATTCTATTTTGTTAACAGCAGTTATTAACCCGGGCGAAGCCGGGTAGTACAGCTAGTGTTATATATTTTTATATTTACATTACAAAATTTGCATCTGAGTGTTGAAAAGAATGTACCTTGCATATGTAAATTTATAGTCTTGAGCCTAAATCTTCGGCTATTGATTATTCACCTCTGTGCACTAATCATTATGTGTTTTTATTGTATAAAAGGAAGCGGGGGGAAGGTTTTCTAATGCTGTTGATAAAGGATGTGATCCGAAACGCGTCCAGCATGCGGGACCACGTTCCCCTTTTCAATCATGTCTTCATGTATTAACTTGCACAAATAAATTTGGATATATGAAGATTGAAGTCGTGTGCTGGAGTCTTTCGCCTTTCCTATCTGCTGAACACGCCACTAGTCTAGACTGGTCTAAGGATAACCTTTGATAAACATGATTAACTGGCAATTGTAGCTGCTGGCAATGTTCTTGTGTACATCTGTAAATTGATTTTATTCACCTGAGGAAGTGCGCCGATGCGCATGAAACACGTAGAGATCAAATAAAATCAAGTGGTACTCCATTCTTTGTCTTTATTTGAAGGTAGCGCAAGGTGTGCTGCCACCACCATGCTTGACTGTAGGGATGGTATTCTTGGGGTCGTATGCAGTGCCATCCAGTCTCCACCGACTTCCCTCTCTCCACGTGGCTACTTGCACGGCTAAAAATCAACATTCAGCATCTGCAATCGCCATGAGGACAATCGAAAAGTATTTTTTGTAATTGAAATACTCAGATCCACTTCCAGCAGATTTCAGAATCCAAATGTGTTTTCCATCCACAGCCTCCAAACAGTTTGGAAAACTGCAAATCTCCAGGAATTTTGCCAATATTCCCATCCACTGTTCTGTTGTGGGAGGTATTCTTAATGCAGAACATCACATACAGCACGGCAGGTGTCTTCGATAATCCCAGAAAGGGTGGAAACTCCAATCTGGAATTGAAAATGTAAAGATGACAAGGTCTCTCCAGAAGCCAGGAATCTGCCGAATAGAAAAGACAAAAGAAATTGTCAGTACATGGACTTTATAACAATAAAACGAATGACATGTCTTCCTATAAAAGTTTACGTACCTCAGTGTCACCAACAGATGTTCCTCCGCAGGAATCGCTCAACGTAATTGTGTGTCCTGCCTGGTGATGGAGCCTCGGACACATAGCAGCAAGTCGTCGAAGGTCTGTTTCGTCATCCTCGTGTAGTCGAAAAACTTCTCTGGGTTTTCACGAAGCTCGGTGTACAAAGACTAGTAGGCTCCATGGGTCTCTCGGACTTCAGTAATGGGGTGTTGCCAGTAGCGACGACGACGTCTTCTTTGTCTGGCTCTTCTCCTTTCTTCTTCACAAGCTACAGTGAAGGATATAGCCATTTGCAATGACAAATCCAAGTTGATATTGAAGCTCTCTATGTCAAGACCCATTTTGAAGCTGGATTGTGGCATCAAAAGGAGAGGATATCGTCAGTATAGAGTAAATGCATATTTTACCCATGAGACACGCCCATTGGGCATGGCTTGTGACAAGGAAATTCTCCTGGAAATATTGGACGCATGCGCATAAAAAAACACATACGCATGTAAAAACATATGCAAATGCATGCTTGTGCTGTGTTTTTTTGGCTTTGTGCATAAGCAGTTGCGGATTGAAAACGCTGCATGAGCATAAGCTAATCTTAAAGCAGCCTTACTGAGCAGCCTGAAAGCCAGATTAAGTATATGCACAAACATTCACAGTTTCTTAAAGAGAAAGTACATGACTGTCCTAGAGAATAGGTCTAGAAGACGTTACATAAAACTGGTAGGACTCTCTGAGGTTATAATGAACAGCCACTTGAATGATATATGTGAAATACAGTTACCACGCACACTGGGACTATCACATAGATGCAAAATAGAAAGAGCCCACAGAGTGGGTCCCCTGAGAGAGTTGGCAGCACTACCAATGGGGGAGGAGATGTGAGGAGAGGAGATGGACAAGTAAGACCACGGCAAGCAATTGCCAAATTTCTGGAATACAATGATAAGGAGGAGTTGCTGAGGTTGTTCAAGGAATGACAGCAGCCATTGATGATCAGAGAGAATTAAAGCGAACCTGTCACCCCCCCCAGACATGAAAAGCTGAGCTCCCCACCTTCTGCAGCACTAAGGCTGCACTCAGACAAGGTTTATATTGCATTTAGCATAACTATATTCACTGAAATATGCACTTATATAATATGAGGCAGTTACCAGGACCGAAGACCGGGAGGCGGGGTTTCCAGTGTCTGTGTGCCGCCCCCGTGCTGTCCATCATCCCTCTGTGTCGGGGATGGTGCGATTCCTCCACCCCCTCCTCGCTCTAACCGGCGCCTGCGCTTTGCTTTAGGTTGCCGGGCATGCGCAGTGCGCGCTGCCCAACAACTTCCTGGTCCCCTCGCACCTGCGCAGTCCGCCGACCCCGCAGTGGATTATTCATTATCCACACTGCGGGGCGGCAAAACGGCGCCTGCGCATTTGCTGTGCTGCGGGGGGGCACCTCTGACTGCCTCTCTCCTCCCACTCAAAGCCGACTGTCAAACTAGAAAACCGGCACCGAGGAGAGAGGCAGGAAGAACAGGAGGAGCCACACACTATGCCTGCTGGAAATGAAGAGAAAGACAAACGTAACTTTACCCTTCCTCACACACAATCCCTCTATCTATATCTATCATTTCTATCTTTCATTCTGTCTATCTTTCCATCTATCTCTCTATCTGTCTACCTATCTATCTATCCCTCTATTTATCCCTCTTTCTATCTATCTATCCCTCTATTTATCCCTCTATTTATCCCTCTATCTATCTATCTATTTCTCTTTCTTTATGTCCATTCATCTATCTTTCTATCTATCTATCTATCTATCTATCTATCTATCTCTCTATTTATCTTTCTGTCTGTCTATCCCTCTGTCTAACCCTCTATCTGTCTGTCCATCCATCTATCAATCTATCTATCCCTTCATCCATCCATCCATCTATCCCTCTCTTTCTATCTATTTCTCTATCTATCTATCTATCTATCTATCTATCTATCTATCTATCTATCCCTCTATTTATCCCTCTTTCTATCTATCTATCCCTCTATTTATCCCTCTTTCTATCTATCTATCTATCTATCTATCTATCTATCTATCTATCTATCTATCTATCTATCTCTCTATTTATCTTTCTGCCTGTCTATCCCTCTATCTGTCTATCTTTCTGTCTATCCCTCTATCTGTCTGTCCATCCATCTATCCCTCTATCAATCTATCTATCCCTTCATACATCCATCCATCTATCCCTCTATCTATCTATCCCTTCATCCATCCATCCATCCCTCTATCTATCTCTATCTGTCCATCCATCTATCTCTTAATCTATCTATTATCTATCCATCTATCCCTCTATCCATCTATCCCTCTATCCATCTATCCCTCTATCAATCTATCCCTCTATCAATCTATCCCTCTATCAATCTATCCCATCTATCTGTCCATCTCAATCTATCCCTCTCTATCTATCCCTCTATCTATCCCTCTATCTATCCTCTCTATCTATCCCTCTCTATCTATCCCTCTCTATCTATCCCTCTATCTATCCATCCATCTTTCCATCTGTCTATCTATCCATCTATCTATCTGTCTATCCCTCTGTCTATCCCTCTGTCTATCCCTCTGTCTGTCTATCCCTCTGTCTATCCCTCTATCTGTCTATCCCTCTATCTGTCTATCCCTCTATCTGTCTATCCCTCTATCTGTCTGTCCATCCATCTATCCCTCTATCAATCTATCTATCCCTTCATCCATCCATCCATCCATCTATCCCTCTCTTTCTATTTCTCTATCTATCTATCCATCTATCTATCTATCCCTTCATCCATCCATCCATCCCTCTATCTCTATCTGTCCATCCATCTATCTCTTAATCTATCTATCTGTCTATCTATCTATTATCTATCCATCTATCCCTCTATCCATCTATCCCTCTATCCATCTATCCCTCTATCCATCTATCCCTCTATCCATCTATCCCTCTATCCATCTATCCCATCTATCTGTCCATCTATCTATCTGTCCATCTCAATCTATCCCTCTCTATCTATCCCTCTCTATCTATCTCTCTCTATCTATCCCTCTCTATCTATCCCTCTAGCAGAGCGAGTCTGGCTGACAGCAGGGTTCAGCTCAGGTCATAATGACCTGAGCTGAACCCTGACTGTTTAGTCAGTTCTCAGCTCTGCTACATCCCTGTGTGTCTATGCACAGGGATGTAGCAGAGCTGAGATTGCGTTTTGGACTACGTCGGACGGAAGAGGATTTTTTAAATAAAGATGGAGTCCCTAATTGTCTTCTGTTTTATTTCTAATAAAATTATTTTTCTCTGTGTTGTGTTTTTTTTTTATATTGATTACTGGAAATTGATGGCGGTCATGTCTAATATTGGCGTGACCGCCATAAATTTCGGGCTTAGGGCCAGCTAATAATACAAAGCTGGCCCTAACCCCTTTATTACCCAGTGAGCCACCCGCCACCAGGGCCACTGGAAGAACGGGGTTCAGCGCCAGAAGATGGCGCTTCAATGAACGCGCCATCTTCTGGGGCGGCTGCGGGCTGCAATTTGCAGCGGGGGGTGCCCAGAAAGCTTGGGCCTCCCTGCGCTGCAGATTCGAGCCCCCAGCTGCTTAGCTGTACCTGGCTGGACATAGAAATTGCGCGGAGCCCCAGGCATTTTTTTTTATTATTTCATGAAATTCATGAAATAAAAAAAGGGGGCTCGCCTATATTCTTGTGTCCGGCCAGGTACAAATAGGCACCTGGGGGTTGGGGGCAGCCCGTTGCTGCCTGCTGGATCTGGCTGGTTACAGAAATACGGCGAAGCCCACGTCATTTTTTTTTCCTGAAAAATCAATAAAACCTTTAAAAAGGGACTGCATCTTTATTAACCCCTCGACCATGGTCCAGGGGTTAATAAAGATGCAGTCCCTTTTATTTATATTGTTTTATTGATTTTTCAGAAAAAAAAATTATGTGGGCTTCGCCGTATTTCTGTAACCAGCCGGATCCAGCAGGCAGCAACGGGCTGCCCCCAACCCCCAGGTGCCTATTTGTACCTGGCCGGACACAAGAATATAGGCGAGTCCCCTTTTTTTATTATTTCATGAATTTCATGAAATAATAAAAAAAAAATGCCTGGGGCTCCGCGCAATTTCTATGTCCAGCCAGGTACAGCTAAGCAGCTGGGGGCTGGAATCTGCAGCGCAGGGAGGCCCAAGCTTTCTGGGCACCCCCCGCTGCAAATTGCAGCCCGCAGCCGCCCCAGAAGATGGCGCGTTCATTGAAGCGCCATCTTCTGGCGCTGAACCCCACTCTTCCAGTGGCCCTGGTGGCGGGTGGCTCACTGGGTAATAAAGGGGTTAGGGCCAGCTTTGTATTATTAGCTGGCCCTAAGCCCGAAATTTATGGCGGTCACGCCAATATTAGACATGACCGCCATGAATTTCCAGTAATCAATATAAAAAAAAAACACAACACAGAGAAAAATAATTTTATTAGAAATAAAACAGAAGACAATTAGGGACTCCATCTTTATTTAAAAAATCCTCTTCCGTCCGACGTAGTCCAAAACGCAATCTCAGCTCTGCTACATCCCTGTGCATAGACACACAGGGATGTAGCAGAGCTGAGAACTGACTCAGCAGTCAGGGTTCAGCTCAGGTCATTATGACCTGAGCTGAACCCTGCTGTCAGCCAGACTCGCTCTGCTAGAGGGATAGATAGAGAGGGATAGATAGAGAGGGATAGATAGAGAGGGATAGATTGAGATGGACAGATAGATGGGATAGATGGATAGAGGGATAGATGGATAGAGGGATAGATGGATAGAGGGATAGATGGATAGAGGGATAGATGGATAGATAATAGATAGATAGACAGATAGATAGATTAAGAGATAGATGGATGGACAGATAGAGATAGAGGGATGGATGGATGGATGAAGGGATAGATAGATAGATGGATAGATAGTTAGAGAAATAGAAAGAGAGGGATAGATGGATGGATGGATGAAGGGATAGATAGATTGATAGAGGGATAGATGGATGGACAGACAGATAGAGGGATAGACAGATAGAGGGATAGACAGATAGAGGGATAGACAGATAGAGGGATAGACAGAGGGATAGACAGACAGAGGGATAGACAGAGGGATAGACAGAGGGATAGACAGATAGATAGATGGATAGATAGACAGATGGAAAGATGGATGGATAGATAGAGAGGGATAGATAGAGAGGGATAGATAGAGAGGGATAGATAGAGAGGGATAGATAGAGAGGATAGATAGAGGGATAGATAGAGGGATAGATAGAGAGGGATAGATTGAGATGGACAGATAGATGGGATAGATTGATAGAGGGATAGATTGATAGAGGGATAGATGGATAGAGGGATAGATGGATAGAGGGATAGATGGATAGAGGGATAGATGGATAGATAATAGATAGATTAAGAGATAGATGGATGGACAGATAGAGATAGATAGAGGGATGGATGGATGGATGAAGGGATAGATAGATAGAGGGATAGATGGATGTATGTATGAAGGGATAGATAGATTGATAGAGGGATAGATGGATGGACAGACAGATAGAGGGATAGACAAAGGGATAGACAGATAGAGGGATAGACAGGCAGAAAGATAAATAGAGAGATAGATAGATAGATAGATAGATAGATAGATAGATAGAAAGATGGATTGATAGATAGATGTATAGAAGAATGGACATAAAGAAAGAGAAATAGAGGGATAGAAAGAGGGATAAATAGAGGGATAGATAGATAGAAAGAGGGATAGATAGAAAGAGGGATAAATAGAGGGATAGATAGAAAGAGGGATAAATAGAGGGATAGATAGATAGATAGATAGATAGATAGATAGATAGATAGAGAAATAGATAGAAAGAGAGGGATAGATGGATGGATGAAGGGATAGATAGATTGATAGAGGGATAGATGGATGGACAGACAGATAGAGGGTTAGACAGAGGGATAGACAGATAGAGGGATAGACAGACAGAAAGATAAATAGAGAGATAGATAGATAGATAGAGAGATAGATAGATAGATAGATAGATAGAAAGATAGATGGATAGAAGAATGGACATAAAGAAAGAGAAATCGATAGATAGATAGAGGGATAAATAGAGGGACAAATAGAGGGATAGATAGAAAGAGGGATAAATAGAGGGATAGATAGATAGGTAGACAGATAGAGAGATAGATGGAAAGATAGATAGAATGAAAGATAGAAATGATATAGATAGAGGGATTGTGTGTGAGGAAGGGTAAAGTTACGTTTGTCTTTCTCCCCATTTCCAGCAGGCATAGTGTGTGGCTTCTCCTGTTCTTCCTGCCTCTCTCCTCGGTGATGGTTTTCTAGTTTGACAGTCGGCTTTGAGTGGGAGGAGAGAGGCAGTCAGAGGTGCCCCCCGCAGCACAGCAAATGCGCAGGCGCCGTTTTGCCACCCCGCAGTGTGGATAATGAATAATCCACTGCGGGGTCGGCGGACTGCACAGGTGCGAGGGGACCAGGAAGTTGTCGGGCAGCGCGCACTGCGCATGCCCGGCAACCTAAAGCAAAGCGCAGGCGCCGGTTAGAGCGAGGAGGGGGTGGAGGAATCGCACCATCCCCGACACAGAGGGATGATGGACAGCACGGGGGCGGCACACAGACACTGGAAACCCCGCCTCCCGGTCTTCGGTCCTGGTAACTGCCTCATATTATATAAGTGCATATTTCAGTGAATATAGTTATGCTAAATGCAATATAAACCTTGTCTGAGTGCAGCCTTAGTGCTGCAGAAGGTGGGGAGCTCAGCTTTTCATGTCTGGGGGGGGTGACAGGTTCGCTTTAAGTACTCCTATTTGGAGACTACTCAGCAGAGGTTACCCACAAAAGGAAGGCAATTAGTGAAATATGCTCTGCGCTGCATTGGAAAAGTATAACATTTCAATTACTTTACCCTGTGACCCTCAAATTCAGATTGCAAGATGGCAAACTTCAGACCATTAAAGATCCAAAAGAAGCAGCACAACTAATTGCCCAGAGGGCAAATAACCCTCCAAACACGCAAGGGAGAAGAATTAGATCAGGGTCCGAGAACAGAGATCTCCATACGGTTGGGGCACAACCTTTAACCTCTTGTGAATGTGAGTGACCAAAGGGACACATTAAATTTCCCCTGGGAAGATGACACCACATCCACTAGAGAGCAAAGATCATCCCGATTGAGGAAGGAGGGAAGCCAGCTTACCAATGATGGAATTACAGAAATGGAGTGACGAGATAGAGGAAGACTACTCTGAGATGGTCGATGAAGCTACAGGAACAGCATACAAAAAAAGTTGTGTAAGGAAAGTGAGAGTTCACTAGAAATAGTTGGAGGGTTAGAGATGCTTGTTCCTTTCGTTTCGTTTTAACGCTCCCTCCTTGGTCCACTACCTCACTCCTCCGCCTCTTTTTCTTTTTATTTCTTGGTTTGCCGAGAAATGGAGGCATAAAGTCATAATATTGAGTTTACTTGCTTTGAGCTCAAACTGATCCAAGAATTTTTGATGTTATTGATCATGGGGTGTGGGGTGTGATTTGGAGGATAGAGGTATTTTTTTTGGGGGGGTGGGAACCATATCTGTACTATAGAGCCTACTCAGGCTGGCTTCACACCACGTTTTTTTGGGATTCTGTTCTATCTGTTTTGAAAAGGACAGAACAGTATCCTGTTTTGCCTCCCATATATCCCGATGGTGCCGCATTGGTCAGTCCTTTTTTTCACGGCCCCAAAATCGGAGACTGCTCCGATTTTGGGCTCCGGTGAAATAAAATGGACCAACCCGGACAGAAACTAATCTGGGGCGATCGGGTGCACATAGCATGGGAGTCTATGGGTGCCGGATCCGGGAAAAAACAGGATAATTTCCCAGATCTGGTTTTAGTGTACTGAGCATGCTTAGTACACTAAAACTGCTCTGTTCCAATAATCAAATCAAATAAAGGAATGGTTAAAAAAATAAATGCTCGCCTGTCTGCCGAGTGTCCTGCGATGCGTGGCATCCACCTCCGATGGCTGACGGACCTTAATCAGCTGACTGGGCAGGGCAACCCGATCAGCTGATGTGTCACATGGCTGCATCAGTGCGGTTTAAATCGCCCGCCGATCGTTTTTGGTGGGTGAGCGATTTAAACCGCCCTGTTGTGGTCATGTGACACATCAGCTGATTGGGTTGCCCTGCCCTGCCCGGACAGCTGATTAAGGTGCTTGCAGCTATCGCAGGTGGATGCCGCGCATCGCGGGACACTCGGCAGACAGGTGAGCATTTTTTTTTAACCATTCCTTTATTTAATTTCACTTTAGCAATGTATGCAGAGAAACTGCTAAAGTGAAAGTAACAGCACTGACAACACTTGCCTGGCTCGGTTCCTACCAGCTCTTTCTGTGTCAGGAGCCCTCAAAGTCTCGAATCCGGACACAGAAATGGCATCCGGAGTTTACAATCCAGACCTGTCCGTTCCTGTCTAAGGTTCCTGCAAAAAATAGGATCCCACGGACAGGAACAAAACTGTGGTGTGAACCCAGGAGACATTCGGAGCTATGTAACCTACCGTATGTTAATTGAGTTAGCTCTTTAAGTGTCTTTAGGTTGAAGGTTGGGAGTTAATTGGTTAAATAGATGTCAGAATCAATGGAAGTCACTGACAAGTTTGGGAAAGATGCGAGGGTAGATGGGGGAAGGGATAGGGGAAGGGGTTGATATATCAAGAATCAAAAAAGTTCCTGCAGTTTATACTCAGATTAAAGTTACAAGTACTCCTTTCAGGCCCGTTTACACACGGCTACATTTCTAGGGTGGCTACAGGTAACTTACTGGTTGCAGTGAAATCATGGAGAGATTATTCCATTTGTACACAGCAACAAGATAGAACCTTGTCTCCATGATTTCACTGCAGCCAGTAAGTTACCTGTAGCCACCCAAGAAATGTAGCTGTGTGTAAAGGGGCCCTTCTAGACTAAATAGAAACATGCAGACTATGTTTCCTATGAGCGACTGTTCTACTGATTACATAAATAAACTAAAAGTATGGTTACAATACTGACGTGAAATGTCAAGGGGTTAAAGGGAACCTGTCACCCCAAATAACCTTTCTAACCTATTAATACCTGTCCCTGCAGCCTTACAATACATTCTAACACATCCCTGTCTCACCTTTTTTACTAATCTACAAGTACAATAATGTAGCTAGCAAACTTACGAAATTCTTGTCAGAGGGGCGTTCCTCCAAGCCATTTTGACCGGTAAGCGGGGGGTCCCCTTTGCCGCACTACCCCTGCCTTGTTGCTCTAATACTCCCTAATGGGCGTCATTATACAAATGCAGAGCTCGGGGACGATTTCAATATCGCGCTCGCAACGTCACCGCTGCGACGCGGTCATGTGACGGCGGGACGCGTCACTTTCGGTCGCAGGTCTCACAGGCAGACTTTGCGCAGATTGCATGCTGGAGTCTGCCTGTGTGCAACCGGAAGTGACACGGCGATCCCGGCGTGTATCTACCGTCAAAAACGTGCACGCGCACGTTCGGTTGCCACCGATCGCCGGTGATAGTTGCAGCGTGTAAAGGTACCTTACAATACTTTGAGAGTGAACAATCCCTATGAGAGAGAGAGTTCACTCACTATTCGTGCCCACACAATTCATGGTCACAAATAGACATGATATTGGTTTGGGATTCGATGCTTATGGGGGTGAGAGACGCAAGCATAGAAGATATGGTAATATCAGTCCATTGCCCAGTTTTGGTACACCTGATGGATAAGTATCAGAGGGACGGACTATGGAGATTCAGTAATTTTGACAATGTGCTGAAGGTCTGGTGGACTGAGTTGTCGGTTAATAATGAAGAACATAAACAGAATCCTCAGCTATTCTGGGCAATGGCTAAAGATGTGATGAGGGGAAACATGAATAGCCGACACAACGAAACGGAAAATAATCACCAATTTAACAAGAAAGTGTGAGGAAAGCCTTCACCGAATTCACAACACTAAACCCAGCGTCAGGAAAGAATAGGTATGTGCCCACAGGAAGTTTTATAGTCGTTTTTTAAGCGTAAAACGTCGTCGTTTTATCATAGGTTTTATTTTAATTTATGCTAATTCTTTCCAGCGTTACGATTAACATGTAAACCTATGGAAAGTTAAAATCGCTGTGCCCACTCAGTCGGTTTTTTTTTGCTCATCTCCATCGCTTTCAACGTTTCTACAGCGTTTATTTAAGAATGAACATGTCAATTTTCAAAAGCGTTTTTACAGCGGTCAAGCCACAAAAGTGACTCGTTGTAATCAATGTAGTTGTGCGCGGCCGCCGCAAAACCGCTAACACCGTCGTTTTATAGACAAATTCCGTCCAGAGGGAGGAGTAGAATCCCGGAAATAAAAGCTGTGCACTTGTTTACTGCAATGGCGTGGTACAGGCGAATGAAAATTGATGTCCCCCGTCTGCTGACCCTGGTAGGAGCCCTAGGCAAATGCACATTGTCCCCTCTGTACTCTGCATTTACCACACTGCTGCCTTGCTTGCTACTGTGTACTGGTCATGCTGTCCAGTCTACACAGAATGTTTGGACTGTGACGTTCTGCACCATGTGCCTGCATGTTTATCTCGATTGCTGCCTCTGGTGACTGACAAAGTACATAGGAGTCATGATTGTGAGTATATAGAGGAGGCAGGATTTGCAGCACAGTATACTGGAGGCATGAGTGGCAGCACACTATACTGGCTGCATTATTGGCAGCACAGTATACTGGAGGCATGAGTGGCAGCACACTGTACTGGAGGCATGAGTGGCAGCACACTGTACTGGAGGCATGAGTGGCAGCACACTGTACTGGAGGCATGAGTGGCAGCACACTATACTGGATGCATTATTGGCAGCACTCTATAGTGGAGGCAGGATTGGCAGCACAGTATACTGGAGGCATGAGTGACAGCACACTATACTGGATGCATTATTGGCAGCACTCTATAGTGGAGGCAGGATTGGCAGCACAGTATACTGGAGGCATGAGTGACAGCACACTATACTGGATGCATTATTGGCAGCACTCTATAGTGGAGGCAGGATTGGCAGCACAGTATACTGGAGGCATGAGTGGCAGCACACTGTACTGGAGGCATGAGTGGCAGCACACTGTAGTGGAGGCATGAGTGGCAGCACACTATACTGGATGCATTATTGGCAGCACTCTATAGTGGAGGCAGGATTGGCAGCACAGTATACTGGAGGCATGAGTGGCAGCACACTGTACTGGAGGCATGAGTGGCAGCACACTGTACTGGAGGCATGAGTGGCAGCACACTGTACTGGAGGCATGAGTGGCAGCACACTATACTGGATGCATTATTGGCAGCACTCTATAGTGGAGGCAGGATTGGCAGCACAGTATACTGGAGGCATGAGTGGCAGCACAATATACTAGAGACATGATTGGCTGCACAGTATACTATATGTGCCCCGTATGGTAAATCATAACATAGCTTTCATTAAAGAATGCAATTTTTTTCAATTTTTCACTTCATTGTTTTGTCTTTTGATGTCACTGTGTCTTGGTGGGGTTGGAGTGATGTAATCACATGACTATTGCAAATGCCTTGTGTATATCTAATGTTGATTGTATTTTTTTATATGTATTTTCGAGATTGAAGCCCATCCAGAAATATGGGATCCATCCAGTGAAGGTTACAGTGACCGTAATCGGAAGAGTTTGTCTTGGACATCTATTTGTCGGCAGCTGTACCATGAATTTGAAGAAGCAAATCGTGATCTCCAATTCATAGTTGGTAAGTGTATTTCACTTTTGGAAATGTTGTGGCAAATCTGAATATTTTGGTTTTATGACGACACTGTTTTATTCCATAACAGAAGATGATGTGAAGAAGAGATGGAAGTCTGTTCGGGACGCCTTCACTAAGTTTCTTGCAAAACAGGAAAAGAGTGGCTCCTCACCATTGCGGAAGAAATGCCCTTTTTACAACGAGATGCAGTTCACGCTGACCGGTCGAAGTCTTCGCCCGTAAGTAAACAACAATTTAATTTAGTATACATCCTATGGTCATCAAACGGCGCTGCTTCAGTGGCTGCGCACCCTCGACTGTTACCTCATGTGATGCGTTTAGAAGTGTTTGTTTCTATATCGACAGAAGGTCGTCAATCTGTGTCAGACCTCTCATTACCTAAAAAGATGACATTGTATTGACAGTTGCGCAACCTTTTGTAATACATTAGAATTCAAAAATAGTTTTCGTCTAAGATTTGGCCTTAACTCAAACCACTCACATTTATGTGTCCCAATGTCTAAATGATTATTCTTGCATTGTAAGTTATTTTATAAGCGTGGCATAGACAACTCACCTTTTTTTTTTTTTTTTTTTGTGCTTTCATAGAACGGAAGGAAATATTCCCAGACGTCCAACAGTCGATGAAATAGGCGGGAATGCAACTGAAGAAGAACAGCTAGCTGGATCTAACAACAACCTTTTGGGTCCTGAAAGATCTAGCAGTGTTTCTACAGACATTAATGTGGACAGTCCGACCACTTCTACTGATGTAGAAAGTGCGTGTGGTATATCAGGACGTTCGGCAGGCCACAACATCCGTTCACCAACCCCATCACTGCAATCATCAGGGGGCCGTGTTCCACGAAGTCAGCAGGGAAAGACACAGAATAGCGTCCTCGCTCAGGAGGCTCTGAGCATGCTGAAGCGGTCTGAACAAGAGGATCGTTTCGATCATGTATGTCTTCATGTTGCAGCTTGCCTCAGGGAAATGCCTAGGGAGAGGGAGACATCTTTTTTGATGGTGTTATACGGTCTAATTGAGGAATACCGTTCAAGAGAGCACATTCCAAGTGCCTTGACCATTCTGAACGGTTTACACCAATTGTTTCAAAGAGATATGGCCAGTATAGGAGTAAATGCTCATGGCCCTGGCATAGTTCGTCAGCCTCAGGCCTCGGGAATGCAGCATGAACAACCTTTAATTCGGCAACGCCATTTTGGTCAATTGGACAATTACACTTCTTTTACGTCTCAATTGGCATCAGATGATAGTTGTGCAAGTGTTGAGTTGTCAGGTCAGTCAATGTTTGGAGGAGATAATGGGACCCGCAACTTTACTACCTTGCATTAAGTATTACATTATTTGGTTAATTTTCTATTTTAGTTTTTTTGCTTATTTTTTCTTGGGAAAAAACTCGCTAATGCGATAATTGTTTGCTTGATGCTAATGCAGCTCAATGTGTTGGTGGATGACTTCACATGGAATTGTCCACTGAGTGATTGGTCGTATAATGTTTGACCTTTTTTTTGTTTTCATTTTGGTTGACCAATTTTATAATTGTTTTGAAAGCACGCATTTCATAATTTTTTCCCATAATTTTTTTTATAGTTTATTGTTAACTTTTTGAGAAATGTACATTCTACTGTAGCCTAACAACTTTTCTGTTCAACAGTCTGAAACCCTAGTCAATTGTAAAGAAATTTGCAAAAGTTTATTGTCCAAATTTTGTAACTTTATTATTTGATTATGCAAATAAAAATTTTAGATTTGGCAAAACTTTTTTTTTTCTTAAAGTTTAGAAATGTACACAACATTGTGTTATCATGTTATAATGGTTAAAGTAGTAGTCTTCAAGCGACTTAACATAATGCTTGTTAGCAGTGTAGTCTACAACCCCCAGCCAAGGCGCATGATGCGCAGGCAACACATAACAGATACTGCCACAATCACATAGTTATCACCAAACAAAAGTGGAGAACGGGAGACAACAGTATCAGCCTTGGTATTCCTGAATAGTACACCTCATCTGTAGTTTAGGGTAGGTGGTGCACATGACTGTACGGGTTTTGCCATGACACGGCACCTTCAGGTGTCAAGAAGTAGTCAGCAAAGGTATCTCGCACCAGAGCGGCTGAAGTTGGTGGCCGACCCGAACCCCAATTGATTGCTGTCCTGAATAAAGGCAGCTGCGACACTTCAATCGGGTCAGTTGTATAATCCCGTGCAAAATTGTGAAGGACGCAGCATGCCTTTATGACAGCATCAATTGTGGTTCGGTTTAGTTGAATAGCTGAATGGAAGACCCTCCACTGACTACTCATGATCCCGAAGGTGCATTCCACGAATCTGCGTGCCCGGCTTAGCCGATAGTTGAAAATCCTCCGCCGGTCATCCAGTCCCCTACGTGGGTATGGGCGCAGCAGGTTGGGCATCAATGGAAATGCCTCATCCGATACCATCACGTAGGGGACTGGATGCGTGGAACCGGGCAAAGGTGTATCGGCAGGTAACGTGTTGTTATCTTTGAGCACTTGCATACCAATTTGGGAGTTTCTCAACACACGAGAATCCCCAGTGCTACCATAGGCACCAACATCGATGGCAACAAACCGGTAATTAGCATCAGCCACCGCCATCAGGACCACTGAAAAATACTTCTTATAATTAAAGAAGCGGGATCCTGATCGCGGCGGCTGTTTCACTCGGATGTGTTTGCCATCAACTGCACCTATGCAGTTAGGGAAGTTGGCCACAGATTGAAAGCCTGCCGCTACCTGCAGCCAAGTCTCCTCGTCTGGAGAAGGCATCACAATTGGCTGCAATTGCTCCCAAATGACAATGCACGTCACCCTCACAATGGTAGAAATTGTGCTTTTCCCCACCCTAAACTGCAGATGGAGGGATGAAAAGCTCTCTCCAGTAGCCAGGAAGCTGAAAAACAAAAAAAATTAAAGGAAGAAAATTAAAAAACTTACTAAAATTGATTTGTAATATTACAAATTAAATCGGCCGCACATCTGATGGTTCTAAATGCACGATTTTATGATGTCAATGCAGTGGAAGTAGAAAAAAAATTTCATTTTAGATTTTGAAGGCTGAATTGAAGTCTAATTTGACATCCACTTAAGTTATGGCAAGAACATCTACACATATTCGATGCATCACCAATACATTCTGCCGCTCTTTTCTGCCTATCCATATTTTTGAAGTGAACTGTAGAAGTCACACACGTCGTCATGTTCGGCCATGATTGAACAGCGTTCATGATGTCAGCCGTTTTGAACAGCATTTAACTGCTTTGTTTTTTCGGGGAACAGGGGAATGGGAGTTAGGTAGAGACAGCTCCCTGCGAACATATATCAGTGTGACAGCTGACTGCGATGATAATAATCCTCCACTGGTGCAGATCAAAGTATGTATATGTAACAAATGATTGTAGACAATTGGTCGACTTACCGCAGTGTGATCAGCAGCCTCTCCTCAGCTCCTATTGCGTTCCGCATATTCGTGTTCCGCAGTGTCAGCTTGCTACGAACAATTTGGAGAAGATCATCAAATCCCCTGATGGGGAGCCGACAGAAGGTCACAAACTTCTCAGGGTATCTACAAATAAAATGTAAACACATTAATATTTCAAATGATTAATATATCTCCAACATCAAAGATATCACGACAACATAAGTTCTATTTTTCTTAACACATTATTTTTTTATTTTTTTTTTTTACCTCCGTAAATCCTGATATAGGTTGACGAAGTGACCCCTCGTTTCCCTGGTCTGTAAAATGGGATGAACCCACATTCTGGGTGGTATCTGAACCTGTGGGTACGGAATGCAATAGACAAATAGGTTACAAGGCATCATCATACTTTGTCCTGCCCAAAGCAAAGCATCAAAGGCCCCCATCTACAGCACACCTCCTTAGCCAAGTCTCTCTGCAATGCGGTCATGGCCTACATCACATGACCCCATAACCCCTTAACCCCCCCTAACCCCTCAGCCCCCAGTGTACTCTGCTCTTCAGAACACTCAAGCAGATACACCATATACACCGTACTTATATTTAAGTACCTTCTGTACAGACAAAACTCTACTATTTACTAGCGCTTTCAAATGCAATTCTTCATAAAAAACTCCCTCCTGTTGCTAGAGCATAATGCATATGTAGAAACATATGTAATGTATTACAAAAGTAAAAACAGTCAACAGACATGTATGTGGGTAGACACATACAGATATCTTACCTCATTCTCCTCTTCATCATCACATTGCAGAAGATAAATGATTGTGCGCAGCAACAGCTGTTTATAATGTCTCCGCAGGCGCAAGGGACGGAGTGACGGCATGGTTGATCGAAAGACAGGAATCTGAGGATTGATCTAAAATGTGTTTTTTGCCTACTTTGATATTTTTTTTAAATAAACTTTATGGAAATAGACAGGAAATCAGGCATAGACATTTTTTTTTTTTTTTACAGATTTTTTTAACAACAACTTCATGTACAAACTTTCAGCTTACAAATGGACAAGAATGAGGTAAAAAAAACTCTGTACAAACGCTGGAAAAACGCTGTTAAACCGCTAATAAAACGCTTGATAACCGCTTTAAAAACGCTGAATAACGCTTCAAAAACGTTAGACTCTTCAAAGCTCTGGACTGTAGGATCCAATAAATTCTCCACCGGTTTTCTGACGGTCAGAATGATGCAAGAACCGTCCAGTGGGCACATACCCTAAATGTGACGAGACTGCGGACAAGAAAGAGCAATTAGTAAGGTCACAATTACACCTAGATCTGTCCAAACATGTCCGACATCCACCCAGGAGCTGATCATGTGACCCCTGACTCCTCCCCTCATGTGACATCATCACAGGTCCTGTAAGCACAGAGCATTTCATCTTCCCCCATTCAGGTCTCTACAATATCGGATCCTCTCACATCTTCTATAGAAGAGAATTCTCCTGATTGACCATCAAGGATGGATCTGGACAGGGACAAGATGGCGGAGAGGATCTTCCACCTCACCCTAGAGATCCTCTTCCTTGTTACTGGAGAGGTGAGAGATTGTGATGACAATGTCACATGACATCATTCTTATCTATGGACAGAATAACAGATGACAGAACTGGAGAGGTGAGGACTCTGGAAATGTCTGGAGACTGGAGATTTATTAATGTGTCTCTCCATAACCAGGATTACACAGTAGTGAAGAGCTCTAGTGATCTGTGCTGTCAGGACCCTGTGTCTGAGGGAAGAGCCCTGAGCCCAATCACGGGGCCTCCACCTCACCCCCTGATACATGAGGACATCAATGACCAGAAGATCCTACAACTCACCTACAAGATGATTGAGCTGCTGACTGGAGAGGTGACACTGCTGGGAATGCTGCTGCTGCTGGGACATTATACAGTAACGCGATGAAGGGATCGGGGAAAGATGACAATGGTATCATTGTATGTGTCAGGTTCCTATAAGGTGTCAGGACGTCACCGTCTATTTCTCCATGGAGGAGTGGGAGTATTTAGAAGGACACAAAGATCTGTACAAGGACATAGTCATGATGGAGGTTCCCCGGCCGCCCCTCACATCACCAGGTAATAGACAGGACTAAATACACACGGCCTATAATGATCTGTATGTAAAGAATGAATTCAGTCCTGTATGTGTCTCCTCCAGGTCTATCCAGTAAGAGGACAACACCAGAGAGATGTCCCCGTCCTCTTCTCCCACAGGACTGTAAACAAGAAGATCCCGATGTTCCTCCGGATCATCAGGTAGATGGAGAGAAGGTGTGATGAGATCTCCCTATGATGTGTAGACGGCTGTGAAGGTCTTGTGCTCAGTCTTGTTTTATCCTCCAGTATTCTATGTTTTATACTTGTGTAATGAGAACGGTGGAGATGGCAGATTACAGCTGATCAGAGATGGGACTTCTCCATCTGTCTGTGACTTTTACAATCTTTGTTTCAGGGTAAAGATCTGACCCATATTAATACTACAGAGACATATGTGAGGGGTGATGATGATCTGACCCATATTAATACTACAGAGACATATGTGAGGGGTGATGATGATCTGCCCCATATTAATACTACAGAGACATATGTGAGAGGTGAAGATTGGATTAAAGTGGAGATTATTACAGATGACAGCGCAGGTGAGTAGTTTCCTCTATATTATAGGGGACTTCAACTACCCTGAAATACATTGGGGAACAGAAACCTGCAGTTCTAGCAAAGGTAATAGGTTTTTGACAACTATGAGAGACAATTACCTTTCACAACTGGTTCAGGACCCAACAAGAAGGGGGGCACTGCTGGACCTAATATTAACCAACAGGCCATACCGCATATCAAATATATGGGTTGGAGATCACTTGGGTAATAGTGATCATAAAATAATACGTTTTCAAGTATCCTTTAATAAGACGTGTAGTAGAGGGGCTACAAGGACACTAAACCTCAGGAAGGCAAATTTCCAACGGTTGAGAGATGATCTTAGTGCAATAATCTGGGACGATATCCTGAGACATATACAGTGCCTACAAGTAGTATTCAACCCCCTGCAGATTTAGCTGGTTTGATAAGATGCCAATACGTTAGAGCCTTCAAACTGCAAACGAGAGTAGGATTTATTAACAGAAGCATAAATCTTACAAACCAAAAAGTTATGTTGCTCAGTTGAATTTTAATAAATTTTAAACATAAAAGTGTGGGTCAATTATTATTCAACCCCTAGGTTTAATATTTTGTGGAATAACCCTTGTTTGCAATTACAGCTAATAATCGTCTTTTATAAGACCTGATCAGGCCGGCACAGGTCTCTGGAGTTATCTTGGCCCACTCCTCCATGCAGATCTTCTCCAAGTTATCTAGGTTCTTTGGGTGTCTCATGTGGACTTTAATCTTGAGCTCCTTCCACAAGTTTTCAATTGGGTTAAGGTCAGGAGACTGACTAGGCCACTCCAACACCTTGATTTTTTCCCTCTTGAACCAGGCCTTGGTTTTCTTGGCTGTGTGCTTTGGATCGTTGTCTTGTTGGAAGATGAAATTACGACCCATCTTAAGATCCTTGATGGAGAAGCGGAGGTTCTTGGCCAAAATCTCCAGGTAGGCCGTGCTATCCATCTTCCCATGGATGCGGACCAGATGGCCAGGCCCCTTGGCTGAGAAACAGCCCCACAGCATGATGCTGCCACCACCATGCTTGACTGTAGGGATGGTATTCTTGGGGTCGTATGCAGTGCCATCCAGTCTCCAAACTTCACGTGTGTGGTTGGCACCAAAGATCTCGATCTTGGTCTCATCAGACCATAGAACCTTGAACCAGTCTGTCTCAGAGTCCTCCAAGTGATCATGAGCAAACTGTAGACGAGCCTTGACATGACGCTTTGAAAGTAAAGGTACCTTACGGGCTCGTCTGGAACGGAGACCATTGCGGTGGAGTACGTTACTTATGGTATTGACTGAAACCAATGTCCCCACTGCCATGAGATCTTCCCGGAGCTCCTTCCTTGTTGTCCTTGGGTTAGCCTTGACTCTTCGGACAAGCCTGGCCTCGGCACGGGAGGAAGCTTTCAAAGGCTGTCCAGGCCGTGGAAGGCTAACAGTAGTTTCATAAGCCTTCCACTTCTGGATGATGCTCCCAACAGTGGAGACAGGTAGGCCCAACTCCTTGGAAAGGGTTTTGTAAACCTTGCCAGCCTTGTGACCCTCCACGATCTTGTCTCTGATGGCCTTGGAATGCTCCTTTGTCTTTCCCATGTTGACCATGTATGAGTGCTGTTCACAAGTTTGGGGAAGGTCTTAAATAGTCAGAAAAGGCTGGCAAAAGAGATAATTAATCCACACATGTGAAGCTCATTGTTATTTGTGCCTGAACTACTTCTTAATACTTTAGGGGGACCAAACAGAATGCTGGTGGTTTGAGGGGTTGAATAATAAATGACCCTCTGAATTAACTTTTAACGCTTTAAAAAAAAATAAAAATTTTTTTTTTGTGGCACTGCATTTCCCACTTCCAGGCTGATCTACAGTCCAAATGTCACAATGCCAAGTTAATTCTGCATGTGTCAACCAGCTAAATCTGCAGGGGGTTGAATACTACTTGTAGGCACTGTAAGTACACAAAGCACGTGGGAGACATTTATTAGCATCCTGAATAGGACCTGTGCACAATATATACCCTATGGGAATAAGCATGCTAGAAATAGGAGGAAACCACTATGGTTAAATAAGGCTGTAAGGGGCGCAATAAGTGACAAAAAGAAAGCATTTAGGGAATTAAAGCAAGTAGGTACTGATGAGGCATTAAATAAATACAGAAAATTAAATAACATTTGTAAAAAGCAAATCAAGGCAGCAAAGATTGAGACAGAGAGACTCATTGCCAGAGAAAGTAAAAATAATCCCAAAATATTTTTTAACTACATAAATAGTAAGAAACTAAAAAATGATGGTGTTGGCCCCTTTAAAAATAGTCTGGGTGAAATGGTGGATGAGGAAAAAGCCAATATGCGAAATGACTTTTTTTCAACAGTATTTACACAAGAAAATCCCATGACAGACAATATGATCAGTGATAACAAAACCTGTCAATTAAATGTCACCTGCTTAACCCAGCAGGAAGTACGGCATCTTCTAAAAATCACTAAAATTGACAAATCCCGGGCCCAGATGGGATACACCCCAGAGTGCTGCAGGAATTAAGTACTGTCATAGATAGACCATTATTTTTAATCTTTAAAGATTCCATAATAACAGGGTATGTACCACAGGACTGGCATATAGCAAATGTGGTGCCAATATTCAAAAAGGGAACAAAAACTGAACTTGGAAATTATAGGCCAGTAAGCTTAACCTCTACTGTGGGTAAAATCTTAGAGGGTTTTCTAAGAGATGCTATACTGGAGTATCTGAAGAAAAATAACCTCATGACCCAATATCAACATGGTTTTACGAGGGACCGTTCCTGTCAAACTAATCTGATAAGCTTCTATGAAGAAGTAAGTTCTGGACTGGACCAAAGAAATGCAGTGGATGTGGCGTATATGGACTTTTCAAAAGCTTTTGATACGGTGCCACACAAAAGGTTGATACATAAAATGAGAGCAATGGGGATTGGGGAAAATATGTGTAAGTGGGTTAAAAACTGGCTTAGCGATAGGAAACAAAGGGTGGTCATTAATGGAACACACTCAGAATGGGTCACAGTTAACAGTGGGGTACCACAGGGATCAGTATTGGGCCCGCTTTTTAATATATTTATTAATGACCTTGTAGGGGGCATACGGAGTAGAATCTCAATATTTGCAGATGACACTAAACTCTGCAGGGTAATCAATACAGAGGAGGACAATTTTATATTACAGGAGGATTTATGTAAACTAGAAGCTTGGGCTGATAAATGGCAAATGCGCTTTAATGGGGATAAATGTAAGGTCATGCACTTGGGCAGAGGAAACAAAAGGTATAATTATGTGCTTAATTGTAAAACACTGGGCAAAACTGTCACTGAAAAATACCTGGGTGAATGGGTAGATGACAAACTCACATTTAGTGGCCAGTGTCAGACAGCTGCTGCAAAGGCAAATAAAATAATGGGATGCATTAAAAGAGGCATAGATGCTCATGAGGAGAACATAATTTTACCTCTATACAAGTCACTAGTGCGACCACACTTAGAATACTGTGTACAATTCTGGTCTCCGGTGTATAAGAAAGACATAGCTGAACTAGAGCGGGTCCAGAGAAGAGCGACAAAAGTCATTAGAGGACTGAGGGGTCTGCAATACCAAGACAGGTTATTAAACTTGGGGTTATTTAGCTTGGAAAAACGAAGGCTTAGGGGTGATCTTATAATAATGTATAAATATATGAGGGGACAGTACAGAGAAGTTTCTAATGATCTGTTTACTCTTAGGCCTGAGACAGGGACAAGGGGGCGTCCTCTACGTCTGGAGGAAAGAAGGTTTAATCATAATCACAGACGTGGATTCTTTACTGTAAGAGCAGTGAGACTATGGAACTCTCTGCCACATGATGTTGTAATGAGGGAGTCACTACTAACATTTAAGAAGGGCCTGGATGTCTTTCTTGAAAACTATAATATTACCAGTTATACATACTAGATTCTTTGATAGGGCGTTGATCCAGGGATCTAGTCTGATTGCCGTATCTGGAGTCAGGAAGGAATTTTTTCCCCCAATGTGGAGCTTAGTGTTGCCACATGGTTTTTTTTTTGCCTTCCTCTGGATCAACATGTTAGGCTATGGGTTGAACTAGATGGACTTAAAGTCTTCCTTCAACCTTAAAAACTATGTTACTATGTATATTTACTTATTCACTGGTTGTTACAATTACATGTTCCATTTTGTAGCTTCTATAGAGTCTGTTCTCTCTTCTTTTCCTCACAAGCTTCGCACTTATCAGCAGTCTTTTAAGCAGTTGGTTCAGGTGTCAGGACCTGGACATCCACTGATCTGCAGTCAATGAAAGAGAACCTTCATAATAATTTTTAGTTTAAACTGTATATATCACTAAAAAGGGGCTGACTTCAAGTTTAGTAGTCTCCACTGTATTACGGATATATGGGCTATTGAATAATAGGGTGCCCAATATGCAAATTTCCCCTTCAACCAAATTATCCGAGATTCCTTTGCGGGAAGAGAGGGGGTGTTACTTTTTCCATTCTATGACACTGTCCAATCATACGAACACAGAGTCAGAGAGGGGGGGGGGGAAACAAAAGGTCTGAGAGAATATCATTACAGACATCTTTGTCTTGCTCTTGCTGAGAACTCTTCCTCCTCTTCCTCCTCGCTGCCTCCTGTGATTCCAGAGCTGGAGAGGAGGAGATCTGCAGTGTGGAGCCTGGAGCAGTGAAGATCATGGTGTGAGCAGCATTGTCACATACAGCGCTCTGGACCTACTGCAGAGATCGGGGCCGACCATCAATACCATCAATCTCCTTATTCCCCGATACCTGTAGAAGGTCCAGAGCAAGATATGTGACAAACGCTGCTCACACAATGATCTTTTCTACCTGGTAGCAGGTTCTTGTTAGATTTTTTTTTCTTTTTTTTTCTTAAACCAGATCACTTTTATTGATAACTTCAATAAACAAAACTGGTACATAGACATTGCATAGATTTTCCTTTTATATTTTCAGTTTAAAGGGAACCTGTCACCTCATGTAAGCCCCCTAACCTGTCAATACCTGTCCCTGCAGCACCCAAATACTTTCTGAATCATCCCTGCCTGAGCTCTTGGGTGTTTGTAAAAGTGAAATAGTATGTTTTAATAACATACATGATTTTTGTCGGGTGGGCGTTTCTGACGGAAGGGCAATGTCTCCAGGGCTGCGCTCCCCTCGCCGCTCCAATCGGAACATATCACAGGCAGACTCCTGCTGCTTGCACGGCGTTTCAGTCTACCACTCCTCAGTTCTGAGTTCCAAACCTGGTTTAGTTCACTTTCTCTGCTCGCACCAAAGGTTACAGCTTAGGTTCAATGGCAGTATGGGTGGTCCTTAGCAACCAGAATGGCTTGTCCAGTACACCCCTTTCATGTTCCTTCCCTCTTGGGTTGTTCTTCCTCAGTGCTGCCTGCTCGCCTCACTCCTGCACGCACCTCCGCACACAGTGCCCCAATCCAGCAGCCACGGGCCTTGTCGGGCGACCAGCTGTGTCCCCTGACCCTAGTATGGCTGCCTTCTCAGTGGATGTGTTGGGAGTAGACCACAGCTCCTCTAGAACTTGTGGCCTCCGGTGCTGTGGTTGGAGCAAGGAGTCTCCTTGCCACCTTCGGGGCCCAGTCCCTGGAGCTCTCCCTACACCTCCACTTTACTTCAGATTTCAGCGCTTGGGTGGATTGCTCACTGCCCGTGCCCTGGGGCTCCTTCTGTCTCTCTGCAGTCTTTTGTCTCGGGACCTGGGACAAGCCCCATCGCTGCTCAAGTCCTCACTACAGCTTACTCCGCCAACCTTCTCTCCAACTGAACTCCGTCTTACTGTCTGACTACTTCCTATGGTGTTTTCCTTTTGTTCCCTCTTCTTGACACTTTCCTGCTAAGTTGCCTTCTACCACCTTTCTCTCCTCGCTGTTCCACTGACAGCCTGAGCTGTCCCACTGACTGGGTTCACCCTCTGTCCCTGGGACCGGGTGTGTTGGGTGTGTTTGTGAGTGACTGAACTTAACAACCTGGTTACTGTAGATGGGAATACCACACCTGTGGATTGGGTGCAATACCCCTCTGTGGCGACCAGACTGCAGGGGCGCCACACTTGTACTTGTCTCTATTGTGTATACCACCCCTTTTCACATGTAAAGCGGCATGGGATGAATGGCGCTATAATAATAAATAATATATAATGATAATTGTTACATAGGGTGTTTTAACCCTCGTTTAGATGGTGCTGTCGCAGTTAACAACATCTGAGAGATTAAATGGTTCCAATTGGGTCTAAAATTGATTCCGGCCAATGTAACGGGGTGTCAGCTATCATGGATTTTGGGGGCACTACACACCTAATCCTCAAAACTATAAAAAAGTGTCACTGAGGATTAAGGCCCTTTAACGTTCACTGTGAAAAGGCATGTCAGCAGACTTAAGAGGATTAATATTACAATCTATTACACCTTGCACTGATTTCTGAAATTTGCTCCCCTCTCTTTGTCTCCTACAAATTGAATTTCAATACAATTTGTTTCAAAAGTCAGCATTTCTTAAAAAAATTTTTTTTTCTTCTCAGATGACTGTGCATCAGAGGGATATCTGCCATTTACTAATGTTGAAGCAGCTGATTATGGAATCACACCATATATATATGAAGATCATGATATAATTCCACATGGACCGCCAGCCCATCACAACAAAAATCTATCATCTATTCCTGATCAACAGGTCCTATCTCCTGATTCATTACAGACTGATAATGAAAATAACAAAAAAAATGCTGAACATCAAAAAGCTCATACAGGGGAGAAGTCATTCTCATGTTCACAATGTGCAAAATGTTTTGCTAAAAAATCAAGTCTTATTGTACATCAGAGAAGTCACACAGGGGAGAAGCCATTTTCATGTTTAGAATGTGGGAAATGTTTTAACAAGAAAGAAAGTCTTACTATACATCAGAGAAATCACACAGGGAACAAGCCATTTTCTTGTTCAGAATGTGGGAAATGTTTTAGCAAGAAAGAAAAGCTTACTGCACATCAGAGAATTCACACAGGGGAGAAGCCATTTTCTTGTTCAGAATGTGGGAAATGTTTTAGCAAGAAAGAAAATCTTACTAGACATCAGAGAACTCACACAGGGGAGAAGCCATTTTTATGTTCAGAATGTGGGAAATGTTTTACTAACAAAGGAAATCTTGTTAAACATAGACACATCCACACAAGTAAGAAGCTACTTTCATGTCTAGAATGTGGGAAATGTTTTAATAACAAAGGAAATCTTGTTAAACATAGAAGCACTCACACAAGGAAGGAACCATTTTCTTGTCCAGAATGTGGGAAATGTTTTACTCGGAAAACAAATCTTAATGCACATCTGAGAATCCACACAGTTAAAAATCCATTTTAATGTCCAGAATGTGGATGACAATTTTCACTGGCTGTCAGAAAAGGAGGTTAAGAAACTTTTTTTCTTCATGTATGTGTAATAAGACTTGGTAATGGGCTGCTTTCCCTTCACTGCTATCCACCCCCACACAGCGTCCATAACCGATAGAATGACCATAGATTACAGGTCTCAAGGATAAGAGCTGCTTTACTTCAGCAGAACGGGGAGATATAATATGGAGTACTTGTTTAAAAGTTCAATAGGTAATCCACGGCGAGTACAGTTCATGATTGGATTCTGACACAGAATTAAGGTTCTGGAGTGTTAAGAACTTGTATTAGTAAGAAGCAGTACTTGTAGGTAATTATAAGAAAGTTCAAATTCTTTTGGGGCATATAAGTAGAAAAGGAGATGTATAGCAGGAGTATTTACAGACCTGGCTTCCTATATCCTTTTCACAGCTGGTCACGGTCCGTGCAGAAATATACTTAAAGTAAATAAAGGATAATGTACGGTGATGTGGGCGTTCCTTGATTTCCTCAACACGCGGGGCAATAGGTTCTCATGTGCACTTTCAGTGTGACCTAATGCTGGAGAAACGTGGGTTAATCCGGACAGCGCAAGAGCCAGGGTTAAAAGTCTTTAGCCATCTTAGCTGTTAAAGCCAAGGAAAGAATCCTAGGCATTAGGCTTGGCTGTAAGTCTAGAGATGAATAAGATGAAGAGAAGGATGAACCACCAGCCATAGAGCCCAGAAGATGTGTGGAGACATGAGGTCTTCTCTGTGTTACATCTTGTACTAGACTGGGGACTTTACAGATCTCTGTCTTGTCTAGACAGAGACTGGAGTTAGCTCCTCCGATTGAAACTTGGTGACAGGGTCACTGACCAATAGGGTCTACACTCAATTCTGTCAGATTGTACATTGTGAGAGTTTAATATAAATCATACATTTCACCAGCAGATGTTGCTGGAACACAACAAATGAAAAATCATTAAAGGTGACTGGAAATGGATATCTACAGTTTATCAATGATATAAGATAAGATAAGATAAACTATATAGATCCCGGAGGAAATTACAGTATTACAGCAGCAGAAAAAGATCAAGAACATATGGAATAAATGTAAAGATATAACTAAGGAGTGTAGTTGCAGTGTACAGATACTACTCACGGTCCAGGATTACTTAAAGGGATATACACAGTCTGGACCGGGTCACTACATATGAGAATTGCTGATGGACCACACTTTGGTCAAACTCTGGCCCGAAAAAATCTGTCTATTTTTCTTAGGGTATGTGCCCACATAGTGGTTTAGTGACGTTCAAACCGTCAGTAAACCGGTGGAAATTTGCAGGAGCCTAGAGTTCTGAGCTCTGAAGTCGCCAGCTGTTTTCCACCGGTTTCCGAGCGGTTTCCCAGCGTTTTTTTCAGCGTTTGCACAGCATTTTACAGTCGGTTTTTCCGGCGGTTTTAAAAGCGGTTTTCTATGGAGGATTTTGTTCATTTTCTGCCTCAGAAACGATCACAAACCGCTGAGAAGAATTGACATGTTGTATGCTCCTAAACCGCTAGGAAACCGCTCAACCTCTGGCAGATCCGCTGACATAAACCCACTATGTGTGCACAGCGGTTTCTAAATTACATAGGGTTACTTGTAAGTCCTAACGCTGCTTAGGATTTACATAAATTTAAATAAAACCTATGCTAAACCGCCGGCGGTTTTCGCTGCTAAACCGACGTTAAACCACTATGTGGGCACGCACCCTTATACTTCAGAAAATCTGAAAGAGCGTAGAAATGTTATGTTTCTGTAGTGGCGTCTTGAAGACATTTCAAGATCTGCTTTTGTGTTCCATTTTTGGAAAATATGTTGAGGATGGAAGACCTTAGAGAGCTGGAATCTGGTCTGCAATTTTCTAAACTGTCTGATTTACCTATGGGGCAAATTTGCACCAGATTTGTCCAAACATTTGCCTGCAAATTCATATTTGCTGTTGTGTTCCCTTTTTTTGGGGGGAATATGTGGGGAACACAAGGTCGTAGAGATCTGGCATTTTTTCATAAATTGATATTTGAATGTGTTGTGTTTTTGAGCGAGTATCTTGAGAACGGCAGGTCAAAGAAAGATGAAATTTGTTTCAAATCCTCCTGAAGGCCTGACTTACCTAATTTGAAGCAGATTGGTCCAGTCATTGTACCAAGCTGGGGTCTACCGATCAAACCATCTATTCTAGTAATACGTTTCACATATACAATCATGGCCAAAAGTATTGACACCCCTGCAAGTCTGTCAGATAATACTCAGTTTCTTCCTGAAAATGATTGCAATCACAAATTCTTTGGTATTATTATCTTCATTTAATTTGTCTTCAATGAAAAAACACAAAAGAGAATGAAGCAAAAAGCAAAACATTGATCATTTCACACAAAACATCAAAAAGGGCCGGACAAAAGTATTGGCACCCTCAGCCTAATACTTGGTTGCACAACCTTTAGCCAAAATAACTGCGATCAACCTCTTCCGGTAACCATCAATGAGTTTCTTACAATGCTCTGCTGGAATTTTAGACCATTCTTCTTTGGCAAACTGCTTCAGGTCCCTGATATTTGAAGGGTGCCTTCTCCAAACTGCCATTTTTAGATCTCTCCACAGGTGTTCTATGGGATTCAGGTCTGGACTCATTGCTGGCCACCTTAGAAGTCTCCAGTGCTTTCTCTCAAACCATTTTCTAGTGCTTTTTCAAGTGTGGTTTTGGTCATTGTCCTGCTGGAAGACCCATGACCTCTGAGGGAGACCCAGCTTTCTCACACTGGGCCCTACATTATGCTGAAAAATTTGTTAGTAGTCTTCAGACTTCATAATGCCATGCACACGGTCAAGCAGTCCAGTGCCAGAGGCAGAAAAGCAACACCAAAACATCAGGGAACCTCCGCCATGTTTGACTGTAGGGACCGTGTTCTTTTCTTTGAATGCCTCTTTTTTTCTCCTGTAAACTCTATGTTGATGCCTTTGCCCAAAAAGAGAGAACATTCTTCCAAAACGTTTTAGGCTTTCTCAGGTAAGTTTTGGCAAACTCTAGCCTGGCTTTTTTATGTCTCGGGGTAAGAAGTGGGGTCTTCCTGGGTCTCCTACCATACAGTCCCTTTTCATTCAGATGCCGACGGATAGTACGGGTTGACACTGTTGTACCCTCGGACTGCAGGGCAGCTTGAACTTGTTTGGATGTTAGTCGAGGTTCTTTATCCACCATCCGCACAATCTTGCGTTGAAATCTCTTGTCAATTTTTCTTTTCCGTCCACATCTAGGGAGGTTAGCCACAGTGCCATGGGCTGTAAACATCTTGATGACACTGCGCACGGTAGACACAGGAACATTCAGGTCTTTGGAGATGGACTTTTAGCCTTGAGATTGCTCATGCTTTCTCACAATTTGGTTTCTCAAGTTCTCAGACAGTTCTTTGGTCTTCTTTCTTTTCTCCATGCTCAATGTTGTACACACAAGGACACAGGACAGAGGTTGAGTCAACTTTAATCCATGTCAACTGGCTGCAAGTGTGATTTAGTTATTGCCAACACCTGTTAGGTGCCACAGGTAAGGTACAGGTGCTGTTAATTACACAAATTAGAGAAGCATCACATGATTTTTCTAAGGGTTCAATACTTTTGTCCACCCCCTTTTTATGTTTGGTGTGGAATTATATCCAATTTGGCTTTAGGACAATTCTTTTTGCGTTTTTTTCATTGAAGACAAATTAAATGAAGATAATAATACCAAAGAATTTGTGATTGCAATCATTTTCAGGAAGAAACTGAGTATTATCTGACAGAATAGCAGGGGTGTCAATACTTTTGGCCAACACTGTATATTGATATGTGAAAGTATGATGTAGCCGCTGCTCATCACGAAAACCCAACAGGATTATCCCAGGAGTCACTAGGACCGGAGGTCGGACCACCTCAGACAGGTCCATCATTTATGTCTAGAAAGTACAAATACTGGAACAGGAAACCATTATACTTAGTCCCTCTTACATTTGGTATTTTGTGTTCGGTTTTACTCCTTAATGAGCGCTCTGATATAAACACTCAAAGCGTCATGCGCTTGGTTATTCTCCTCTGTGAAGATGTATTTAGATTTATAGATTAAGAAATAAAAGTATCCTTAACTAATGGTATTTTATAGAAACCAATTATTGATTTATCACAAACTTTACTTATGATTTTAATGTTTCTGGTAATAAATGTGTGAGAGAAGACAAACGACAACCTGGAACCCGCAGAAGAAATGACTGTTCCAGGACCTAAAAGCTGATATACTGCTAAAGCATCAGCTCTGCCAGATGACAACAAGCCTTTCACAGGACATTGTTGCCCAACTTGGTTTAAACAGCGACTCATTACTGCCACATCTGTCAGCTCAAAAAGATGACCTTGGACAGACTTGGCTCTACCCACTCCAAAGGAATCCCAGCCTTCTTTCTTTTAATGATCTTTTTATTGAGCAGTAGAGGGTATACAATCAATGAACCATTCCCTCACACAGGGAAAAGTTTGTAGTAATTTTAACAAAAAGCATCAACAATTATAAGTAAATTCTTACTACGTGACTTATAAACCGTTTCCCTCAACTGGTTTTACCTAATAAAGAACCAAGAGGAAAAATAATAGGTAAAAAGATAACAACAGAAAGTAGAGGGGGTGAAAGCTGGGAAGGGGTCAGCGTGGGAAAGAATTGCGAGGGGCAGGGGAATTTATGGGAGATGGGTCTGCGAGACAGTTCTCTCAGTCACATAAGTCAGTCAGAAGTAGAAATTCTTGTGAATTCCGGGGTCGCTCTATAAGACTTTGTAAATATGTTACCTGTTATAAATTGTTCTTCCTTTTGTTCAAACACAAAAAGTGCTCAGTCCAGGAGTACTGAAATTACCTAGGGGGGTATGTGGCGCCCTGCTCACGCAGGAAGCCACAGACTTCCCTAATGCACAGCTGGGTTTCCACAGCAGCTACCTACTACATGCAACATCTTCCACCCCGGCACAGTAGGGGGAGCACCACTTGCTGACCTTAGGCGAGATCCCCTATAAATACTGCTGCTTGGGGAGGAGTTAGTCAGAGTGTGCAGACACTAGGGGAGCTGCGAAGACGTCCTGGTGGTCGGTGCCGCAATTAGGCCCGAGCCAGTTACCCGGAGTGGCCCTTCTGACGTCCCGCAAGCCTAGGAGTGGGGACAGAAGGCAAGGAGCAGAGCCAAAAGGGAGTGAGAAACTAATGGATGTTCACCCAGAGACGTACCGGACATCGGGGATCCGCACCTGTAGGATACTTCAGGACTACAGAAAACCCCGTCACACCGTGGAGACTTCAGTCACCCGGTCCCCCTGTGAGTCCAGAGAGAGGGAGCCAGACACCGCAGTGAGATATCACAAATCAGTGATCAGAGAGGGTAACCTGTGGACCGCGCAGAAGGAGGGAGAGAGGACAGAGAAAGTGAGGAGGCCGGTCTGGCTGCAAGCAGACAAGGGCTTCAGGAACAGTAGAGAAGCTGAGGAGGCCTTATACCCACGTTCTGTGGAAGCTCACTGTGCACCTGGTCACCCGGAAGTGCCCTGGACATTTTACCTGCTCATACCACCAGTAAAAAGGTAAAAGAGACTTTCTTCAGTGTGTGTGTGTCATTCCTCTCCGGTCCCGGTGCCCCTTATAGACTGCTCTATCACTCTCACCCGACCTTCCGTTCCACTCCAAGCTGCCTCTTTACACTACGCTGCCCCAGAGGCCCAGTTCCACCAGTAGGAAGCTTTGCCATCTCAGCCGCACTACCATCTACCTCCAGCGGACTGTGGCGGTGCTGGTGACCCATCACCAGGTACTACAAGTGGCGTCACATGACAAACTCTTATTCCCTGTAAATACACCCTTTTTGAAGTGTCACCCAGGCCACGGGCTCAGGCGCTGCCACCCATGACAATCCCCCGTGCGGAAGCATCCACCGAGCCTGATACCCAAGTACCCCAGGGCCTGGGGCTCGACACTATCACTGTCCAAAGTCAATCAGTATATCATCAAGAGGGTCTCCTGTGATAGATGAGGTGCCATAGATAAAGTCACTGTCTCTTATGACCTATTCCTGAGAACTCTTATGGGGCGTTATAATCTGGCCAACCCTTTTTAACAAATCCATCCCCCGTGTCAACTTCAACAAGAGTCGTTATACCTCATCCTGTACATTGATATAATTTACCCCTGGACTAACATGGTATTAAGAAATCACGAACGGTGACACGGCACAGGGAGCAGCAATATTGTTTTACTGAATCTTGGTGGGATTGATGGTGGATAGGCTATTGGGGATCTCCTGGTCCAAATTGGGGACTCTCTCCCTTTCCCCATGGCTGGGGTGATCCCGTAGCCCACACCACCATTAACCCTGGATATATATATATTTTTTTCAACTAGAGAGGTGTACCTCGTGACAATGAAAAGAGAGAATATGACCGTGACTTTATCTATGGCACCTCATCTATCACAGGAGACCCTCTTGATGATATACTGATTGATTCCTGACATTTTCTGGTCCTTTGAAGCCGAGTCCACAGATCCCCTCCTGCGGTGTCTGAACAGCAAAACTGACACTGTGCACTGGGAGGGTCGCAGACTCTCTACACCTAAGTCCTCCATCTGAATTGACGTCAAAAGAGGCCAGTTTTCTCATTGACTCCAGGAGGGGTGATGGATTTGAACACAGCCAAGAAGCTGGTGGCTGGACATGTCTGACTTCGGTAAGACCCTTTTTGTTTGTTAATTGTTAGGATGTTTGTCTACTAATAAGAATGTTGTGATAGTTGTTTTAGCGGTACTGGGAATCCAAAGGATGTGGAAGTTGCGAACAAGGGGACTAGAAGGCTCAATTCCAATGTCTTATTGCCTGAAGATAACTTCTAACCATTTTGTTCTGAGTGCCTGAGCTTCTGGAGACGTCCGTCTATCTCTTGTATCAGACTCTTTGGGGAACGTTGTTGGATGGCTTAAGTACATTGAATTGACTGTTGGAACCTTTTTACATGACTATCCTGAGGATTGGAAGGACCTTGTAGTGAGGATAACTAGTGAGGAAAACTAGTGAAGATAACTACTTTCAATTGTATAGTTTGTGTGGAGGAGGGCCCAGCCAATTACTGCTGGACATTCCTCCATGAAACATTGAGGGTCCTTGTACACGGTCTATGAGAAGACCACTGTAATAAACTACTCCGTGCACACGTTAAAGATATTTTGTCTAGACGGTTTAGGTGGGGCATATATGTATTAACATTTGTTTGTCCAATAATTGTATGTGAAAGAAGGTACCATTTATTTGTCTAATAATTGTGTGTGGAAGAAGGTGACTGGTATGAGACTCCTTGCATGAACTGAATGACCGTATGCATGTAATAAGGATTTAAACATAAAAATCCTGACTCTATAAAGGAGTCCAATTAGGTGTGATCCCTGGTCAATTGACACCAGGGATAAAATGGAGGAATATTAACAAGTGAAACACATAGTCACACTTGTGAGAGTGAGATAAGCTGAAAGCAAATATTTTGTTATTATTGTGAAGCTAAGCAGAAAGACTGGGAACACGTAGTCGGGCTTGTCCTGTCCGTGCTTCTGGTGGCCTATTGTTTTGCGATAACCTAACTAATATTTGGCGAGGCTGCAAGTGATACAACTGTGCTAAATACTGTGCCCTGGGTGTAAATTTGGATTGATGTTAGCTATATCCTCTGAGGGTTGGAGAATTGCTAAAATTGTTGAAGGGATATAGTCAAGTGTGCACTGGGTTTGGACCTGTGTCAGAATGATATCCAGAGTTTAAAGTGTTCCGATTTAATGTTCATGGGATCTACATTGTTCAGTGGACCCCTGGAACATTGTTGAATCACATAGAGGAACATAATCTCTGGTATCCTACAAACATACCATTTCAGGTGTTCTCTAAATAACAGAAAACCAGAAGATCACACTCTGTCTGCAAATCTTTTGGTTCTCCTCAGTGGATTCCAGCTTTAACATGGGTAATGTGTCAGGTACAAGAATAAAATGTATAATTAAAATCAAGGAGACAAAGAGAGGCGCAGATTGTGCCTTATCACTAGCGACACGCACAAAACAAGAGCTAAAAATGAGCTTGCTCACCTGGTTTGGTTGTGATAACCCACAACCATCTTGAACGCCTGAGTTACAGCTGCTGCAGAACCTCCACCGCCACATGCATGTGGGAAACCAAATAGCTAAAACAGGAATGGTGTCTCACGGTCCGCGCTGCTGCCTCATTGAATGCACTGGGAAGACATTGCTTTATCCATCACCTCTTTTATTCCTCCACACTCTACCTAGAGCAGTAAAGATAGCAGACAGAACCTCATGGATACACCTATCACATTGTAAACTCTTAAAACATTTAAGGGAAACAGCAGGGATAGACAGGGAAGCAACCCACCCACCTGAAGCCTAAGCCTGGATACAAAGGGGGCCTCTCCACTAGGGAGAGTTCATCTCAAGTCCCAAAACCCCTTCTCCGGTGGACGGTGTTGGGTAGGATTCTGAATAAGAAAGGGAAAGTCTAAAAAGAACATAATGAATATGATAAAATAATTTTTATTAATGTTAGGATCATTAAGGGTACCTTTACACGCCGCTACTGGCGGGTGGATACAACCAGCTACTTCACGTGCACGAGCACGCACAAACAGTTACAAACGGTAAACGCACCATCTTTACACGCCGCCACAAGGTGCGCTACGCTACGTTACATCTATCTCTGGATACACCGCCCGGGTGCCTCAAGTCACCTTCTGTAGCTCATCGTACCTCATTTACACACTGCTACAACCAGCTAATATGGGCGGACCTGGTACAGCAGGGACAGCACATAGGCGTGCCACAATTGAGGATTACGAGACGTCCGTATGCTGATAGGACAAAGCAAGAACATCATGATTGGGCAGGCATCGCAGGAGGCTGTTTAATACATGACGCTCGAGCAATTGAGTAGTGTGACTGGTCAGCTCCTTAAATATGCCTCCCTATGCAGCGACTACCAATCGTAATGCAGGAACTTCCTCCAATGATCGCTGAAGGGGGGTGGTTTCCCGGAGCCTGTGTCACGCCCCAGCTACATACCAGGTACATAGCCTGGTGTCGACACATCCCTTCTGTTGCTTCTTTACACGCCGATACAGGTCGCTACAATCGCCTGTGTAGCCACCTGTTTCCGGGCAGTGCTCGGAAACAGATGTATCTGTTGCCGGGTGCCTCCTACCGTCTTTACACGCCGCTACTACGGGGTATTTTGCCGCTACAAGCTACATTTGTAGCCTGTAGCTGGTTGTATCCACCCGCCAGTAGCGGCGTGTAAAGGGCCCCAAACTGTAATCACTCTAAGACTCCAAGGGGCACCTATAAGAAACTATGGTAGTTTTGGATTAGACTACCTGGTAACTAATGTGACCTTTTACCAGGGAGAGACATCTACAGTGGAAGTGGACTTATCCTCACAGGTAAAAGATAAGAGAATGCAGCTAAGTTAACATGGGCAGATAAATATGTGTCTCCCCACCTCAATAACCCTGGCTCCTATCTGGTGTAAGGATTGGACCTTTGCCAAATGGACTCATGGGTAGAATTATAGCTACAAAATATTCTGGGGTGGGACAAATCCCGACACAAAACTAAAGATTCAAGATTATAAAAAAGACTGGTTCAGAATGTACCACCAATGTTAATTGCAATAAACTCCTAATCACATTAGAAAAAATGTGACCCCAGAGATCAATAATTATATGCAATAGGAGCTTATGTTTCAGGAACATAGGCTACTTCTATATAGTAATAAGAGAGCATGAAACAAAATAGAATCAAACCATATAGAAACTGGGTAACAATTGGGACCAGTAGTTCATTTTTATGACATGACATGTGAAGAAAAACTGGCCCTAGTACACTGAAAAGGTGGAATGGTTGGAATGGTAAAATGTACTGCATGAAAGCACAGCGACAGCTTGATACTCCACCTTTTGCTTACAGCAACAATAAAGACCTGGAGGGACTGCAGTGCATATTACAGCTATACAACTCTACTAACAAAACAACTATTGAAAAATGTAAGACCCATTCCTTGTTGCATCCCCCTGTGTTAAGGAAGGATATACCCCCATTGGTGACTGCCTATCCCAGGAATTACACTTGCTTCTAGAAGAAAGGTGTTGGTAAGAACTTAAAGACCTTGGATAAAAACTACTGTGCTGAGTCCAGAAATATAACTGACCCTGGGTCTCACTATCCTAAGGACTGGTTTGAGAACCAGGACATCCCGAGGGCAGATATATTGTGGTTATGCAGGGATGGGAGGTTGAGGCCTAACCTTCCGGCCAAATGGAAGGGAAGCTGTGCCTTGGTATACCTTCTAATGCCCTTCCACCTGTTCTCAGTGCATGAACTAAAAGGGATCAGAAAAATACCATGGAAGAATTGGCACAGAATTAAGAGGGATCAGGTACCTAGTGGGTCCTTTTACCAACAGATCTATATTGATGACATAGGTGTTCAAAGGGGGGTCCCTAGTGAATTTAAAGCAAGAAATCAAGTTGCTGCAGGGTTTGAATCCTTTCTGATGGGGTGGGTTATGATAAATAAAAACGTAGATTGAATAAATTACAGAATAACCAGAACAATGTATCAAGAGGTAAACCTCACCAAAGACCTTAATGATGACATCGACCCTTACCTTGGTGTTGAGGAAGAGGTGCATTCAGCCTAATGCCAAGAAGCAGATGAGCTCCCTACCCTTAATCTAAGAAAAATCCACCTTTCTGACAATGATGGCGCTTGTAAAACCAAAAGGAAGCAAGATACCCGAAGAAAAGAGACTGGATAATGAATAACAGGAGGGAAAGTTATAGAAATCTTAATATTATATTAACTTTGATAGCTTAATAGAATCTTCTATAAAGTCTATATTCATTATGTAGTTAAGTTCCTATATGTAGGTACTATATTTCGCTTGCATGTGAGGTGATGTACAGTATTTTTCCAGAATGTCTGGTTGAAACGTTCAATGCCGAAAAGTAGAACGCATGGGTGGGATGTTCCAAGGCTAAAAAGTGTTCTTACTCCAAGACATGTGGATGATTTATTAAAACAATGTACTCTTTAAAAATATAATTAACTTGTGAGGAAAAGTTTCTCTTATCTCGTAGTAATGGAAATGTTCCAAGCGTTTGTAATATGTAGCATCTGTAATGTAACTTGTATAACGTCATCCTTCAATGTTGATTATAGAAATAGGTGTAAACCCAGAAAAGTCAGACACTCTACCATATCTCTTTTGAGGTTGTCTTTGAGTTGTCTCCTCATATATGAGAAGTAAACCTGGGTGTTGATTCGACTTCAGCCGTCTCCAGCCATTTCATTCCATAAAGGGAGATTTTCCTGACAGTTGTTCCAGTTGAAGCTGTGGAGTACCTGTCTAATGATGATAGAAAGTGCAGGGTTTAGATTTAGGTAAGTGTTAAGGGGTGACCCCTCTTCCCTCTCCCTATCGCCAGGGCCTCCCTTTTTACCTTTTTCCTGGTGTTCCCCTCCTGTAACACTCACACCATGCTTTTCCTCACTGTGACATGAGAGGTTTCCTCTAACTATAGATCTTACATTGCTACACAGAAAAAAACAGGTTGAAAATACTCCACTTGGCCCACATTAAAATCAAGCCCTTATCAATGGGACATCAGCCACTGTACTAGAGGAGATCACATCTGTATTGTAATGGAATTAACACCAAACTGACAATTTGAGTTTCTTTCATAAATAATGTCCTGAAAATCAATTCTTCAATTTACTTTTATTCAAAATAATGAGGTTTTATGCTTTAAAAAATGTCCTAAAGGGCTGGCCCACGGGATCACACTACTTACTTTGCTGTTTACTGCCTGTAGTTAAAGGGACTCTGTCAGGTCATTTTTCAGTATGATACTAACAGTGTCCTTGTGCTTGGGCAGAGCTTTCAGAATATGTAAAAATCATTACTGCACCCTGTGTTGTTTCCTTGCTATAAGCATTTTTACACCCTGCAGGCAGCTGGAAGCACTAATCCGGTTCATTACTTTCACTGCCGAATAGTCCGCAGTATGTAAATGTTCATTTATTATTCACTTCCCAAGCAGCTATTCCCTCCCTCCTCCCTGTGCTCGGTGTCTCACTACTAGCTTTCATTTTAATTTTCCTGTCTTGCACAGTGCTTCTTAGGGGGAGGGAGAGATGGCAGGCATATACCTAGCTAAGCTATCACAGGTAAGGCAGTCTCTTCCATGTGTTGCTCTGAGCAAAAGCCTGTACAGTCTGTAAGAGATTCTATGTGTTTATTTGAACATTTGTTTTCCTGCATACAAGGAGAGCAGCCCAGCTCCATCCCATCTTTTCAGCCCACCTTGGGTGAGGAAGAGGAGAAGGAACAGGACTTGTTTTTCCATGCTACAGAGAGGACTACAACCCCAGCTACATATCTGTCCAGTGTGGATGGCTTGAAGAGGAGGAACAGGAGGGATGAGGAACATATATACCAGTATGTGGACAAATATACCAGGATGAGTGACAGATATACCAGGATTGTTAGCCTGGTTTCATGCTGCAGTTATCCCTGATCAGGTTCCATCCAGTTTGTGTGCCAAAACCAGGAGAGGAACTTGCAGAGAAAAACTATAATTGCAAGATTGACACCTGTTCTGAGTTTTGGAGACACTCCTGGTTTTGGTACACAAACCGAATGGAACCTGATCAGGGATAAAACTGTAGTGTGAAACCAGCCTTACCCATATACCAGGATAGGGACATATATACCAGAATGGGTACATATATACCAGGATAGGTACATATATATCAGAATGAATGGCAGATATACCAGGATGGGGACATATATACCAGTATGGAGACATATATACCAGGATGGGGACATATATACCAGGATGGTGACAGATATACCAGTATGGATACATATATACCAGGATGGATGACACATATCCCAGGGTGCAGTGAATCTCTTGCCCCTCAGTAGAATTGCAGTGCAGAGCTGTTATGGCGGTGACTATGCAAGATCAGCACAGACCTTTCCTCCTTATCATTTGGATCTTTTCACCTGAGCTGTAAATAAGTGACTGAGCCCAGGACAATCCTGTCAGGACGTGTGTGTGTGATAACACTCAGTGCTGTGCAGCCGTCTGGTGCTGAGGAGCCACCGCCGCCTCCACCGCTGGGGATAATGGACCATAGAGGAGCTCAGGAGCCCATACAGGAGAAGATCACGTTGTCACTGGTTATCACCTCATATGGATCCCACAATACATCACTGAGCAGATCTCTGATCTCATAGATGTGATGTGTCGTTCGCGAACGAGCTGACACATTGAGCCGCCTCTTTGATGTGAATGATAAGAGCAGAGTTTTTTTTTTCTCTGCGGGCAGCTGAATGAAGCCTGACAGTGACTGGCCTGGGAGTAACAGTCTGGAGATAAGTGGAGGTGTAAACAAATGCAAAGAGACCTGTGAAGTTCCTCCTCTCAATTAAATAAATACACACACATTGTTTCTTCCTTAGGGCAGTAGGCACATGACCACCAGTGAATGATATCCTAAGGTTACATTTCCTGACCTCATCTGGCATATGGTATATGTAGGAGGAGAGGCAGCTTGTTTGTTATTATCAATGATCATCTTCTCAAAGTATTAGGATTCAGGAACACTACCTAGACCTGTTGTTGGGTAAGTAATATGATTTTAGGCAAAACGTGGAGAGACGTAGGTGCAGCTTTTTTTTTCTATTTTAATAGTCATAACAAATCATGTTAATTTTAGATGTAAACAGATCTGACTTCTGCACACATCTATAAAACACTTTTTTTTTTTGTATTGCTTCCTTATTCTCAGTGGCGTAACTAGAGTCTGATGAGCCCTGGTGCGATATTTAGACCTGCCCCCCACCTCACACTCCGCGCATACACACGTTGGTCAGATACATGGGCCCCGTGTATATATGTCCCTTGTCCTGGTATATATGGTCTTCCCCTCCCACCACCATAGTCCTCCAATTATTATAATGCATCCCCATATTCCTCCATATATTACAATATACTCTCATAGTCATCTATGTATTATAAGGCATCCTGTAGTCCCCCATAGTAATCAAAATATTATAATGCACACCCATTATCCTCTATATAGTATAATGCTGCCTCAAAGCCCTCCATACAGCATAATGCAACCTGATATTCCTCCATATAGTATAATGCAGCCTCACATCCCTCCATATAGTATAATGCAGTCTTATTGTTCTCCATATAGCATAATGCAACCCCCCATAGCCCTCCATATATTATAATGCACCTCATAGTCCTCTATATAGTATAATGCATCTCCATAGTCCTCCATACAGTACAATGCAACCTCATAGTTCTTCATATAGCATAATGCACCCCCATAGCCCTCCATATAATATAATACAGCTTCACAGCCCTCCATATAGTACAATGCACCCTCTATAGTCCTTCATGTAGTATAATGCAGCTTCATATCCCTCTATATAGTATAATACAGGTTTATATCCCTCTGTATAGTATAATGCATTCCCATACGCTCTCCCATATAGTATAATGCACCCCCATAGTCCTCCGTATAGCATAATTCCACCCCCCATAGTCCTCTGTATGGCATAATGCACCACCATAGTCCTCCATATAGTATAATGGACCCCCACAGCCCTCCATATAGCATAATACATCCCCATAATGCTCCATATAGTATAATACTGACTAACAGCCCTCCATATAGTATAATGCAGCCTCGAAGCCTTCCATATATCATAGTGCAGCCTCACAACTCGCCATACAGCCCCCTCCTCCCTCAAAATCCTCTGGCCAGCGTGTACACATTAAAAAATCTGTACTTACCTTTCCTGGTTCCCTCGCAGCTCCGTTCTCCTTGCCAAAATTTGGGATTAGGTCAGCAATGTCTGATCAGTAGGAGTGCGACACCTAGCACCCCTGACAGCTGTTCTAGGTGTCAACTGGAACTGATCTGTCTACTATTTAGCAGCCATGGCATCTACTGCACATTTGCCTCCTATTCAAATCCGTAAAAGTCACATGTGCAGTACGGTCTACAGCCGCTACAGTAGACAGAGCAACTGTATAACAGAGGAGATCCGGCTTCTATTAGCAATGAGAACAGCTGATCGGTAAGGTACCAGGTGTCTCACTCTCACGAATCAAGAGGAGTGAGGACCCTGTACAGAAGAGCTGACAATCTGAGGAAACAATAATGCAGTCTACTATTTACAGCTCATCAATCTAGCAAAGTTGTTATCAATGAGACAAAGTACAGTTGCATACGTCTACAGCCGTCAGTAGAAGAGAACTGTTAACAGGGAGATCTCTCTAAGTTAGAAATGAGAACACTGATCGGGAAGGTATCAGTGTTCATCCAGGAATCAAGTGGAGTGAGACCCTGTACAGGAGAGATGCTGACAATCTGTAGAAAATAAGGAAATCATTTTACATGGATTCATATATACATCAAAGGTGTATAATGAGGAGACACTGTACAGGAGAGGTTCTGTATTCATCACAGGGTGTATAATGAGGAGACACTGTACAGGGGAGGTTCTTATTCATCACAGGGTGTATAATGAGGAACATGTACAGGGGAGGTTCTGTATTCATCACAGGGTGTATAATGAGGAGATCACTGTACAGGGGAGGTTCTGTATTCATCACAGGGTGTATAATGAGGAGATCACTGCACAGGGAGGTTCTGTATTCATCACAGGGTGTATAATGTAATGAGGAGATCACTGTACAGGGGAGGTTCTGTATTCATCACAGGGTGTATAATGAGGAGATCACTGTACAGGGGAGGTCTGTATTCATCACAGGGTGTATAATGAGATCACTGTACAGGGGAGGTTCTGTATTCATCACAGGGTGTATAATGAGGAGATCACTGTACAGGGGAGGGTCTGTATTCATCACAAGGTGTATAATGAGGAGATCACTGTACAGGGGAGGTTCTGTATTCATCACAGGGTGTATAATGAGGAGATCACTGTACAGGGGAGGTTCTGTATTCATCACAGGGTGTATAATGAGGAGATCACTGTACAGGGGGGTCTGTATTCATCACAGGGTGTATAATGAGGAGATCACTGTACAGGGGAGGTTCTGTATTCATCACAGGGTGTATAATGAGGAGATCACTGTACAGGGGAGGGTCAGTATTCATCACAGGGTGTATAATGAGGAGATCACTGTACAGGGGAGAGTCTGTATTCATCACAGGGTGTATAATGAGGAGATCACTGTACAGGGGAGGTTCTGTATTCATCACAGGGTGTATAATGAGGAGATCACTGCACAGGGAGGGTCTGTATTCATCACAGGTGTATAATGAGATCACTGTACAGGGGAGGGTTCTGTATCATCACAGGGTGTATAATGAGGAGATCACTGTACAGGGAGGGTCTGTATTCATCACAGGGTGTATAATGAGGAGATCACTGCACAGGGGAGGGTCTGTATCATCACAGGGTGTATAATGAGGAGATCACGTTACAGGGGAGGTCTGTATCATCACAGGGTGTATAATGAGGAGATCACTGTACAGGGGAGGTTCTGTATCATCACAGGTGTATAATGAGGAGATCACTGTACAGGGGAGGTGTCTGTATACATCACAGGGTGTATAATGAGGAGATCACTGTACAGGGGAGGGTCTGTATTCATCACAGGGTGTATAATGAGGAGATCACTGTACAGGGGAGGTTCTGTATCATCACAGGGTGTATAATGAGAATCACTGTACAGGGGGGTTCTGTATCATCACAGGATGTATAATGAGGAGACACTGTACAGGGGAGGTTCTGTATCATCCACAGGGTGTATAATGAGGAGATCACTGTACAGGGGAGGGTTCTGTATCATCACAGGTTTATAATGAGGAGACACTGTACAGGGGAGGGTCTGTATCATCACAGGATGTATAATGAGGAGACACTGTACAGGGAGGGTCTGTATTCATCACAGGGTGTATAATGAGGAATCACTGTACAGGGGGGTTCTGTATCATCACAGGTGTATAATGAGGAGACACTGTACAGGGAGGGCTGTATCATCACAGGTGTATAATGAGGAGATCACTGTACAGGGGAGGGCTGTATCATCACAGGTTGTATAATGAGGAGACACTGTACAGGGGAGGGTCTGTATACATCACAGGGTGTATAATGAGGAGATCACTGTACAGGGGAGGGTCTGTATTCATCACAGGGTGTATAATGAGGAGATCACTGTACAGGGAGGTTCTGTATCATCACAGGTGTATAATGAGGAGATCACTGTACAGGGGAGGGTCTGTATTCATCACAGGATGTATAATGAGGAGACACTGTACAGGGGAGGTTCTGTATCACCCACAGGTGTATAATGAGGAGATCACTGTACAGGGGAGGGTCTGTATCATCACAGGGTTATAATGAGGAGACACTGTACAGGGAGGGTCTGTATTCATCACAGGTGTATAATGAGGAGACACTGTACAGGGGAGGTTCTGTATCATCACAGGTGTATAATGAGATCACTGTACAGGGGGTTCTGTATCATCACAGGGTGTATAATGAGGAGACACTGTACAGGGGGGGCGTATCCAAGGTTGTATATGAGAATCACTGTACAGGAGGGCTGTATCATCACGTGTAATGAGGAGACACTGTACAGGGGAGGTATGTATTCATCACAGGGTGTATAATGAGAGATCACTGTACAGGGGAGGTTCTGTATCATCACAGGTGTATAATAGGAGATCACTGTACAGGGAGGGTCTGTATTCATCACAGGATGTATAATGAGGAGATCACTGTACAGGGGAGGTTCTGTATCATCACAGGGTGTATAATGAGGAGATCACTGTACAGGGGAGGTTCTGTATTCATCACAGGGTGTATAATGAGGAGATCACTGTACAGGGGAGGGTCTGTATTCATCACAGGGTGTATAATGAGGAGATCACTGTACAGGGGAGGTTCTGTATTCATCACAGGGTGTATAATGAGGAGATCACTGTACAGGGGGGTTCTGTATTCATCAGGTAATAGAACCTGTACAGGGAGGTCGTATTCATCACAGTGTATAATGAGGAGATCACTGTACAGGGGAGGTTCTGTATTCATCACAGGGTGTATAATGAGAATCATGTACGGGGAGGTCTTATTCATCAAGTGTAATGAGGAAAATGTACAGGTTCTGTATTCATCACAGGGTGTATAATGAGGAGATCACTGTACAGGGGACGGTCTGTATTCATCACAGGGTATATAATGAGGAGACACTGTACAGGGGAGGTTCTGTATTCATCACAGGGTGTATAATGAGGAGATCACTGTACAGGGGAGGGTCTGTATTCATCACAGGGTGTATAATGAGGAGATCACTGTACAGGGGAGGTTCTGTATTCATCACAGGATGTATAATGAGGAGATCACTGTACAGGGGAGGGTATGTATTCATCACAGGGTGGAGCAGAGGATTATTCTAAAAAAGAGCCGGACTGCCCATCCCTACTGAGCAGCTGATCATGTGACCCCTGACTCCTCCCCTCCATGTGACATCATCACAGGTCCTGTAAGCACAGAGCATTTCATCTTCCCCCATTCAGGTCTCTACAATATCGGATCCTCTCACATCTTCTATACAAGAGAATTCTCCTGATTGACCATCAAGGATGGATCTGGACAGGGACAAGATGGCGGAGAGGATCTTCCACCTCACCCTAGAGATCCTCTTCCTTGTTACTGGAGAGTGAGAGATTGTGATGACAATGTCACATGACATCATTCTTATCTATGGACAGAATAACAGATGACAGAACTGGAGAGGTGAGGACTCTGGAAATGTCTGGAGACTGGAGATTTACATAGTAACATAGTTTTAAGATTGAAGGAAGACTTTAAGTCCATCTAGTTCACCCCATAGCCTAACATGTTGATCCAGAGTAAGGCAAAAAAAAAAACGTGGCAACACTAAGCTCCACATTGGGGGAATAAATTCCTTCCTGACTCCAGATACGGCAATCAGACTTGTTCCCTGGATCAACGCCCTATCAAAGAATCTAGTATATATAACTGATAATATTATAGTTTTCAAGAAAGGCATCCAGGCCCTTCTTAAATGTTAGTAGTGACTCCCTCATTACAACATCATGTGGCAGAGAGCTCCATAGTCTCACTGCTCTTACAGTAAAGAATCCGCGTCTGTGATTATGATTAAACCTTCTTTCCTCCAGACGTAGAGGACGCCCCCTTGTCCCAGTCTCAGGCCTAAGAGTAAAGAGATCATTAGAAAGGTCTCTGTACTGTCCCCTCATATATTTATACATTATTATAAGATCACCCCTAAGCCTTCGATTTTCCAAGCTAAATAACCCCAAGTTTAATAACCTGTCTTGGTATTGCAGACCCCTCAGTCCTCTAATGACTTTGTCGCTCTTCTCTGGACCCGCTCTAGTTCAGCTATGTCTTTCTTATACACCGGAGACCAGAATTGTACACAGTATTCTAAGTGTGGTCGCACTAGTGACTTGTATAGAGGTAAAATTATGTTCTCCTCCTGAGCATCTATGCCTCTTTTAATGCATCCCATTATTTTATTTGCCTTTGCAGCAGCTGCCTGACACTGGCCACTAAATGTGAGTTTGTCATCTACCCATACACCCAGGTCTTTTTCATTGATAGTTTTGCCCAGTGTTTTAAGCACATAATTATAAATTTTATTTCCTCGGCCCAAGTGCATGACTTTACATTTATCCCCATTAAAGCTCATTTGCCATTTATCAGCCCAAGCTTCTAGTTTACATAAATCCTCCTGTAATATAAAATTGTCCTCCTCTTTATTGATTACCCTGCAGAGTTTAGTGTCATCTGCAAATATTGAGATTCTACTCTGTATGCCCCCTACAAGGTCATTAATAAATATATTAAAAAGAAGTGGGCCCAGTACTGACCCCTGTGGTACCCCACTGTTAACTGTGACCCATTCTGAGTGTATTCCATTAATGACCACCCATTGTTTCCTATCGCTAAGCCAGTTTTTAACCCACTTACACATATTTTCCCCTATCCCCATTTGCCCTCATTTTATGTATCAACCTTTGTGTGGCACCGTATCAAAAGCTTTTGAAAAGTCCATATACACCACATCCACTGCATTTCTTCGGTCCAGTCCAGTACTTACTTCTTCATAGAAGCTTATCAGATTAGTTTGACAGGAACAGTCCCTCGTAAAACCATGTTGATAATGGGTCATGAGGTTATTTTTCTTCAGATACTCCAGTATAGCATCTCTTAGAAAACCCTCTAGGATTTTACCCACAGTAGAGGTTAAGCTTACTGGCTTATAATTTCCAAGTTCAGTTTTTGTTCCCTTTTTGACTATTGGCACCACATTTGCTATACGCCAGTCCTGTGGTACAGACCCTGTTGTTATGGAATCTTTAAAGATTAAAAATAATGGTCTATCTATGACAGTACTTAATTCCTGCAGCACTCTGGGATGTATCCCATCCGGGCCCGGGGATTTGTCAATTTTAGTGATTTTTAGACGATGCCTTACTTCCTGCTGGGTTAAGAAGGTTACATTTAATTGACAGTTTTTGTTATCACTGATCGTATTGTCTGTCATGGGATTTTCTTGTGTAAATACTGTTGAAAAAAAGTCATTTAGCATATTGGCTTTTTCCTTATCCTCATCCACCATTTTACCCAGATTATTTTTAAAGGGCAAAAACAATAATTTTTTAGTTTCTTACTATTTATGTAGTTAAAAAATATTTTGGGATTATTTTTACTTTCTCTGGCAATGTGTCTCTCCATAACCAGGATTACACAGTAGTGAAGACCTCTAGTGAGTGCTGTCAGGACCCTGTGTCTGAGGGAAGAGCCCTGAGCCCAATCACGGGGCCTCCACCTCACCCCCTGATACATGAGGACATCAATGACCAGAAGATCCTAGAACTCACCTACAAGATGATTGAGCTGCTGACTGGAGAGGTGACACTGCTGGGAATGCTGCTGCTGCTGGGACATTATACAGTAACGCTATGAAGGGATCGGGGGATGACAATGGTATCATTGTATGTGTCAGGTTCCTATAAGGTGTCAGGACGTCACCGTCTATTTCTCCATGGAGGAGTGGGAGTATTTAGAAGGACACAAAGATCTGTACAAGGACATAGTCATGATGGAGGTTCCCCGGCCGCCCCTCACATCACCAGGTAATAGACAGGACTAAATACACACGGCCTATGGGTGCGTGTACACGATCAGTGTACACAGCGTTTTGGATGCAGCGTCTTTCCGCTGCATCCAAAACGCTGCGTAGTACAGTATCGGCATAGTGGATGGGATTTCAAGAAATCCCATCCTCACTATGCTTTATACGCCCGCAACGTCTTTGGAGCTGCGGTGCGGGTGCCGGGAGTCCGCTCCTCCACAGCATGTTCATTTCATGCTGCGGAGTCGGAAGCGGCTCCCATCGGGTGACTGCAGGGAGAAGCCTCCCTTCACCCGTCGCACATGGTGAGTACAGGGCGGCTGCAGTCTCCCTACGGCCACCCACGGCTTTCCTCAGGTCTGGAGGAGCTGCATCAAACACGCAGCTCTTCCGGACTGTGTGCACGTGGCCTATAATTATCTGTATGTAAAGAGTGAATTCAGTCCCTGTATGTGTCTCCTCCAGGTCTATCCAGTAAGAGAACAACACCAGAGAGATGTCCCCGTCCTCTTCTCCCACAGGACTGTAAACAAGAAGATCCCGATGTTCCTCCGGATCATCAGGTAGATGGAGAGAAGGTGTGATGAGATCTCCCTATGATGTGTAGACGGATGTGAAGGTCTTGTGCTCAGTCTTGTTTTATCCTCCAGTATTCTATGTTTTATACTTGTGTAATGAGAACGGTGGAGATGGCAGATTACAGCTGATCATAGATGGGACTTCTCCATCTGTCTGTGACTTTTACAATCTTTGTTTCAGGGTGAAGATCTGCCCCATATTAATACTACAGAGACATATGTGAGGGGTGATGATGATCTGCCCCATATTAATACTACAGAGACATATGTGAGGGGTGATGATGATCTGCCCCATATTAATACTACAGAGACATATGTGAGGGGTGATGATGATCTGCCCCATATTAATACTACAGAGACATATGTGAGGGGTGATGATGATCTGCCCCATATTAATACTACAGAGACATATGTGAGGGGTGATGATGATCTGCCCCATATTAATACTACAGAGACATATGTGAGGGGTGATGATGATCTGCCCCATATTAATACTACAGAGACATATGTGAGGGGTGATGATGATCTTACAGATGACAGCGCAGGTGAGTAGTGACCATTGAATGCAGAGAAGTCACAGATTCTCCTCAGTCACCGGCTGTGGCTGTGTTATCGGTGATGTAGTCCGGACATATCACAATCATATATTTGCCATTTTTAATGTTATCACCTGGCAGGTCAAAAGATGGCTACCACAAAGGGACTTGGCACTATCTACTCTGTTTTCCATATCTCAGGGATTGGCTTGCCCTTCACCATTTAACCCCTTTACAGGGATTTGGACTTACTAAGGGACCCATAGGCTGGGGACACAGAGTTAGCTGCTTACTGGTGAGAAATAGCAAGAAGAATAGTCAGGGCCGGATCAGAACCAGGAGGGCAGAGAAAAGTCAAAATCAGAAGCTTCAAGAGTAGTCAGTAAACAGGCCGGGGTCACAACAGGAAGGAAATACACAAGCCGAGAGCTGAGCACACAAGACTGAGGCTGCTTTCACTCTTCCAAATTTCAAATCTGTGTCTATCCGTTTTAAAATGGATAAACACGGATCCGTTGTTGTCTCCCATGCAATCCTATGGGCACAGATTGGTCCTAAAGTGGCCATGTGTTCCTGGTTTTTCATGGATCCATTTGTGTCAGTTTTTGTAGTGGCTGGATAGTCTGCGCTGCCCTCAGCTTCTGGTTGTGACATCTCCTCCATCACCAGTGTCACTCGCAGAATGAATAAGGTGGTGACTGATGACAGAAGTGAATGTCACAGGAGCAGATCTCAGAGGAGATGATGCACCATTTACTGAAGCCTTAAAGGGAAGGTGCCGCAATTGTACATTTTGTATTAATAATTACTGATTATGTAATCAGTTATTTTAATACAAAATTAAATTAATTAGATTTATGTTTTTTTTAATATTTCTATATTTACTCTGCCACTGGGGGCTGCCATCTTGCATTTGCAGGTGTATAACGTCTGTTACACTCTCCAAATACGGCAGCTCCTGTGCATAGGACTCAGGAGACGGCCGCCGACCCCATTCCCTGCACTGAAGCTGTTATGTGTGATGTGGACAGCCTCCTAGGCTATCCACATCACAGCTGGGAGGAGATCGGCACCATCTTTGTGGAGCCCATAGTTGAGCTATGAGCTGCACTTCCATTTTCCCCCTGATGTCAGGGTGCAATCGTCACTGCTACCCGATGGGTCGGACCTCCAATTCTGTGACCCCCTACTCTCCTGTGCTCCTCTGATCCTCACACATCTCCGATCCCCGGACCCGCCTCCTCCTCTCTGCTCCTCCGATCCCCCTATCACACACTTCCAATCCCCCCACACAGCTCCAATCCCCGTTCAACGCCTCCACCTCTCACGGCACCTCCGTTCCTGACAGCTCCTCTTGTTTGTGCTGAGTGCGAGCTGACCTGAGACAGGAGGAGCTGCCGGACACCGGGCTGACTGGAGGATCTCTGCGTCTGGTTCAAGGTGAGTACACAGGACGGGGAACACTGATTGTACCCTGACATCATTAGTGGGATATCAGGTTGCGATCAGTGCATCTCCCCTCCATGACACAGCTCTGCTATCTCACTGTAAACTAATATAGCAAAGCTGTGTACTGTATCGTGCACTATATGTGCACAGGTGGCGGAGAGGGGCGCCTGGAGGGGAGAGCCAGCATGGATGGATGGAAATAGCCTGTGTGGGTGCATGTCTGGAGATAAACAGCCTGGAGATTTTTGTAAGGATTTTATGTTATCTTTTCATATGACAACACTGAGGATACAATGGAAAGTAGTCAGTGTACATCTTGTATAACAGTGTAAATATGATGCGCCTTCTAAATAACTCACACAGCCATTAATGTTTAAACCGCTGGCATCAAAAGTGAGTACACCCCTAAGTGAAAATGACCAAATTGTGCCCAAAGTGTCAATATTTTGTGTGGTCATCATTATATTCAAGCCCTGCCTTATCTCTCATGGGCATGGAGTTCTCTAGAGCTTCACAGAAGCCGCTGGAATCCTCTTCCCTCCTCCATGACGACATCCAAGAGCTGGTGGTTGTTAAGAGACCTTCCACTTTTCCGCCTTCCATATGAGGATGCCCCACAGATGCTCCATAGGGTTTAAGTCTGGAGACATGTCTGGTCAGTCCAGCATCTTTACCCTCAGCTTCTTTAGAAAGGCTGTGGTCATCTTGGAGGAGTGTTTGGGGTCGTTATCATCTTGGAATACTGCCCTGCGGCCTCATCTCTGAAGGGAGGGGATCACGCTCTGCTTCAGTATGTCACAGTACATTATAACATTCATGGTTCCCTCAATGAACTGTAGCTCCCCACACCCGGTAGCACTCATGCAGCCCCAATGCATGACACTCACACCACCGTGCTGAATGTAGGCAGACACACTTGTCTTTGTACTTCCCACCTGGTTGCCACCACACACTCTTGACACCATCTGTACCCAATAAGTTTTATCTTTTTCTCATTAGACCACAGGACATGAGTCCAGTAATCCATGTGCTTAGTCTGGTTGTCTTCAGTTAACTGTTTGCAGGCTTTCTTGTGTGTCATCTTTAGAGAAGGCTTCCTTCTGGGAAGACACCAATGCTGACCAATGTGATGCAGTGTGCGGCTTATGGTCTTTGCTCTCTCAGGCTGACCCCCCACCCCTGTAATCTCTGCAGCAATGCTGGCAGCACTCATACGTCTAATTTGAAAGGGCAACCTAAGGCTATATAAAATAGGAAGGGGGAACAAGAGGCGCAATAGTGCCCTATCACTCAGACACTAAGAGATGAGAGGTATATTGTCAAAACCACTCACCTATTCCAGTTGTGATGACCCACAACTGGCTTGAAGGCATATAATCAATACCGGCTGCTGCAGGACCTCCACCAACCACTCGCACGTGGGAAGACTCTCAGGAAGCTGGGAAAAGTGTGTGACAGTCCGCGCCACCGGGTACCAAAGAAATCACCTGGGATGCAGGAAGTTATTTCAAGCTTTGTCTTTATTCTCCAACATGTTTCAGCGCTCCACCTGGCGCCTTCCTCAGGGATATCCCAGCTTCCTGAGAACCTAAGGCTATGATGCTGAGCTCGTGCACTCACCTAGTTTGCTCAATTATGGTGAGGCCTGTTCTTACTGGAACCTGTCTTGTTAATCCGCTGTATGGTCTTGGCCACTATGCTCTAAATCAGTTTCAGGGTGTTGGAAATCTTCTTAGGCCTTAGTCAATCTTTATGCCGAGCAAAAATTATTTTTTCAGATCCTCTGAGGCTTGTTTGCCATGAGATGCCTTATTGAGCCTCCAGAGACCAGTATGAGAGTGTGTGCGAGCGACAACTCCAAATGTAACACACCTGCTCCCCATTTACTCATGAGACCTTGTAACACTAATGAGTCACATGACACCAGGGAGCAAAAATGGCTAATTGGGCACAATGTGGCCATTTTCACGTAGAGGTGTACACAATATTGTTAACAGCGGTTTAGACATTGTGTGTTGCGTTATGTAGCGGGCACACCATATTTACACTGTTATACAAGCTGAACACTGTCTACTTTACATTGTATGAAAGTGTCATATCGTCAGTGTTTCCTCATGAAAAGATAGAATTAAAGATGTACAAAAATTTGAGGGGTGTACTCTCTTTTGAAAAAGTTTGGGCACCCCTCTTTATCTTACACATTTTTTTTTATGGTTTAAAATTGTTTTTTTGCACCAGCTATTTCAGTGTGATATATGTAATAACTGATGGACACAGTAATATTTTCAGGATTGAAATAAGGTTTATTGCACTAACCAAAAATGTGAAATATGCATTATTTCAAAATTTGACAGGTGCCAAAGTATGGGCACTCTTCTGATTTTCTTGATTTGAATACTCCTAGCTACTTTTTACTGACTTACTGAAGCACTAAATTGGTTTGGTAGCCTCATTGAGCTTTGTACTTCATAGCCCGGTGTATCCAATCATGAGACAAGCTATTTCAGGTGTCCACTTGCAAGTTGTTCTCCTATTTGCATCTTCTCTGAGGAGTGGCATCATGGGTTCCGCAAAACAGCTCTCAAATGATCTTAAAAAAAAAGATTGTTCAACATAGTTGTTCAGGGGACGGATACAAAAAGTTGTCTCAGAGATTTAACCTGTCAGTTTGATGGACACAGTAATATTTCAGGATTGAAATGAGGTTTATTGTACTAACCAAAAATATGAAATATGCATTATTTCAAAATTTGACAGGTGCAAAAGTATGGCACCTCAACAGAAAAGTGACATTAATATTTAGTAGATCCATCTTTTGCCTCTAGTCACTTCCTGTAGCTGTTAATGAGTTCCTGGATCCTGGATGAAGGTATTTTTGACCATTCCTCTTTACAAAACAATTCCAGTTCAGTTAAGTTTGATGGTCGCCGAGCATGGACAGCCCGCTTCACAACATCCCACAGATGTTCAATGATATTCAGGTCTGGGGACTGGGATGGCCATTCCAGAACATTGTAATTGTTCCTCTGCATGAATGCCTGAGTAGATTTGGTGCGGTGTTTTGGATCATTGTCTTGCTGAAAGATCCATCCCCGGCGTAACTTTAACTTTGACACTGATTCTTGAACATTATTCTCAAGAATCTGCTGATACTGAGTGGAATCCATGCGATCCTCAACTTTAACAAGATTCCCGGTGCCGTCATTGGCCACACAGCCCCAAAGCATGATGGACCCTCCCCCAAATTTGACAGTGGGTAGCAAGTGTTTTTCTTGGAATGCTGTGTTTTTGTGGCGCCATGCATAACGCCTTGTTGTATGACCAAACAACTCAATCTTTGTTTCATCAGTCCACAGGAAGGACCTTCTTCCAAAATGAAACTGGCTTGTCCAAATGTGCTTTTGCATACCTCAGGCGACTCTGTTTGTGGCGTGCATGCAGAAACGGCTTCTTTCGCATCACTCTCCCATACAGCTTCTCCTTGTGCAGTGTGCGCTGTATTGTTGACCGATGCACAGTGACGCCATCTGCAGCAAGATGATGCTGCAGGTCTTTGGAGGTGGTCTGTGGATTGTTCTTGACTGTTCTCACCATTCTTCTTCTCTGCCTTTCTGATATTTTTGTTGGCCTGCCACTTTTGGCCTTTACAAGAACTGTCCCTGTGGTGTTCCATTTCCTTACTATGTTCGTCACAGTGGAAACTGACAGGTTAAATCTCTGAGACAACTTTTTGTATCCTTCCCCTGAACAACTATGTTGAACAATCTTTTTTTTCAGATCATTTGAGAGCTGTTTTGAGGAGCCCATGATGCCACTCCTCAGAGAAGATGCAACTAGGAGAACAACTTGCAAGTGGACACCTGAAATAGCTTTTCTCATGATTGGATACACCGGGCTATGAAGTACAAAGCTCAATGAGGTTACCAAACCAATTTAGTGCTTCAGTAAGTCAGTAAAAAGTAGTTAGGAGTATTCAAACCATGAAAATCAGAAGGGTGCCCATACTTTGGCACCTGTCAAATATTGAAATAATGCATATTTCACATTTTTGGTAAGTGCAATAAACCTCATTTCAATCCTGAAAATATTACTATGTCCATCAGTTATTACATATATCACACTGAAATAGCTGGTGCAAAAACCCAATTTTAAACCATAAAAAAAAATGTGTAAGATAAAGAGGGGTGCCCATACTTTTTCATATAACTATATATGTAGTTTGGGCACAGAAGCGAGGTGGGAAATATGACTTAGGGAGAGTTGATTTTGCTGGGTTGGGTTATGGAAGCCATGTTGCTTTTCAAAAGACTTTGAGACAATAATAATGTGAAACCCCACAATTTTACATTGAGATGATGGATCTGAATAGGATCTTGTTTTCTGTGGGATGAGTAGAAGTTTGTATTGTGATCATTTTCACCTACATAGCTTTTAGAATAAACAAACAGTTGAACCCCACATTCCTGATCTTCTATTAAACTTAACTATCATTGTATTATGAAATAATGCAATTTTGCTACATACCGGTAACTTGCTATTTCTATAGACATTTTAAGTAGAAATGTTCAAAAATATAAATTTCAGGTAGATTTCATTCCAAAATAATAATTGGTCTTATTCTTGGCAGATGACTGTACCGGGAGATCAGAGGGACAACTGACATCTTCAATTTATAGATCAGATGAACTTGAAATCACACAGGATACAAATGACGTGAATGCCGTTACTCCAGATATCCCATCATCCCTTCACAGCAAAGATCTATCATCTGATGTTACAAAACAGGTCCTCTCTTCTGAATCATTACAGACTAAGAAAAATAAAGGTCACAAAGGAGGCAATACAAAACAAAGCCTTCAAACATCTTTTGTTGAACATCAAAAAATTCACACAGAGAAAAAGAGATTTTCTTGTTCCAAGTGTGGGACAGATTTTAATCAAAAATCAGATCTTGTTAGTCATGAGAGCAGTCATACAGGGGAGAAGCCATATTTATGTCCAGAATGTGGGAAATGTTTTGTACAGAAATCAGATCTTGTTAAACACAAGAGAAGTCACACAGGGGAGAAGCCTTTTTCATGTTCCGAATGTGGCAAATGTTTTGTACAGAAATCAGACCTTGTAAAACACAAGAGAATTCACACAGGGGAGAAGCCTTTTTCATGTTTAGAATGTGGGAAATGTTTTGTACGTAAATCACATCTTGTTGTTCACCAGAGAATTCACACAGGGGAGAAGCCTTTTCAATGTTCAGAATGTGGGAAATGTTTTGTACAGAAATCATACCTTGTTATTCACCAGAGAACTCACACAGGGGAGAAGCCTTTTCCATGTTCAGAATGTGGGAAATATTTTGCATATCAATCATATCTTGCTACACACAAGAGAAGTCACACAGGGGAGAAGCCTTTTCCATGTTCAGAATGTGGGAAATGTTTTGCATATAAATCCCAGCTTGCTTCACACAAGAGAAGTCACACAGGGGAGAAGCCTTTTTCATGTTCAGAATGTGGGAAATGTTTTGCAGATAAATCAAATCTTGTTATTCATCAGAGAAGTCACACAAGGGAGAAGCCTTTTTCATGTTCCGAATGTGGCAAATGTTTTGCAGATAAATCACATCTTGTTAAACACAAGAGAAGTCACACAGGGGAGAAGCCTTTTTCATGTCCAGAATGTGGGAAATGTTTTGCAGATAAATCAAATCTTGTTACTCATCAGAGAAGTCACACAAGGGAGAAGCCTTTTTCATGTTCAGAATGTGGGAAATGTTTTGTACAGAACTCATATCTTGTTAAACACAAGAGAAGTCACACAGGGGAAAAGCCTTTTTCATGTTCAGAATGTGGGAAATGTTTTACACATAAATCAAATCTTCTGAAACACAAGAGAAGTCACACAGGGGAGAAGCCTTTTTCATGTTCAGATTGTGGGAAATATTTTGCAGATAAATCACAACTTGTTAGACACCAAAGAACTCACACAGGAGTAAGTCATTATAATAACTAAAATGTGGAAAAAGAATTACTGGAAATTCATGATTTGTTTACCATTAAAAAGAACACACTGGGAGAATGTTTGAGAAATTGAACAAAAAACATAGACAGTCATATAAATGAATGAGAAAAGGAAAATATTAGAATCTGAGAGTCCCCAGTGGTTGATCCCTTTTAATGGCTAACTGAAAAGATGGTAAGAAAAAGCAAAGCAAGCTTTCGAGACAATATGGCCTCTTCATCAGGCTAATAAAAAGAAAAGAAAATTAATTTAGAAATTACCGTTTTTTGGGGAGTGTAAGATGTATTTTTTTTTTTTTTTAAATCAGATCATAAGCTTTGATACCCTCAGGGCCAGACAAGCTTTTGCTATTTCCTATTCCTTCACTTTCAACCCTCCATCTTCAAACAGGCACGCCCACCACGTAAACTCTCCTGCTCTCACCTGCTAACCCTCTCCCTGCTCCTCCTACTCGATGGCGACATTTCCCCTAATCCCGCCCCCCCGCCACATCCCCACAGTCACCTACACCCCACCCCCACAACCCACCACCAACCCTCGCAACCTCACCAACCTTAGACCCATCCTCCCAGCCCCTGCTCCCCCAATCTCCCTGTGAAGCGCACTCTGGAACGCCCGCTCAGTTTAATAAACTCCCATACATCCACAAACTCTTTATTTCTAATAAACTCTCATTCCTTGGCATGACAGAGACCTGGCTCACCCCCTCCTACACGGCCTCCCCTGCTGCCCTATCCTACGGCGGTTTCAGTCTTTCCCACACCCCCTCTAACAAACATGGCGGAGGTGTCAGCATACTCCTGTCCAACACCTGCTCCTTCGCCCCTATTCCTCTACCCCCCTCTGCTACTCTTCCCTCTTTCGAAGGCCAATCTGTCCGCATCTTCTTCCCCTGTAACCTCCAGCTGGCTGTCATCTACCACCCCCCTGGATCCATCCCCACCTTCCTCGACCACTTCCCCACCTGGCTACTTTACTTTCTCTCTGCTGATATCTCCACCATCATTATGGGTGACTTCAATATCCCCATTGACACCGCCCAATCAATCGCCTCTCAACTTCTTTCCCTGACCTCCTCCTTCGGGCTCTCCCGTTGGTCCTCCTCCATCACCCACGAAGGTGGCCACACGCTGGACCTCATTTTTACCCGTCTTTGCTCCCTCACTAACCTCTCAAACTCATCCCTCCCCATCTCTGACCACAATCTACTGCCACCACCCTCTACAACACCACACTAACCAAGGCCCTCGACCTAGCTGCACCTCTCACACACCACACTCCACGCACTAACAGGCAACCCTGGCACACCACCCTCACTAAAGACCTGAGACGAGCATCCAGAGTAGCCGAGAGGCGATGGGGGAAAAAAATCACATTCCACTTTGCACTTTGCACTGTTCAAACAGTCCCTCGTCGCTTTCAAGAATGCTCTTGCTACCGCCAAACAAACCTTCTCATCCCTAATAACCTCCCTGTCCCGCAATCCCAAACAGCTTTTCAAAACCTTCAATTCCCTACTCTGCCTGCCCGCTCCCCCTCCATCTCCCTTTATCTCTGCTGAAGACTTTGCCTCCTTCTTCAAAGAAAAAGAAAAGATTGACAGAATCAGAGGTAGCTTTGATCCACTGTCCCCACAGTCTCCCCTCTTGGCTATACTGCCCTCTCCTTCCATCAACTGCTTTACCCCCATAACTGAAGACCAGCTTTCCTCCCTCCTGTCAAAATCACACCTCACCACCAGTGCCCACCACCCGCTCCCATCCCACCTCATTCCCAACCTCTCCTCCATTATCCCAGCCCTGACTCATCTTTTCAACCTATCACTCACCACCGGCACCTTCCCCCCAGCTTTCAAACACACCTTGATCACTCCCATCCTCAAAAACACTTCCCTTGACCCACACGGCTGTCTCCAATTACTGCCCTATATCTCTCCTAACCTTTGCCTCTAAACTACTTGAACAGCACGTCCACTCTGAGCTGTCCTCTCACCTCTCCTCCTGCTCCCTCTTCGACCTCCTACAATCCGGCTTCTAACCCCTCCACTCCACTGAAACAGCACTAACCAAAGTCACCAATGACCTATTGACTGCCAAAAGCAAGCGCCACTACTCTGCCCTCCTCCTCCTCGACCTGTCCCCCGCCTTCGACACTGTTGACCACTACCTTCTACTTCAGATCCTGGAATCTCTTGGCATCACGGACCTTGCCCTCTCTTAGATCTCCTCATACTTAATGGACCAGACCTTCAGCGTCACCTACTCCCACACATCCTCCTCGGCCTACCCCCTATCTGTTGGGGTCCCCCAGGGCTCGGTGCTTGTACCGTTACTTTTCTCAATCTACACTCTCGGCCTAGGGCAACTCATTGAGTCCCATAGCCTCCAGTACCACCTGTACTCCAACGACACCCACATCTACCTGTCTGGACCTGACATCGCCTCCCTACTATCCAACATTCTGCAATGCCTGTCCACCATATCTTCCTTCTTTTCTGCTTGCTTCCTTAAGCTGAACATGGACAAAACCGAATTCATCGTCTTCACCCCAAGCCGCTCCCCCTCACTACCTGACCTATCCATTGTCATCAATGACTGTTCTCTCCCCAGTACCCCACGCCAAGTGCCTCGGGGTTATCCTCGATTCTTCCCTCTCCTTCAAGCCCCACATCCAAGCCCTCGCCACTTCCTGCCGACTCCAGCTCAAAAACATCTCTCGGATCCGCACTTTCCTTGACCACGACACCACTAAAACCCTTATTCTCATCATCTCCTACCTCGACTACTGCAACCTCCGACTCACCGGCTTCCCCGCTACCTCCCTTTCACCTCTCCAAGCTATCCTGAATGCCGCTGCCCGCCTAATCCATCTGTCTCCCCGCTACTTCCCTGTGTCCCCCCTCTGCCAAGCCCTTCTCTGGCTCCCTACCCCCAGAGATCCCGGTTTAAAACACTACCCATAACAAAGCCATCCACAACCTGTCCCCTCCATACATCTCGACATGGTCTCCCGATACCTACCCTCACGCAACCTGCAATCCTCCCAAGAACTCCTCCTCTACTCCCCCTTCATCTCTTCACACAACTGTATACAGGACTTCTCCTGTGCTTCACCCATACTCTGGAATTCGCTGCCCCACCACATCAGGCATTCCCCTACCCTGGGAACCTTCAAAAGAGGCCTGAAAACCCACCTCTTCCGCCAAGCCTGCAACCTGCAATGAGACCCGGTCCACTGCACCGCCTCACGACCGACACCTCCCCCTCCTACTGTATCTCCACCCGCCCCTCATAGACTGTGAGCCCTCGCGGACAGGATCTTCTCCCCTATTGTATCTGTACATTAGAATTGTCCACAGCCATTGTTACTTGTATTGTTACTATGTTACTTGTCCTAGTCTGCCCTCTTAACATGTAAAGCGCCATGGAATATTATGGCGCTATATAAATAATAATAATAATATGATATCATAATACAGAAGACGCAGGGGAGAATATCCTTAGAGGTTGGGGAGGAATTAGGAAATGCAACTTGAGTGAAGAATGTAGAGATAGTTCCACATAATACACGGAATGATCTGCGGATTTAACGTCCCCCTACTGTGTCTTGTCCAGACAGATCCCTAAGGTGCCCAAAGTGTAATAACGAGAAAACTGACATGACACATGGCTTATGGGGATGCACAGTAACACAAGAATTCTGGACCGTAGTCCGGAGATTCGCTAATGAGTCGTGTGGTGTTATGGTGGACCTTGACCCCATGAGCTGCATCCTCCATCATACAGAAGTTAAAAGGGAGAGGGGAGGGTTGCCTGGTTTATTCCATGTAATAGCTCTATTAGCAAAACGGCTTATCCTTAGGAATTGGTTATCAAATAAGATAGCGGGCGAGAGCAATTTACTAATGGGCTTATAAAGACCCTAGATATTGATAACAGGGAAGCAGAAAGAAACAAAGACAAATTGACAAATTTATTAAGAAATGGAGAATGTTTATTGAGTCTAAATTAACCAACGATGAACTTGAACTAGTGATCCGACCCTTCATACATTCACACTGGTCCCTACTGGAAGACATTGAGGGGAGTCTAGGACCATTGAAGATAGAAGATTGTGTCTTACCATAATATGGCGGCCAGTCGTAACAGGTGCCTTAAAACATGATGGGGAAACATACTTCTGATCATTATCAGTGTGCAATCTAATGAATAGAATACTGGATATATAGGTACCTTTGCTGTCTGTTCACGATATTTGTACAATTTCTGCTTGGAAAAGTTGTTGAAAAGTTTAATAAAAAGGATTAAAAAAATCAGATCATTTTTATTAAGTAAATGACACTATAACATTTCTACAGATCGAGTGGAACAAAGATTTTCAATGTCACATGATATCATTCTATATTATTGTTATACATAAAATACAGTAAAGTTCTCATCTCCTCCAAGGATTAGTTTTTTTAATTCAAGCAAAGTAATACAACTCCCCCTGTTACAACCATAATTTACTTTATTATTCCAACTGGGTATAGTTATGAATTAAGGTTATCAAAGTATTAATACATTCATTTAAGTCTGTATACATAACAGCTGAACTATTTCATATACATACAGAGTACATGTGCAGTATATATGGGGAGGGCTATATGGATGCACCTAAACAAAGTGGGAATGGTTGGTGATATCAACCTCCATTATGTGGCACATTAGTATATGGGAGGGGGAAAACCTTTCCAGATGGGTGGTGATCATGACGGCCATTTTGAAGTCGGCCATTTTGGATCTAACTTTATTTTTTTTAATGGGAAGAGGGTCATGTGACATCAAACTTAGGGCCACGTCACACACACAGATATCTGTGCAGATATTGTTCACAGATCTCTGGTTGCAGTGAAACCATGGACACATTGATCCATTTTGTGGCTGTGTACAAATAGACCAATGTGTCCATGATTTCACTGCAACCAGAGATCTGTGAACAATATCTGCACAGATATCTGTGTGTATGTCGTGCCCTTAGAGAGTTTCATAAGAAAAACAATGGTGTGCTTGGTTTTAATGTAACTTTATTCTTTCATAAGTTATTTACAAGTTTATGACCCCTTATAAAATGTGTTCAAAGTGCTGCCTATTGTGTTGGATTGTCAATGTAACCCTCTTCTCCCACTCTGGACACACTGATAGCAACACCGCAGAAGATATGCTGCACAGGCTTCCAGGATCCGTTGTTTCAGATGCTGCACATCTCGTATCTTCACAGCATAGACAATTGCTTTCAGTGATGAGGCAAACTTTTTTGTGAATGGCGAAGTTAACAAAGAAAACCCCTGCTATTGGTCTGACACTAACCCACAGTGGATAGATCCCTCCAAGACTGTTGGAACACAAAAATTGATGGTATGGTGTGGTATATGGGGTACAAAGATAGTGGGGCCATTCTTCATCAATGGAAACCTCAATGCCACTGTATATCTGAATTATGTAGCAATTTCATATAATAGCCCCCCAGTCCTGTGTGCTGATCCGGTCCGTAGCTGTCTGGGTCCTCCCGGACAGAACCGGACCGGATCATGCCGCATTGTGAAGCGGCCCTGACACCAGCCTACAGGTTTCCACTAATTGATCAGACCAGTATTCAATCAGGTGCTATGTAGTTTTTTTACTCACTATTTGCAAAGCACATCATTCCAGTCCTTGTGATAGTATAAGGGTGGCCGTCACACCTGGCGACGGCACCGGAGATGTCAGCGGCAAAGTTTTTGGCGCTCTGCCAGCGTCGCTGCCCCCTGTTTACACGGGGAGACATCTCCGGCGATACCACGGCGAGCTGACAGGCGGCATCGCCGCCGGGGTGTCTCAGAACCCCAGCGGCGATGCAGTACAATGGGAGCCTTTGGCTCCCATCGCCTGTCAGGTCACCGGCGGCCATTTACAAGGGGCAATGTGGACACATCATCCCAGATCGGCCACCTGGTTTCACATCACTGATGTGAAACCAGGCGAGCACTCAGAGGCGCCAACATCACCCCTTTAGATTAGGCGACGCAGGGGCCATATCGTCGCCGACAGGCCACATCCCCTACGTCACCTAAGACATCGGCGGTGCAGTCGCCAGGTGTGACGGCAGCCTAAGGGTAGTGACACACTGGCATAAAAGTCGGACGACTGCAATGCAAGTTTTTCTCGCATTGCAGTCGGACCAATGTTATTTAATGTCAGAGAGCACATTTGCGAGTGTCGGGCGTTTTTTTTCTCATCCGATAGACGGACGAGAAAGCAGTCGCAACATGCTGCGATAGTATGCGATTCAGGTGCGAGACTCGCCAATGCAAGTCTATGAGTCCGACAAAATCATTGACTGCACATGGATCACCTGATTTTTTCACTGATACATTATCAATCTATAGCTCAAAAACACTGTAAAATGTTCCTGTAAATGATTAGACAGTAAATAGTTGCTGAGAAAAAAAAATCATTGCACACGGACAGCACACAGAAGCCACACGGATCAAAAAACGGACGACACTCGTAGTATTGTCGGGAACGAGAATCGGACCGCATTATTTTTCGCCTGTGTGTTTCGTGTTTCCACCCTAAGGGTACGGACACACTGGCATGAACATCAGACGAGTGCAATGCAAGAAAATCTCACATTGAACTCGGACCAATGTTACAGAATGAGTTTGAACAGAATAACGTGTGTCGGCTGCTTTTTTCTCATCCAGAAAAAAGTTGCAACATGCTGCGACAGTATGTGATTCACTCGCAGGACTCGGCAATGCAAGTCAATGGGTCAAACAAAAATCACGGACCGCACATGGACTGCACACGGACCATCTGTGTTGAATGCATTTTTTACACAGCTGAAAGCCTCAGAACACAGTAATAATGCCTGGCAAGGAGGCGTCACATGACAAATCAGGAAGTAAAGGCCGGGTTACACGCTTCAATGCGTCGGTGAACCGACCAACGATCCAACTTGACCTACATCGCTGGAACGACGTTCAATGATCGCTAGTGAGGTGTCACACGTACTGATATCGAGAATGACCAGCAACGATTCCGCGACAAGCGAACGATACTTGCAGTCATTTGGTCGCCTACGTCCTTCAGTTCTGAATAGGCGAAGTTGTAAATGACATCGTTATCAAGGTGTCACACACACCGATGCTGCAGGTTGGACGGACGATCAATGACTGATTTATGGTCCGGTTCATAAACCTCCGATCAACGATCAGCCGACTTATCGTTGGTTGATTCTACGTGTCACATGCAACAATGTTGTTATGATGTTGTTGCTCCACCCCAAAACCCGTGACGTACCAACGATATTGTTAACGATATCATAGCGTGTAACGGGCCCTTAACAGGCTACTAAGGTCGGACTACTCATTAAAGCATACTCCACAGGGGCGTGTCCTGACACAGATCATGCAGGACGCTTAATCAGAGAGCTCCTGCAGAGGTGAGCATTTCCCGGTGATTAACGGCTTTTACTCACACACACCGACCCCGTTCTTGTAGCGACAGCTTTCTCAGACGTTCAGGATGCCCAGGGCCTGTTCCCGAAGCCGTGCGCCCTCTGAAAGAGTCACAGATTCTTTCCCCCGGAGCGCCTGATGAGACCCTTTGGGCCTCCCATAAGGCAGCCCTGAGGGGTATACTGCTCCAAAAGGCATCGCAACGTAAAAAGGCCAGAGACGCAGAGACAAGAGTGGGTGGATCAGATCTAAAAACTAGAAGCGGTCAATAAGGCTAACCCGTCCACAACCTTGCTGACACAGATCATGACACTTCGTACCCAGCTATGTTCTCTTCTGCTACGCCAGTACGAGATGGGCCTCCGTAGACTGAAAACATCTTACTACGCAATGGGAGATAGAGCAGTGCGACTGCTAGCCAGACGACTTAAAAAACGTACGATGCAAAACACCAATATAGCCATGAGAGATTCCACGGGAGCCACAGTCAGAGACCCGAGACAAATAGTAGATGTCTTCGCCTCATACTACACCAAACTGTATAATCTCAAAATAGACCCTGCAACCCCTCAGCCTACTCCCGAGAAGATTGATGAATTCCTGGGGAGGTTGAAGCTTTCCAAGGTTCCTTTGGCATCCCTAGAGGCTCTTAATCGCCCCTTTACTCAAACAGAAATAGCCAAGGTCATCTCTTCCCTGAAGTCAAATAAGTCTCCGAGACCTGATGGCTTCATTAATGAATATTACAAAGCACTCAGTAACCTGCTGGTCCCGTTTTTGCTTCGTCTGTTCAACAGTTGGAGTACTGAAGGCTCTGCCCCGTCATCGGCCCTAGAAGCGACGGTTGTCACGATACTGAAACCTGGGAAAGACCCGGAATTACCAGAAAGCTACCGCCCGATCTCACTGTTGAACACAGACCTTAAAATATACTCTAAGCTTTTGGCAGTGAGGCTTGCAGAGGTCGTCCCTCTATTGGTGAAACCGGATCAGGTGGGATTCATGGCCCACCGACAGGCGAGAGATGGCACGCGGCAAATGCTGGATCTTATCGAACTGGCAGAGAGGAGGGGTGTCCCCGTTGCATTCCTGTCATTAGACGCGGAGAAGGCGTTCGGCTGGGTGCATTGGGGCTACCTAGGTAGGATTTTGAGGGGATATGGGCTTGATGGCCCGATCCTCATGGCGATCCTGAGTCTTTAATCGAATCCCTCCGCCAGAGTCTTCGCCTCGGGTTATCTTTCAGACCCATTTACAATTACCAATGGGACTAGACAGGGGTGCCCTCTATCCCCATTGATATACGCCATAGCAATAGAGCCACTGGCCGCGTCTCTTATGACCTATTCCTGAGAACTCTTATGGGGCGTTATAATCTGGCCAACCCTCTTTAACAAATCCATCCCCCGTGTCAACTTCAACAAGAGTCGTTATACCTCATCCTGTACATTGATATAATTTACTCCTGGACTAACATGGTATTAAGAAATCACGAACGGTGACACGGCACAGGGAGCAGCAATATTGTTTTACTGAATCTTGGTGGGATTGATGGTGGATAGGCTATTGGGGATCTCCTGGTCCAAATTGGGGACTCTCTCCCTTTCCCCATGGCTGGGGTGATCCCGTAGCCCACACCACCATTAACCCTGGATATATATATTTTTTTCAACTAGAGAGGTGTACCTCGTGACAATGAAAAGAGAGAATATGATCGTGACTTTATCTATGGCACCTCATCTATCAAAGGAGACCCTCTTGATGATATACTGATTGATACCTGACATTTTCTGGTCCTTTGAAGCCGAGTCCATAGATCCCCTCCTGCGGTGTCTGAACAGCAAAACTGACACTGTGCACTGGGAGGGTCACAGACTCTCTACACCTAAGTCCTCCATCTGAATTGACGTCAAAAGAGGCCAGTTTTCTCATTGACTCCAGGAGGGGTGATGGATTTGAACACAGCCAAGAAGAAGCTGGTGGCCGGACATGTCTGACTTCGGTAAGACCCTTTTTGTTTATTAATTGTTAGGATGTTTGTCTACTAATAAGAATGTTGTGACAGTTGTTTTAGAGGTAGGGGAATCCAAAGGATGTGGAAGTTGCGAACAAGGGGACTAGAAGGCTCAATTCCAATGTCTTATTGCCTGAAGATAACTTCTAACCATTCTGTTCTGAGTGCCTGAGCTTCTGGAGACGTCCGTCTATCTCTTGTATCAGACTCTTTGGGGAACGTTGTTGGATGGCTTAAGTACATTGAATTGACTGTTGGAACCTTTTTACATGACTATCCTGAGGATTGGAAGGACCTTGTAGTGAGGATAACTAGTGAGGAAAACTAGTGAAGATAACTACTTTCAATTGTATAGTTTGTGTGGAGGAGGGCCCAGCCAATTACTGCTGGACATTCCTCCATGAAACATTGAGGGTCCTTGTACACGGTCTATGAGAAGACCACTGTAATAAACTACTCTGTGCACACATTAAAGATATTTTGTCTAGACGGTTTAGGTGGGGCATATATGTATTAACATTTGTTTGTCGAATAATTGTATGTGAAAGAAGGTACCATTTATTTGTCTAATAATTGTGTGTGGAAGAAGGTGACTGGTATGAGACTCCTTGCATGAACTGAATGACCGTATGCATGTAATAAGGATTTAAACATAAAAATCCTGACTCTATAAAGGAGTCCAATTAGGTGTGATCCCTGGTCAATTGACACCAGGGATAAAACGGAGGAATATTAACAAGTGAAACACATAGTCACACTTGTGAGAGTGAGATAAGCTGAAAGCAAATATTTTGTTATTATTGTGAAGCTAAGCAGAAAGACTGGGAACACGTAGTCGGGCTTGTCCTGTCCGTGCTTCTGGTGGCCTATTGTTTTGCGATAACCTAACTAATATTTGGCGAGGCTGCAAGTGATACAACTGTGCTAAATACTCTGCAGATTTTGTGTGAGTCGTGCTTGTTTCAGAAAAAGAACCGAAGGCTCTGCTCTTGTTTTTCTGGGAATTGTGATATTTGCATTATGTGTAGCAGTTAGGATTACCTGGAATATAGTGAAAGGGTGACCTCCTGCAAAGATCTTGTAGATGTTGTGCCCTGGGTGTAAATTTGGATTGATGTTAGCTATATCCTCTGAGGGTTGGAGAATTTCTAAAATTGTTGACAAGGGTTATAGTCAAGTGTGCACTGGGTTTGGACCTGTGTCAGAATGATATCCAGAGTTTAAAGTGTTCCGATTTAATGTTCATGGGATCTCCATTGATCAGTGGACTCCTGGAACATTGTTGAATCACATAGAGGAACATAATCTCTGGAATCCTACAAACATACCATTTCAGGTGTTCTCTAAATAACAGAAAACCAGAAGATCACACTCTGTCTGCAAATCTTTTGGTTCTCCTCAGTGGATTCCAGCTTTAACATGGGTAATGTGTCAGGTACAAGAATAAAATGTATAATTAAAATCAAGGAGACAAAGAGAGGCGCAGATTGTGCCTTATCACTAGCGACACGCACGAAACAAGAGCTAAAAATGAGCTTGCTCACCTGGTTTGGTTGTGATAACCCACAACCATCTTGAACGCCTGAGTTACAGCTCCTGCAGAACCTCCACCGCCACATGCATGTGGGAAACCAAATAGCTAAAACAGGAATGGTGTCTCACGGTTCGCGCTGCTGCTTCAATGAATGCACTGGGAAGACATTGCTTTATCCATCACCTCTTTTATTCCTCCACACTCTACCTAGAGCAGTAAAGATAGCAGACAGAACCTCATGGATACACCTATCACATTGTAAACTGTTAAAACATTTAAGGGAAACAGCAGGGATAGACAGGGAAGCAACCCACCCACCTGAAGCCTAAGCCTGGATACAAAGGGGGCCTCTCCACTAGGGAGAGTTCATCTCAAGTCCCAAAACCCCTTCTCCGGTGGACGGTGTTGGGTAGGATTCTGAATAAGAAAGGGAAAGTCTAAAAAGAACATAATGAATATGATAAAATAATTTTTATTAATGTTAGGATCATTAAGGGTACCTTTACACGCCGCTACTGGTGGGTGGATACAACCAGCTACTTCACGTGCACGAGCACGCACAAACGGTTACAAACGGTAAACGCACCATCTTTACACGCCGCCACAAGGTGCGCTACGCTACGTTACATCTATCTCTGGATACACCGCCGGGTGCCTCAAGTCACCTTCTGTAGCTCATCGTACCTCATTTACACACTGCTACAACCAGCTAATATGGGCGGACCTGGTACAGCAGGGACAGCACATAGGCGTGCCACAATTGAGGATTACGAGACGTTCGTACGCTGATAGGACAAAGCAAGAACATCATGATTGGGCAGGCATCGCAGGAGGCTGTTTAATACATGACGCTCGAGCAATTGAGTAGTGTGACTGGTCAGCTCCTTAAATATGCCTCCCTATGCAGCGACTACCAATCGTAATGCAGGAACCTCCTCCAATGATCGCTGAAGGGGGGTGGTTTCCCGGAGCCTGTGTCACGCCCCAGCTACATACCAGGTACATAGCCTGATGTCGACACATCCCTTCTGTTGCTTCTTTACACGCCGATACAGGTCGCTACAATCGCCTGTGTAGCCACCTGTTTCCGGGCAGTGCTCGGAAACAGATGTATCTGTTGCCGGGTGCCTCCTACCGTCTTTACAAGCCGCTACTACGGGGTATTTTGCCGCTACAAGCTACATTTGTAGCCTGTAGCTGGTTGTATCCACCCGCCAGTAGCGGCGTGTAAAGGGCCCCAAACTGTAATCACTCTAAGAATCCAAGGGGCACCTATAAGAAACTATGGTAGTTTTGGATTAGACTACCTGGTAACTAATGTGACCTTTTACCAGGGAGAGACATCTACAGTGGAAGTGGACTTCTCCTCACAGGTAAAAGATAAGAGAATGCAGCTAAGTTAACATGGGCAGATAAATATGTGTCTCCCCACCTCAATAACCCTGGCTCCTATGTGGTGTAAGGATTGGACCTTCGCCAAATGGACTCAGGGGTAGAATTATAGGTACAAAATATTCTGGGGCGGGACAAATCCCAACACAAAACTAAAGATTCAAGATTATAAAAAAGACTGGTTCAGAATGTACCACCAATGTTAATTGCAATAAACTCCTAATCACATTAGAAAAAATGTGACCCCAGAGATCAATAATTACATGCAATAGGAGCTTATGTTTCAGGAACATAGGCTACTTCTATATAGTAATAAGAGAGCATGAAAACAAAATAGAATCAAACCATATAGAAACTGGGTAACAATTGGGACCAGTAGTTCATTTTTATGACATGACATGTGAAGAAAAACTGGCCCTAGTACACTGAAAAGGTGGAATGGTTGGAATGGTAAAATGTACTGCATGAAAGCACAGCGACAGCTTGATACTCCACCTTTTGCTTACAGCAACAATAAAGACCTGGAGGGACTGCAGTGCATATTAGAGCTATACAACTCTACTAACAAAACAACTATTGAAAAATGTAAGACCCATTCCTTGTTGCATCCCCCTGTGTTAAGGAAGGATATACCCCCATTGGTGACTGCCTATCCCAGGAATTACACTTGCTTCTAGAAGAAAGGTGTTGGTAAGAACTTAAAGACCTTGGATAAAAACTACTGTGCTGAGTCCAGAAATATAACTGACCCTGGGTCTCACTATCCTAAGGACTGGTTTGAGAACCAGGACATCCCGAGGGCAGATATATTGTGGTTATGCAGGGATGGGAGGTTGAGGCCTAACCTTCCGGCCAAATGGAAGGGAAGCTGTGCCTTGGTATACCTTCTAATGCCCTTCCACCTGTTCTCAGTGCATGAACTAAAAGGGATCAGAAAAATACCATGGAAGAATTGGCACAGAATTAAGAGGGATCAGGTACCTAGTGGGTCCTTTTACCAACAGATCTATATTGATGACATAGGTGTTCAAAGGGGGGTCCCTAGTGAATTTAAAGCAAGAAATCAAGTTGCTGCAGGGTTTGAATCCTTTCTGATGGGGTGGGTTATGATAAATAAAAACGTAGATTGAATAAATTACAGAATAACCAGAACAATGTATCAAGAGGTAAACCTCACCAAAGACCTTAATGATGACATCGACCCTTACCTTGGTGTTGAGGAAGAGGTGCATTCAGCCTAATGCCAAGAAGCAGATGAGCTCCCTACCCTTAATCTAAGAAAAATCCACCTTTCTGACAATGATGGCGCTTGTAAAACCAAAAGGAAGCAAGATACCCGAAGAAAAGAGACTGGATAATGAATAACAGGAGGGAAAGTTATAGAAATCTTAATATTATATTAACTTTGATAGCTTAATAGAATCTTCTATAAAGTCTATATTCATTATGTAGTTAAGTTCATATATGTAGGTACTATATTTCGCTTGCATGTGAGGTGATGTACAGTATTTTTCCAGAATGTCTGGTTGAAACGTTCAATGCCGAAAAGTAGAACGCATGGGTGGGATGTTCCAAGGCTAAAAAGTGTTCTTACTCCAAGACATGTGGATGATTTATTAAAACAATGTACTCCTTAAAAATATAATTAACTTGTGAGGAAAAGTTTCTCTTATCTCGTAGTAATGGAAATGTTCCAAGTGTTTGTAATATGTAGCATCTGTAATGTAACTTGTATAACGTCATCCTTCAATGTTGATTATAGAAATAGGTGTAAACCCAGAAAAGTCAGACACTCTACCATATCTCTTTTGAGGTTGTCTTTGAGTTGTCTCCTCATATATGAGAAGTAAACCTGGGTGTTGATTCGACTTCAGCCGTCTCCAGCCATTTCATTCCATAAAGGGAGATTTTCCTGACAGTTGTTCCAGTTGAAGCTGTGGAGTACCTGTCTAATGATGATAGAAAGTGCAGGGTTTAGATTTAGGTAAGTGTTAAGGGGTGACCCCTCTTCCCTCTCCCTATCGCCAGGGCCTCCCTTTTTACCTTTTTCCTGGTGTTCCCCTCCTGTAACACTCACACCATGCTTTTCCTCACTGTGACATGAGAGGTTTCCTCTAACTATAGATCTTACATTGCTACACAGAAAAAAACAGGTTGAAAATACTCCACTTGGCCCACATTAAAATCAAGCCCTTATCAATGGGACATCAGCCACTGTACTAGAGGAGATCACATCTGTATTGTAATGGAATTAACACCAAACTGACAATTTGAGTTTCTTTCATAAATAATGTCCTGAAAATCAATTCTTCAATTTACTTTTATTCAAAATAATGAGGTTTTATGCTTTAAAAAATGTCCTAAAGGGCTGGCCCACGGGATCACACTACTTACTTTGCTGTTTACTGCCTGTAGTTAAAGGGACTCTGTCAGGTCATTTTTCAGTATGATACTAACAGTGTCCTTGTGCTTGGGCAGAGCTTTCAGAATATGTAAAAATCATTACTGCACCCTGTGTTGTTTCCTTGCTATAAGCATTTTTACACCCTGCAGGCAGCTGGAAGCACTAATCCGGTTCATTACTTTCACTGCCGAATAGTCCGCAGTATGTAAATGTTCATTTATTATTCACTTCCCAAGCAGCTATTCCCTCCCTCCTCCCTGTGCTCGGTGTCTCACTACTAGCTTTCATTTTAATTTTCCTGTCTTGCACAGTGCTTCTTAGGGGGAGGGAGAGATGGCAGGCATATACCTAGCTAAGCTATCACAGGTAAGGCAGTCTCTTCCATGTGTTGCTCTGAGCAAAAGCCTGTACAGTCTGTAAGAGATTCTATGTGTTTATTTGAACATTTGTTTTCCTGCATACAAGGAGAGCAGCCCAGCTCCATCCCATCTTTTCAGCCCACCTTGGGTGAGGAAGAGGAGAAGGAACAGGACTTGTTTTTCCATGCTACAGAGAGGACTACAACCCCAGCTACATATCTGTCCAGTGTGGATGGCTTGAAGAGGAGGAACAGGAGGGATGAGGAACATATATACCAGTATGTGGACAAATATACCAGGATGAGTGACAGATATACCAGGATTGTTAGCCTGGTTTCATGCTGCAGTTATCCCTGATCAGGTTCCATCCAGTTTGTGTGCCAAAACCAGGAGAGGAACTTGCAGAGAAAAACTATAATTGCAAGATTGACACCTGTTCTGAGTTTTGGAGACACTCCTGGTTTTGGTACACAAACCGAATGGAACCTGATCAGGGATAAAACTGTAGTGTGAAACCAGCCTTACCCATATACCAGGATAGGGACATATATACCAGAATGGGTACATATATACCAGGATAGGTACATATATATCAGAATGAATGGCAGATATACCAGGATGGGGACATATATACCAGTATGGAGACATATATACCAGGATGGGGACATATATACCAGGATGGTGACAGATATACCAGTATGGATACATATATACCAGGATGGATGACACATATCCCAGGGTGCAGTGAATCTCTTGCCCCTCAGTAGAATTGCAGTGCAGAGCTGTTATGGCGGTGACTATGCAAGATCAGCACAGACCTTTCCTCCTTATCATTTGGATCTTTTCACCTGAGCTGTAAATAAGTGACTGAGCCCAGGACAATCCTGTCAGGACGTGTGTGTGTGATAACACTCAGTGCTGTGCAGCCGTCTGGTGCTGAGGAGCCACCGCCGCCTCCACCGCTGGGGATAATGGACCATAGAGGAGCTCAGGAGCCCATACAGGAGAAGATCACGTTGTCACTGGTTATCACCTCATATGGATCCCACAATACATCACTGAGCAGATCTCTGATCTCATAGATGTGATGTGTCGTTCGCGAACGAGCTGACACATTGAGCCGCCTCTTTGATGTGAATGATAAGAGCAGAGTTTTTTTTTTCTCTGCGGGCAGCTGAATGAAGCCTGACAGTGACTGGCCTGGGAGTAACAGTCTGGAGATAAGTGGAGGTGTAAACAAATGCAAAGAGACCTGTGAAGTTCCTCCTCTCAATTAAATAAATACACACACATTGTTTCTTCCTTAGGGCAGTAGGCACATGACCACCAGTGAATGATATCCTAAGGTTACATTTCCTGACCTCATCTGGCATATGGTATATGTAGGAGGAGAGGCAGCTTGTTTGTTATTATCAATGATCATCTTCTCAAAGTATTAGGATTCAGGAACACTACCTAGACCTGTTGTTGGGTAAGTAATATGATTTTAGGCAAAACGTGGAGAGACGTAGGTGCAGCTTTTTTTTTCTATTTTAATAGTCATAACAAATCATGTTAATTTTAGATGTAAACAGATCTGACTTCTGCACACATCTATAAAACACTTTTTTTTTTTGTATTGCTTCCTTATTCTCAGTGGCGTAACTAGAGTCTGATGAGCCCTGGTGCGATATTTAGACCTGCCCCCCACCTCACACTCCGCGCATACACACGTTGGTCAGATACATGGGCCCCGTGTATATATGTCCCTTGTCCTGGTATATATGGTCTTCCCCTCCCACCACCATAGTCCTCCAATTATTATAATGCATCCCCATATTCCTCCATATATTACAATATACTCTCATAGTCATCTATGTATTATAAGGCATCCTGTAGTCCCCCATAGTAATCAAAATATTATAATGCACACCCATTATCCTCTATATAGTATAATGCTGCCTCAAAGCCCTCCATACAGCATAATGCAACCTGATATTCCTCCATATAGTATAATGCAGCCTCACATCCCTCCATATAGTATAATGCAGTCTTATTGTTCTCCATATAGCATAATGCAACCCCCCATAGCCCTCCATATATTATAATGCACCTCATAGTCCTCTATATAGTATAATGCATCTCCATAGTCCTCCATACAGTACAATGCAACCTCATAGTTCTTCATATAGCATAATGCACCCCCATAGCCCTCCATATAATATAATACAGCTTCACAGCCCTCCATATAGTACAATGCACCCTCTATAGTCCTTCATGTAGTATAATGCAGCTTCATATCCCTCTATATAGTATAATACAGGTTTATATCCCTCTGTATAGTATAATGCATTCCCATACGCTCTCCCATATAGTATAATGCACCCCCATAGTCCTCCGTATAGCATAATTCCACCCCCCATAGTCCTCTGTATGGCATAATGCACCACCATAGTCCTCCATATAGTATAATGGACCCCCACAGCCCTCCATATAGCATAATACATCCCCATAATGCTCCATATAGTATAATACTGACTAACAGCCCTCCATATAGTATAATGCAGCCTCGAAGCCTTCCATATATCATAGTGCAGCCTCACAACTCGCCATACAGCCCCCTCCTCCCTCAAAATCCTCTGGCCAGCGTGTACACATTAAAAAATCTGTACTTACCTTTCCTGGTTCCCTCGCAGCTCCGTTCTCCTTGCCAAAATTTGGGATTAGGTCAGCAATGTCTGATCAGTAGGAGTGCGACACCTAGCACCCCTGACAGCTGTTCTAGGTGTCAACTGGAACTGATCTGTCTACTATTTAGCAGCCATGGCATCTACTGCACATTTGCCTCCTATTCAAATCCGTAAAAGTCACATGTGCAGTACGGTCTACAGCCGCTACAGTAGACAGAGCAACTGTATAACAGAGGAGATCCGGCTTCTATTAGCAATGAGAACAGCTGATCGGTAAGGTACCAGGTGTCTCACTCTCACGAATCAAGAGGAGTGAGGACCCTGTACAGAAGAGCTGACAATCTGAGGAAACAATAATGCTAAAATCAGTTTTTACTGCTTCATTAGATACATACAAAGGTGTAGAATGAGGAGACACTGTACAGGAGAGGTTCTGTATTCATCACAGGGTGTATAATGAGGAGACACTGTACAGGGGAGGTTCTATATTCATCACAGGGTGTATAATGAGGAGACATTGTACAGGGGAGGTTCTGTATTCATCACAGGGTGTATAATGAGGAGATCACTGTACAGGGGAGGTTCTGTATTCATCACAGGGTGTATAATGAGGAGATCACTGCGCAGGGGAGGTTCTGTATTCATCACAGGGTGTATAATTGTATAATGAGGAGATCACTGTACAGGGGAGGTTCTGTATTCATCACAGGGTGTATAATGAGGAGATCACTGTACAGGGGAGGGTCTGTATTCATCACAGGGTGTATAATGAGATCACTGTACAGGGGAGGTTCTGTATTCATCACAGGGTGTATAATGAGGAGATCACTGTACAGGGGAGGGTCTGTATTCATCACAAGGTGTATAATGAGGAGATCACTGTACAGGGGAGGTTCTGTATTCATCACAGGGTGTATAATGAGGAGACACTGTACAGGGGAGGTTCTGTATTCATCACAGGGTGTATAATGAGGAGACACTGTACAGGGGGGGTTCTGTATTCATCACAGGGTGTATAATGAGGAGATCACTGTACAGGGAGGGTCTGTATTCATCACAGGGTGTATAATGAGGAGATCACTGTACAGGGGAGGGTCAGTATTCATCACAGGGTGTATAATGAGGAGATCACTGTACAGGGGAGAGTCTGTATTCATCACAGGGTGTATAATGAGGAGATCACTGTACAGGGGAGGTTCTGTATTCATCACAGGGTGTATAATGAGGAGATCACTGCACAGGGGAGGGTCTGTATTCATCACAGGGTGTATAATGAGATCACTGTACAGGGGAGGTTCTGTATCATCACAGGGTGTATAATGAGGAGATCACTGTACAGGGGAGGTTCTGTATTCATCACAGGGTGTATAATGAGGAGATCACTGCACAGGGGAGGGTCTGTATTCATCACAGGGTGTATAATGAGGAGATCACTTTACAGGGGAGGTTCTGTATCATCACAGGGTGTATAATGAGGAGATCACTGTACAGGGGAGGGTCTGTATTCATCACATGGTGTATAATGAGGAGACACTGTACAGGGGAGGGGCTGTATACATCACAGGGTGTATAATGAGGAGATCACTGTACAGGAGAGGGTCTGTATTCATCACAGGGTGTATAATGAGGAGATCACTGTACAGGGGAGGTTCTGTATCATCATACAGGGTGTATAATGAGGAGATCACTGTACAGGGGAGGGTCTGTATTCATCACAGGATGTATAATGAGGAGATCACTGTACAGGGGAGGTTCTGTATCACCACAGGGTGTATAATGAGGAGATCACTGTACAGGGGAGGTTCTGTATCATCACAGGGTTTATAATGAGGAGATCACTGTACAGGGGAGGGTCTGTATTCATCACAGGATGTATAATGAGGAGACACTGTACAGGGGAGGTTCTGTATTCATCACAGGGTGTATAATGAGATCACTGTACAGGGGGGGTTCTGTATCATCACAGGGTGTATAATGAGGAGACACTGTACAGGGGAGGGGCTGTATCATCACAGGTTGTATAATGAGGAGATCACTGTACAGGGGAGGGGCTGTATCATCACAGGTTGTATAATGAGGAGACACTGTACAGGGAGGGTATGTATTCATCACAGGGTGTATAATGAGGAGATCACTGTACAGGGGAGGTTCTGTATCATCACAGGGTGTATAATGAGGAGATCACTGTACAGGAGAGGGTCTGTATTCATCACAGGGTGTATAATGAGGAGATCACTGTACAGGGGAGGTTCTGTATCATCACAGGGTGTATAATGAGGAGATCACTGTACAGGGGAGGGTCTGTATTCATCACAGGATGTATAATGAGGAGATCACTGTACAGGGGAGGGTCTGTATTCATCACAGGGTGTATAATGAGGAGACACTGTACAGGGGAGGTTCTGTATTCATCACAGGGTGTATAATGAGGAGATCACTGTACAGGGGGGTTCTGTATTCATCACAGGGTGTATAATGAGGAGATCACTGTACAGGGGAGGTTCTGTATTCATCACAGGGTGTATAATGAGGAGATCACTGTACAGGGGAGGTTCTGTATTCATCACAGGGTGTATAATGAGGAGATCACTGTACAGGGGAGGTTCTGTATTCATCACAGGGTGTATAATGAGGAGATCACTGTACAGGGGACGGTCTGTATTCATCACAGGGTATATAATGAGGAGACACTGTACAGGGGAGGTTCTGTATTCATCACAGGGTGTATAATGAGGAGATCACTGTACAGGGGAGGGTCTGTATTCATCACAGGGTGTATAATGAGGAGATCACTGTACAGGGGAGGTTCTGTATTCATCACAGGATGTATAATGAGGAGATCACTGTACAGGGGAGGGTATGTATTCATCACAGGGTGGAGCAGAGGATTATTCTAAAAAAGAGCCGGACTGCCCATCCCTACTGAGCAGCTGATCATGTGACCCCTGACTCCTCCCCTCCATGTGACATCATCACAGGTCCTGTAAGCACAGAGCATTTCATCTTCCCCCATTCAGGTCTCTACAATATCGGATCCTCTCACATCTTCTATACAAGAGAATTCTCCTGATTGACCATCAAGGATGGATCTGGACAGGGACAAGATGGCGGAGAGGATCTTCCACCTCACCCTAGAGATCCTCTTCCTTGTTACTGGAGAGGTGAGAGATTGTGATGACAATGTCACATGACATCATTCTTATCTATGGACAGAATAACAGATGACAGAACTGGAGAGGTGAGGACTCTGGAAATGTCTGGAGACTGGAGATTTACATAGTAACATAGTTTTAAGATTGAAGGAAGACTTTAAGTCCATCTAGTTCACCCCATAGCCTAACATGTTGATCCAGAGTAAGGCAAAAAAAAAAACGTGGCAACACTAAGCTCCACATTGGGGGAATAAATTCCTTCCTGACTCCAGATACGGCAATCAGACTTGTTCCCTGGATCAACGCCCTATCAAAGAATCTAGTATATATAACTGATAATATTATAGTTTTCAAGAAAGGCATCCAGGCCCTTCTTAAATGTTAGTAGTGACTCACTCATTACAACATCATGTGGCAGAGAGTTCCATAGTCTCACTGCTCTTACAGTAAAGAATCCGCGTCTGTGATTATGATTAAACCTTCTTTCCTCCAGACGTAGAGGACGCCCCCTTGTCCCAGTCTCAGGCCTAAGAGTAAAGAGATCATTAGAAAGGTCTCTGTACTGTCCCCTCATATATTTATACATTATTATAAGATCACCCCTAAGCCTTCGATTTTCCAAGCTAAATAACCCCAAGTTTAATAACCTGTCTTGGTATTGCAGACCCCTCAGTCCTCTAATGACTTTGTCGCTCTTCTCTGGACCCGCTCTAGTTCAGCTATGTCTTTCTTATACACCGGAGACCAGAATTGTACACAGTATTCTAAGTGTGGTCGCACTAGTGACTTGTATAGAGGTAAAATTATGTTCTCCTCCTGAGCATCTATGCCTCTTTTAATGCATCCCATTATTTTATTTGCCTTTGCAGCAGCTGCCTGACACTGGCCACTAAATGTGAGTTTGTCATCTACCCATACACCCAGGTCTTTTTCATTGATAGTTTTGCCCAGTGTTTTAAGCACATAATTATAAATTTTATTTCCTCGGCCCAAGTGCATGACTTTACATTTATCCCCATTAAAGCTCATTTGCCATTTATCAGCCCAAGCTTCTAGTTTACATAAATCCTCCTGTAATATAAAATTGTCCTCCTCTTTATTGATTACCCTGCAGAGTTTAGTGTCATCTGCAAATATTGAGATTCTACTCTGTATGCCCCCTACAAGGTCATTAATAAATATATTAAAAAGAAGTGGGCCCAGTACTGACCCCTGTGGTACCCCACTGTTAACTGTGACCCATTCTGAGTGTATTCCATTAATGACCACCCATTGTTTCCTATCGCTAAGCCAGTTTTTAACCCACTTACACATATTTTCCCCTATCCCCATTTGCCCTCATTTTATGTATCAACCTTTGTGTGGCACCGTATCAAAAGCTTTTGAAAAGTCCATATACACCACATCCACTGCATTTCTTCGGTCCAGTCCAGTACTTACTTCTTCATAGAAGCTTATCAGATTAGTTTGACAGGAACAGTCCCTCGTAAAACCATGTTGATAATGGGTCATGAGGTTATTTTTCTTCAGATACTCCAGTATAGCATCTCTTAGAAAACCCTCTAGGATTTTACCCACAGTAGAGGTTAAGCTTACTGGCTTATAATTTCCAAGTTCAGTTTTTGTTCCCTTTTTGACTATTGGCACCACATTTGCTATACGCCAGTCCTGTGGTACAGACCCTGTTGTTATGGAATCTTTAAAGATTAAAAATAATGGTCTATCTATGACAGTACTTAATTCCTGCAGCACTCTGGGATGTATCCCATCCGGGCCCGGGGATTTGTCAATTTTAGTGATTTTTAGACGATGCCTTACTTCCTGCTGGGTTAAGAAGGTTACATTTAATTGACAGTTTTTGTTATCACTGATCGTATTGTCTGTCATGGGATTTTCTTGTGTAAATACTGTTGAAAAAAAGTCATTTAGCATATTGGCTTTTTCCTTATCCTCATCCACCATTTTACCTAGATTATTTTTAAAGGGGCAAAAACAATAATTTTTTAGTTTCTTACTATTTATGTAGTTAAAAAATATTTTGGGATTATTTTTTACTTTCTCTGGCAATGTGTCTCTCCATAACCAGGATTACACAGTAGTGAAGACCTCTAGTGAGTGCTGTCAGGACCCTGTGTCTGAGGGAAGAGCCCTGAGCCCAATCACGGGGCCTCCACCTCACCCCCTGATACATGAGGACATCAATGACCAGAAGATCCTAGAACTCACCTACAAGATGATTGAGCTGCTGACTGGAGAGGTGACACTGCTGGGAATGCTGCTGCTGCTGGGACATTATACAGTAACGCTATGAAGGGATCGGGGGATGACAATGGTATCATTGTATGTGTCAGGTTCCTATAAGGTGTCAGGACGTCACCGTCTATTTCTCCATGGAGGAGTGGGAGTATTTAGAAGGACACAAAGATCTGTACAAGGACATAGTCATGATGGAGGTTCCCCGGCCGCCCCTCACATCACCAGGTAATAGACAGGACTAAATACACACGGCCTATGGGTGCGTGTACACGATCAGTGTACACAGCGTTTTGGATGCAGCGTCTTTCCGCTGCATCCAAAACGCTGCGTAGTACAGTATCGGCATAGTGGATGGGATTTCAAGAAATCCCATCCTCACTATGCTTTATACGCCCGCAACGTCTTTGGAGCTGCGGTGCGGGTGCCGGGAGTCCGCTCCTCCACAGCATGTTCATTTCATGCTGCGGAGTCGGAAGCGGCTCCCATCGGGTGACTGCAGGGAGAAGCCTCCCTTCACCCGTCGCACATGGTGAGTACAGGGCGGCTGCAGTCTCCCTACGGCCACCCACGGCTTTCCTCAGGTCTGGAGGAGCTGCATCAAACACGCAGCTCTTCCGGACTGTGTGCACGTGGCCTATAATTATCTGTATGTAAAGAGTGAATTCAGTCCCTGTATGTGTCTCCTCCAGGTCTATCCAGTAAGAGGACAACACCAGAGAGATGTCCCCGTCCTCTTCTCCCACAGGACTGTAAACAAGAAGATCCCGATGTTCCTCCGGATCATCAGGTAGATGGAGAGAAGGTGTGATGAGATCTCCCTATGATGTGTAGACGGCTGTGAAGGTCTTGTGCTCAGTCTTGTTTTATCCTCCAGTATTCTATGTTTTATACTTGTGTAATGAGAACGGTGGAGATGGCAGATTACAGCTGATCATAGATGGGACTTCTCCATCTGTCTGTGACTTTTACAATCTTTGTTTCAGGGTGAAGATCTGCCCCATATTAATACTACAGAGACATATGTGAGGGGTGATGATGATCTGCCCCATATTAATACTACAGAGACATATGTGAGGGGTGATGATGATCTGCCCCATATTAATACTACAGAGACATATGTGAGGGGTGATGATGATCTGCCCCATATTAATACTACAGAGACATATGTGAGGGGTGATGATGATCTGCCCCATATTAATACTACAGAGACATATGTGAGGGGTGATGATGATCTTACAGATGACAGCGCAGGTGAGTAGTGACCATTGAATGCAGAGAAGTCACAGATTCTCCTCAGTCACCGGCTGTGGCTGTGTTATCGGTGATGTAGTCCGGACATATCACAATCATATATTTGCCATTTTTAATGTTATCACCTGGCAGGTCAAAAGATGGCTACCACAAAGGGACTTGGCACTATCTACTCTGTTTTCCATATCTCAGGGATTGGCTTGCCCTTCACCATTTAACCCCTTTACAGGGATTTGGACTTACTAAGGGACCCATAGGCTGGGGACACAGAGTTAGCTGCTTACTGGTGAGAAATAGCAAGAAGAATAGTCAGGGCCGGATCAGAACCAGGAGGGCAGAGAAAAGTCAAAATCAGAAGCTTCAAGAGTAGTCAGTAAACAGGCCGGGGTCACAACAGGAAGGAAATACACAAGCCGAGAGCTGAGCACACAAGACTGAGGCTGCTTTCACTCTTCCAAATTTCAAATCTGTGTCTATGCGTTTTTAAAATGGATAAACACGGATCCGTTGTTGTCTCCCATGCAATCCTATGGGCACAGATTGGTCCTAAAGTGGCCATGTGTTCCTGGTTTTTCATGGATCCATTTGTGTCAGTTTTTGTAGTGGCTGGATAGTCTGCGCTGCCCTCAGCTTCTGGTTGTGACATCTCCTCCATCACCAGTGTCACTCGCAGAATGAATAAGGTGGTGACTGATGACAGAAGTGAATGTCACAGGAGCAGATCTCAGAGGAGATGATGCACCATTTACTGAAGCCTTAAAGGGAAGGTGCCGCAATTGTACATTTTGTATTAATAATTACTGATTATGTAATCAGTTATTTTAATACAAAATTAAATTAATTAGATTTATGTTTTTTTTAATATTTCTATATTTACTCTGCCACTGGGGGCTGCCATCTTGCATTTGCAGGTGTATAACGACCGTTACACTCTCCAAATACGGCAGCTCCTGTGCATAGGACTCAGGAGACGGCCGCCGACCCCATTCCCTGCACTGAAGCTGTTATGTGTGATGTGGACAGCCTCCTAGGCTATCCACATCACAGCTGGGAGGAGATCGGCACCATCTTTGTGGAGCCCATAGTTGAGCTATGAGCTGCACTTCCATTTTCCCCCTGATGTCAGGGTGCAATCGTCACTGCTGCCCGATGGGTCGGACCTCCGATTCTGTGACCCCCTCCTCTCCTGGGCTCCTCTGATCCTCACACATCTCCGATCCCCATAACCCGCCTCCTCCTCTCTGCTCCTCCGATCCCCTACCACACACTTCCAATCCCCCCACACAGCTCCAATCCCCGTTCAACGCCTCCACCTCTCACGGCACCTCCGTTCCTGACAGCTCCTCTTGTTTGTGCTGAGTGCGAGCTGACCTGAGACAGGAGGAGCTGCCGGACATCGGGCTGACAGGAGGATCTCTGCGTCTGGTTCAAGGTGAGTACACAGGACGGGGAACACTGATTGTACCCTGACATCATTAGTGGGATATCAGGTTGCGATCAGTGCATCTCCCCTCCATGACACAGCTCTGCTATCTCACTGTAAACTAATATAGCAAAGCTGTGTACTGTATCGTGCACTATATGTGTACAGGTGGCGGAGAGGAGCGCCTGGAAGGGAGAGCCAGCATGGATGGATGGAAATAGCCTGTGTGGGTGCATGTCTGGAGATAAACAGCCTGGAGATTTTTGTAAGTATTTTATGTTATCTTTTCATATGACAACACTGAGGATACAATGTAAAGTAGTCCGTGTACATCTTGTATAACAGTTTAAATATGATGCGCCTTCTAAATAACTCACACAGCCATTAATGTTTAAACCGCTGGCATCAAAAGTGAGTACACCCCTAAGTGAAAACTACCAAATTGTGCCCAAAGTGTCAATATTTTGTGTGGTCATCATTATATTCAAGCCCTGCCTTATCTCTCATGGACATAGAGTTCTCTAGAGCTTCACAGAAGCTGCTGGAATCCTCTTCCCTCCTCCATGACGACATCCCGGAGCTGGTGGTTGTTAAGAGACCTTTCACTTCTCTACCTTCCATATGAGGATGCCCCACAGATGCTCCATAGGGCTTAGGTCTGGAGATATGTCTGGTCAGTCCAGCATCTTTACCCTCAGCTTCTTTAGAAAGGCATTGGTCATCTTGGAGGTGTGTTTGGGGTCATTATCATCTTGGAATACTGCCCTGCGGCCTCATCTCTGAAGGGAGGGGATCATGCTCTGCTTCAGTATCTCACAGTACATGATGACATTCATGGTTCCCTCAATGAACTGTAGCTCCCCACACCCAGCAGCATTGATGCAGCTCCAATCCATGACACTCACACCACCATGCTGAATGTTGGCAGACACACTTGTCTTTGTACTTCCCACCTGGTTGCCACCACACACTCTTGACACCATCTGAACCCAATAAGTTTATCTTTTTCTCATTAGACCACAGAACATGGGTCCAGTAATCCATGTCCTTAGTCTGGTTGACTTCAGTTAACTGTTTGCAGGCTTTCTGTGTATCATCTTTAGAGAAGGCTTCCTTCTGGGAAGACACCAATGCTGACCAATGTGATGCAGTGTGCGGCTTATGGTCTTTGCTCTCTCAGGCTGACCTCCACCCCTGTAACCTTTGCAGCAATGCTGGTAGCACTCATACGTCTATTTTGAAAGGACAACCTAAGGCTATGACGCTGAGCTCGTGCCTCAACTGGTTTGCTCAATTATGGTGAGTTGTTCTTACTGGAACCTGTCTTGTTAATCGCTGTATGTCTTGGCCACTATGCTGTAAATCAGTTTCAGGGTGTTGGAAATCTTCTTAGGGCTTAGTACAATCTTTATGCTGAACAAAAATTCTTTCTTCAGATCCTCTGAGGCTTGTTTGCCATGAGATGCCTTATTGAGCTTCCAGAGACCAGTATGAGAGTGTGTGCGAGCGATAACTCCAAATGTAACACACCGACTCCCCATTTACTCATGAGACCTTGTAACACTAATGAGTCACATGACACCAGGGAGCAAAAATGGCTAATTGGGCACAATTTGGCCATTTTTCACGTTAGAGGTGCTACACAATAATGTTTCCATGCCGTTTAGTACATTGATGTTGTGTCAGAATTTGACAGGTGCACAAAGTATGGGCACCCTTCTGAATATTTCATGATTTGTAATACTCACTAACTACTTTTTCTGACTTGACTGAAGCACTAAATTGGTTATACTGTATACCTTTCATTTGAGCTCTTGTACTTACCATAGCACAATGGTTGTAATCCGACATCATGAAAGAAAACTTGCAACTGTATATGTAGTTTGGGCACAGAAGCGAGGTGGGAAATATGACTTAGGGAGAGATGATTTTGCTGTATTGGTTTATGGAAGCCATGTTGCTTTTCAAAAGACGTTGAGACAATAATAATGTGGAAACCCCCCAATTTTACATTGAGATGATGGACCTGAATAGGATCTTGTTTTCTGTGGGATGAGAAGTTTGGATTGATATCATTTTCACCTACAAAGTTGAACACCACATTCCTGATCTTCTATTAAGCTTAACTATCATTGTATTATGAAATAATGCAATTTTGCTACATAACTTGCTATTTCTATGGACATTTTAAGTAGAAATGTTCAAAAATATAAATTTCAGGTAGATTTCATTCCAAAATAATAATTGGTCTTATTCTTTCAGATGACTGTACCGGGAGATCAGAGGGACAACTGACATCTACAATTTATAAATCAGATGAACTTGAAATCACACAGGATACAATTGATGTGAATGCCGTTACTCCAGATATCCCATCATCCCTTCACTGCAAAGATCTATCATCTGATGTTACAAAACAGGTCCTCTCTTCTGAATCATTACAGACTAAGAAAAATAAAGGTCACAAAGGAGGCAATACAAAACAAAGCCTTCAAACTTATTTTGTTGAACATCAAAAAATTCACACAGAGAAAAAGAGATTTTCTTGTTCCAAGTGTGGGAGATGTTTTAATCAAAAATCAGATCTTGTTAGTCATGAGAGCAGTCACACAGGGAAGAAGCCTTATTTATGTCCAGAATGTGGGAAATGTTTTGTAAAGAAATCGTATCTTGTTGTTCACCAGAGAATTCACACAGGGGAGAAGCCTTTTCCATGTTCAGAATGTGGGAAATGTTTTGTAAAGAAATCAAATCTTGTTGTTCACCAGAGAGTTCACACAGGGGTGAAGCCTTTTCCATGTTCAGAATGTGGGAAATGTTTTGTACATAAATCACATCTTGTTGGTCACCAGAGATGTCACACAGGGGAGAAGCCTTTTCCATGTTCAGAATGTGGGAAATGCTTTGCAGAGAAATCACATCTTGTTATTCACCAGAGAAGTCACACAGGGGAGAAGCCTTTTCCATGTTCAGAATGTGAGAATTCTTTTACACTTAAATCAAATCTTTTAAGACACCAGAGAAGTCACACAGGGGAGAAGCCTTTTTCATGTTCAGAATGTGGGAAATGTTTTGCATATCAATCATATCTTGTTACACACCAGAGAAGTCACACAGGGGAGAAGCCTTTATCATGTTCAGATTGTGGGAAATGTTTTGCAGATAAACCAAAGCTTGTTACACACAAGAGAAGTCACACAGGGGAGAAGCCTTTTTCATGTTCCGAATGTGGCAAATGTTTTGTACAGAAATCAGATCTTGTTAAACACAAGAAAAGTCACACAGGGGAAAAGCCTTTTTCATGTTCAGAATGTGGGAAATGTTTTGCATATCAATCATATCTTGTTACACACAAGAGAAGTCACACAGGGGAGAAGCCTTTTTCATGTTCCGAATGTGGCAAATGTTTTGTACAGAAATCATATCTTGTTAAACACAAGAGAAGTCACACAGGGGAAAAGCCTTTTTCATGTTTAGAATGTGGGAAATGTTTTGCACATAAATCAAATTTTCTGAAACACAAGAGAAGTCACACCGGGGAGAAGCCTTTCTCATGTTCAGATTGTGGGAAATGTTTCGCAGATAAATCACATCTTGTTACACACAAGAGAAGTCACACAGGGGAGAAGCCTTTTTCATGTTCAGATTGTGGGAAATGTTTCGCAGATAAATCACGTCTTGTTAGACACCAAAGAACTCACACAGGAGTAAGTCATTATAATAACTAAAATGTGAAAAAAGAATTACTGGAAATTCATGATTTGTTTACCATTAAAAAGAACACACTGGGAGAACTTTTGAGAAATTGAACAAAAAACATAGACAGTCATATAAATGAATGAGAAAAGGAAAATATTAGAATCTGAGAGTCCCCAGTGGTTGATTCCTTTTAATGGCTAACTGAAAGGATGGTAACAAAAAGCAAAGCAAGCTTTCGAGACACTATGGCAGTGATGGCGAACTCCAGGCTCGAGTGCCACACACAGTCCAGGTTTTCAGGATTTCCTTAGAGTTTGACAGTTGGTAATTTGATTGCCAATGTCAAATGCAATGGAAATCCTGAAAACCTGGACTGTGTGTGGCACTCGAGGCCTGGAGTTCGCATCACTGCACTATGGCCTCTTCATCAGGCAAATGAAAAGAAAAGAAAATTATTTTAGAACTTACTGTTTTTTGGGGAGTGTAAGATGTATTTTTTTTTTAAATCAGATCATAAGCTTTGATACCCTCAGGGCCAGACAAGCTTTTGCTATTTCCTATTCCTTCACTTTCAATCCTCCATCTCCAAACAGGCACGCCCACCAGTAAACTCTCCTGATCTCACTTGCTAACCTTCTCTTTGCTCCTCCTACTCGCTGGTGACATTTCCCCTAATCCCGCCCCTCCGCCACATCCCCACAGTCACTTACACCCCACCCCCACAACCCACCACCAACCCTCGTAACCTCACCATTACCCTCCCTCGCAACTTCACTATCCTTAGACCCATCCTCCCAGCCCCTGCTCCCCCAATTTCCCTGCGAGGCGCACTCTGGAACGCCCGCTCAGTCTAATAAACTCCCATACATCCACAAACTCTTTATTTCTAATAAACTCTAATTCCTTGGCATCACAGAGACCTGGCTCACCCCCTCCGACATGGCCTCCCCTGCTGCCCTATCCTAACGGCGGTTTCAGTCTTTCCCACACCCCCTGCCCCTCTAACAAACATGGCGGAGGTGTCGGCATACTCCTGTCCAACACCTGCTCCTTCGCCCCTATTCCTCTACCCCCTCTGCTACTCTTCCCTTTTTCGAAGCCCACTCTGTCCGCATCTTCTCCCCCTGTAACCTCCAGCTGGCCATCATTTACCACCCCCCTGGATCCATCCCCCCCTTTCCCTCGACCACTTCACCACCTGGCTACTTTACTTCCACTCTGCTGATATCTCCACCATCATTATGGGTGACTTCAATATCCCCATCGACACCGCCAACTCAACCGCCTCTCAACTTCTTTCCCTGACTTCCTCCTTCGGGCTCTCTCATTGGTCCTCCTCCACCACCCACGAAGGTGGCTACACACTGGACCTCATTTTTACCCGTCTTTGCTCCCTCACAAACCTCTCAAACTCATCCCTCCCTATCTCTGACCACAATCTACTGACCTTCTCCTCCCCTACTACGCCACCTCCTCTCCGCAAACTATCACCCCGCAGAAACCTAAAACACATTGATCTACACTCACTCTCTGAATCCCTCCTCCCTCTCACCGACATAACATACATACGCGACACAGACACTGCCACCACCCTCTACAAAACCACGCTAACCAGGGCCCTCGACCTAGCTGCACCTCTCACACACTACGCTCCACGCACTAACAGGCAACCCTGGCACACCGCCCTCACTAAAGACCTGAGACGAGCATCCAGGGTAGCCGAGAGGCGATAGAAAAAATCACATTACACTGAGCACTTTGCACTGTTCAAACGGTCCCTCGTCGCCTTCAAGAATGCTCTTGCTACCGCCAAACAAACCTTCTCATCCCTAATAACCTCCCTGGCCCACAATCCCAAACAACTTTTCAAAACCTTCAATTCCTTACTCCGCCCGCCCGCTCCCCCTCCATCTCCCCTTATCTCTGCAGAAGACTTTGCCTCCTTCTTCAAAGAAAAGATTGACAGAATCAGATGCAGCTTTTTTTTTTTTTTTTTTTTTTTTTTTTTTTAAACATTAAATTTTTATTAAAGTTTTAAGGCATATCAAAACAAAACAAATGCAGCCGAGAATATCGGTTCGGCAATATGCTTCATAACAAACATGTTAGGAAGAACACATTCGAGGAAAGAAAGGAAAAGGATTGAAAGAGGCTAAAAAAGACGGGGCTGGGGGGGAGGGAATACATGGGGGAAACATAGCCCTGCCAATGATAATAAAAACACAACTTCATATCATCCCTATGTCAAATGTCTTAATTATTAATCATGAACGCAGTTAGTTCTGCACTTCTCGAATATAATCCCAAACGCTACTTCAGCAAGTGTGGGGTAAATCCAGACGTCCAGAGTTTCATCAGAGATGGTTATGCCCGAACTGCGAAGATGTCCAAAGATCCCACCATCCAAGTCTTCTGTTTTTAGTCTGTAAGTCATGTGCCAAAATTGTTTCATACTAAAAATGCAGCGCCAATTTATTTATCAGCTCCTTCTCTGTGGGTGGGAAAGTTTGGCGCCATACTCTGGCTATACATATTCTAGCTGCAATTAAAATATTAGCAACCATTGGTCTTAGAATTGAGGGAATATCCCCCAGCCCAATACCCAATACCGCCATCAGTCCCGACATGACAATAGGGACACCTGTCACTTTGTGCAGGACCCGCTCAACCGAGTGCCAAAAAGGTTGGAGCTTGTGACAAAACCACCACATATGTTCCATGGTGCCTATTTGACCACAACCCTTCCAACACAGTGGGGAAGAGGATGTACGAAACTTAGCTAAACGTACGGGAGTTAAATACCAATTTAAGTGAACCTTTTTTGTTTGCTCTAAATGATTAATGCAAGATGAGTATTTAGAGGCGTATGAGGCCGCCTCGTACCAGGCCTCTATCGGGGCTGAGAAGGAGAGGCACGCTCCCAGGCCTCCATGTATGGTAATTTGGACCTATCATTGAGCGAGAGCAAAGCATGATTGTGCTACTTATACATGCTGGTTTAAAGTAACCCACTAATGAGTCATCAACAGAGACAGCGTCTGGGAGAGAGTAAGCACAAGACTGCAGCAGATGGCGAACTTGCAAGTACTGGTAGAACAAAATATTGGGCAGGGAGTATTTAAGGGCGATTGCAGAAAAGGGAAGAAACCCGTCTGAATCCATGAGCTTATCCACTGTAAGAACTCCTCTCGACTTCCAGTGGCCCAGAGACATGTCTGGGATCATATTTTCCACTGCTTGCAGAGATATATATTTGTGCAAAAACAAAAATTTAGATCCACTAAAGGAGTGCCAGATCCGCAGGAGAGTGATCATAAGTGGAGTGAGCTGCCTCGTGTCGATACGTGGAGGAGTCCTATCTCCAAGAGAATTCTGAGAGAACGTGTTGGCGCATAGCATGACTCAATTTGTAGCCAATGTAATGAGGCTGTATCCCCTGACCACCAGAGTTTCGCCGGTTCGAGCAGCGCGGCCTTATAATAGGAGAGAACGTCGGGTACCCCTAGTCCGCCCTTATTTAGTGGGAGTATCATGAATTTGTGAGGTATACGGTGCGGTTTATGATTCCATATAAATGAGTTGAGCAAACGCTGCAATCTGGACGTACAGGTTCGCGGGAAATTTGAAGACATCGGAATAGGTATATGATCTTTGGGAGAATTAACATTTTAACCACCTGGATCCTAGCCATCCAAGAGAGGCAAAATGGGGAAATCTTAGTTCAATTCAGAGTTTATCTCTTTAATTAGTAAGTCCCAATTCGCCTTTACAATGTTATGGGTGCTAGTAATAAAGATTCCCAAGTACTTAAAGCCTTCCGGAGCCCAAATGAAAGAGTAACGATCTCGAATGATATTCTGAGTTAACGTGTCAACCTTCACCTGGGAAGAGGACTGACTTGGAGATCGTTGAGACGATAATATGAGGCCGCTGAGAACTCCTCCAATGTTGCCATTATCTCTGTGAGTGAAGAGAGGACATCAACACAGGTAAACACTACATCATCGGCATATAAGCCGATCTTGTGGTCAACGTCTCCAACTCTGACCCCCCTTATATTTGGATTCGCCCTAATCTTCGCTGCCAAGGGTTCCATTACCAACGCGAATATGAGGGGAGAAAGTGGACATCCCTGGCGGGTGCCATTGGAAATGTCAAATGGAGTCGAGAGAAAGCCGGAGGCGCGGACGGAAGCATTTGGCGATGAATATAAAGCCATAATGGCTGATTTAACTAGTCCAATAAAACCAAATTTGTTCAAAACTGCTTCAACATACCCCCAGTGTACCCTGTCAAACGCTTTTTCAGCATCCAGAGACAGGATCACGCTGGGGGAGTCGGCTCTTTCTAAAATATCTAGAATGTTTATAAGCCGTCTGGTTCCATCTCGCGTCTGGCGGCCTGGTACGAATCCCACCTGGTCTGGGCCAATGAGAGACGGCAATACCATCATTAGTGATGGGCGAATCCTAAATTACTCGGAATCGCTTGACTGTAGCGAGTCCGAGCCCAGGACTCGCTACTCGTAGCGAGTCCAATGTTAATGAATGGGGAAGCGAGTAATAGCGAGTAGTGTGAGATTTACAAATCGCAGATGTGTCTCGGAAGCTTCAGCCTGAAGCAATCCTAGTTTTGTCATTGATTTGCATTGGATTTACTTTGTAAGTAATCGCTGGGGAAACTCGCAGATAAGAGTCCTGTCTTCTCAGTGTGCTGGCTGCCAGGGTCCTAGAGCCCGCCTGCTGCCTGATGTAAGCAGGTGCTTAGAATGATTAGGTTTCATCAGTCTAGTCTGCTCATTCCCTGTGTACAGACATGAATGTCTGTGCACACAAGGAGATTTAGATTTGTACAGACATGAAGTCTACGAGATGTGTCGCTATCAGTCTGCTCATTCCCTGTGCATAGACATCTATATATATACACAGGGGATGTAGCAGAGAGGACATCGCGTTTTGGACTGCGTCGGACGGAAGAGGATTTTTTTAATTAAAGATGGAGTCCCTAATGGCTTTTTTTTTATTTCTAATAAAAAAATTTCTCTGTGTTGTGTTTTTTTTAAAACAATTTAATAGAAATTCATGGCGGTCATGTCTAATATTGGCGTGACCGCCATAAATTTCGGGCTTAGGGCCAGCTGATAATACAAAGCTGGCCCTAACCTCTATTACCCAGCGTGCCATCGCCACCAGGGCTGCTGGAAGAGCGGGGTTCAGCGCCAGAGGATGGCGCTTCAATAAACGCGCCATCTTCTGGGGCGGCTGCGGGCTGCAATTTGCAGCGGGGGGTGCCCAGAAAGCTTGGGCATCCCTGCGCTGCGGATTCCAGCCCCCAGCTGCTTAGCTGTACCTGGCTAGACATAGAAATTGCGCGGAGCCCCACGCATTTTTTATGACTCCGACTCCGACTCCGAGACGCCACTGCTCCGACTCCGACGACGACTCCGACTCCGAGACGACTCCGACTCCGAGACGACTCATCGAGACGACTCCGAGACGACTCCGACTCCGAGACGACTCCGACTCCGAGACGACTCCGACTCCGAGACGACTCCGACTCCGAGACGACTCTCGAGACGACTCCGACCTCCGACGAGCGACTCCGACTCCGAGGCGACTCCGACCGACGCGACTCCGACGCGACTCCACTCCGACCGACTCCAGACTCAGACCAGACTCGAGACTCCGACTCTGAGACTCACTCGACTCTGAGACTCCGACTCTGAGACTCCGACTCTGAGACTCCGACTCTGAGGAGACTCCGACTCCGAGACTCTGACTCTGAGCCTCTGACTCTGAAATTCATTAAATAATAAAAAAAAAAATGCGTGGGGCTCCGCGCAATTTCTATGTCTAGCCAGGTACAGCTAAGCAGCTGGGGGCTGGAATCCGCAGCGCAGGGAGGCCCAAGCTTTCTGGGCACCCCCCGCTGCAAATTGCAGCCCGCAGCCGCCCCAGAAGATGGCGCGTTCATTGAAGCGCCATCCTCTGGCGCTGAACCCCGCTCTTCCAGCGGCCCTGGTGGCAGTGGCACGCTGGGTAATAAAGGGGTTAATACCAGCTTTGTTATACAAGCTGGTATTAAGCCCGAGATTCTTAATGTCAGGCCACGTTTGACCCAGCCACTAAGAATCTCCAATAAAGGGTTAAAAAAACGCAACACAGAGAAAATTTTTTATTTGAAATTAAAAAAAAAGCCATTAGGGACTCCATCTTTAATTAAAAAAATCCTCTTCCGTCCGACGCAGTCCAAAACACGATGTCCTCTCTGCTACATGCACAGGGAATGAGCAGACTGAGAACAATCTCAGCACTGCTACATCATGTCTGTGAGCAGGCGGGCTCTAGGACCCTGGAGCTGCACAGAGATGACAGCTGGACTCGGCTGCAAAGAAACAGCAGTTATTTGCGAGTTTCCCTGCTATCACTGGCACAGTAGCCGAGTCTAATGCAAACAATGGCAATCCTAGTTTTGTCAGCGTTTCTGACAGAACTAGGATTGATATTGATTTGCATTGGACTCGTGCGAGTAATCACTGGGAGACTCGCAGAGTACCGAGTCCTGCGAGTCCCTTACTACTCGCCGAGTAACGAGTCCTAGCGAGTAGATTCGCCCATCCCTAACCATCATCAATCTCACCGCCCACACCTTCGCGTATAATTTGGTGTCACAATTGAGCAGCGCGATAGGGCGAAAGTTGCCCGGGGTAGTGGGAGGCTTCCCAGGTTTAGGCAAAGTGGATATGATAGCTTCCAAACCCTCTCTCCTGATATCTCCCTTGGACCCCCACGTCGTGAATACCCTCTGTAAATACGGAGACAATAAAGTAGAAAATTGTGAGTAATACGCAAATGACAGACCGTCGGGACCGGGTGCCGTGTGTTCCTTTGAGGATTTTAAGACTTGTTTAATTTCAAGTTCTGAAATTGGGGCATTAAGGCAAGTACACCTAGTCTTTTTCCACCACCTGGGTATGAGGCGTCTGGCCGACGTCAAGAAGAACCTCAATAGACCCCTCTTAAAACCCCTGTTGGACATAGGATGGAGATTCAGTAGGGCCAGTTCCATGGTGAATTGTATCTTGAGGGCCGTCACACGTGTATAAAGATCATTTACATCCCTCCAAAAAGAGGATATCAATGGGCATCCCCACCACACATGAGTGTATGTGCCCACTCCCTCCAAACATCGCCAGCATCGGTCCGAGACTTCCGGGAATACCCGGTGCACGTCAGCAGGGCACCTTTACCATCTCGCCACCACCTTATAATTTCTCTCCTGAGACAGAGCAGAGAGGGATGCACCATACGTGGAGGTAAATATTTTCTCCCAGTCTAGCAGAGATAAGGTTCTATTTAAGTCTTCCTCCCACCTCCCCACATACCCAGGTCTATCCCTAAGTCTGCGTTTCTATGTGTGTGGAATATATTATAAATCACTGAAATAGCATGTGGTATATATGTCCGCTTAATGCATAGTTGTTCGAAGTCCGTCAGGGAGCGTTTAAGAGATGAGAAAGGTAGGGATCTCACGTAACTACCCAGTCTAGCATATTGAAACCATGTCCCCTGATGGATATTAAGTATGTTAGGAAAGTCCTCTAGTGGCTTAATTCCAGACTGGGAGATACAGTCTTTGAGGGATGGGTGGGATGTTTTAGTGAGACCTAAGAATGAGGTGCAGCCCGAGTCTATTGGGAACGATGGGTTGTCGAACAGGGAAGTTAGAGGACCTGGATTAGTAGTAAGATGAAATAATCGGGCCTGTCCCTTGAAGGAGTCATGCAATTGCAGAGATAAGAACGAGTGAGTTTCTTGTCCACTTGGATCCATAGACCAGATCCATGTTAGAGGATCATAATTGAGTCCCTCCCGTTCTACCTCTGCCCATCCCCCCTCCCCCTCCCTGAAGTGATCCAGAAGGCACTTATCCATAGCAGCATAATGGTATAGTAAGGGGTCTGGAAGGCCCACTCCCCCATGTGCAATTTTCTTACTAAGGGTCTTAAAGGAAATCCTCGGGCGGCCATGTGACCATAAAAAGCGGGTCCATCCCTGCTTCAGTCTGGAGAAAAGGAGGCCGGTAAATGAATTGGTAAGGTTTGAAAATGATAGAGAAGGCGCGGGAGAATGTCCATACGTAAGGCATGTAATCTACCCAGCCATGTCAGCGAAAGTTTGTTCTATTTGACTAAGTCCGATTCCAAGAGTGACAGCAGGGGCATATAATTGTGTACAAAAAGGAGCGATGGGTCCCTGGATAACCTAATCCCCAAATATCCCAGAGATCCCTCCCTCCATTTAAAAGGATAGTCCCCGGCCAAAAGTGAAACCACCAAACTTGACAAGGTGATGTTAAGCATTTCGGATTTGGAGGGATTGATCTTGAAGTTGCTCAATCTACCAAACTCCTTCATGTTTTCAAGAATATGAGGGAGGGATATCAAAGGATTTGTGATATAAGCTAGTAGATCATCTGCAAATAAAGCGATCTTATGCTCTTTCTTTCCCACTGCCATACCCTGCACTGATGTGTAAATCCTCACGGCGCACGTCAGGACCTCCATACAAAGGATATAGAGTAAAGGGGATAACGGACATCCCTGGCGTGTACCGTTGCGAATCAAAAAGGACTCCGACAGTACGCCATTGATTCGCAGACATGCGGTTGGGTGAGCATATAAAGCCTCTATGCGATGGAACATGGTTTCGCCCACCCCCAGGTGACGTAAAACCGCAAACATAAATGGCTTTTGGATACTTTCAAGCGACTTATGGAGTATTTTGGGGTTTCCGTTGGTGGAGGACAAAACAGTTGGTCCGTGTGTGTGTCTCGAATTTTTGGGTGTGATCTTGGACACGGATGCGATGGAATTTGCCTTCCTCAGTGCAAAATTCAAAAACGTTTGGGTTTGATCGATGCGATGCTTGCTAGGAATAATGCAACGTTTGAATTTTGCTTTGAGGGTTTTGCCTATGGCTCGTGTTTTTTCTCGTCAGCTATATGATTGCACAAAAGGCGTTGCTTCGTCGGGTGATCATATTCATTTGACTTTGCCGTTGAAAGCGGATTTAGGAGTTTGGAGAAGGTTTTTGTCCTCTTTCAATGGGATTAGTGTCATGCAGGAAGATTTTGTGGACTCGGATTCGTTGAAATTTTTCATAGGCTCTGTTTTCGCCATTGGGTTTCACTGTTCGTTTTCATTCTACCTGGTCGGCGGGTACGTGGCCTCGTTGTTGGGTTGTTGGGTAGATAATGGTTTGGTTTCTAATGCTGCTTTCCTATCAGTTTTTTCAGTATTGGTGGGAATATATCTTTGGGGTTCTTCTTTGGTGAATAAGCGTATTCGGGTTCGGTTTAATGTCACTGGAGCTGCGCTTGCGCTTAATACTTTTTCAACTAAGTGTGATTACATGGGGGCAGCTCTTAGGGAGCTGGTGCTACAATGATTGTTCCATAATATTTGGATGAAAGCCTTTTTATGTACCGAGTTGTGTCATACTGCTTTGTGATTTCGTTTCACGGCAGGTTTTGGAAAACTTTCTTGGCCAGCATCCGGATATGGACATCTAAGGTATCCCTTGCCCGCAGGAATTGTGGGGGGTGATGGGGATTCATCCCGTCACTGATTAGGAGTTCACTGGCGATTTCAACGTGGTTTTCTTACGCCTCGGCATGGGCCAAATGGAGGATGTTTTTGTTCAAGAGGGGCCGTTCGTGTGTAGTGTATGATACGGCATTGACTTTGGAATTTCTTCAAGATAAAGTATTGGCTGGTTTGTTTTTTCTTCCTTTCATCGATTGTTGGCTGGAGTGTCTTTTTTTTCAGCTCTATGGTGGGCGGTCTTTGACTGGCCTATTTCCACTACGACAGTTCCTGAAGGGTTTACGAAAACAGACTTTCCAGACGGATAGTAGGCGTCCTATTTCTATTGACCTGTTTCGTCAATTATGGGATACCCTCCCGAGGGTATGTTTCAATGGGTTTGAGACGTGTTTATTTAAACTTGCTTTGAGTTTGCATTTTTTGGGGCATTTCGGGTGTCTGAGTTGGTAGCGGTTAGCAAGCTTCATGTTTCGGGGCTTGATGTGTCGGATGTTTCTATTGGTACTTCTCATGTGTTTATATGGGTTCGTCATTCAAAAACGGATCAGTTAGGTAAGGGAGTGTTGACCAAATTGGTGTCATACCGGATTTTCCTCTTTGCCTTAGGGATAATTTATTGGTTGGCTATCCTTTAGGCTGTATGTACAAGGGTCTTTATTTGTGCATGGCTCTTTTGAACCGGCTACAAAATTTCAGTTTTGGCGTTCTCCTGACAAAATCTTTATCATTTCTGGGTATTGGGCATTTGAACCTGACCCCACATTCTTTCAGGATTGGCGCCGCAACTGAGGCTGCTCGTTTAGGCATGTCTTGCGAAGTAATCAAACGGTTGGGTCGTTGGGAATCCAGAAGGGTGGAGCTTTATAGTAGGCCGGAGCTTTTTATTGATCTTTGATTTCTTTTTCCGGGCCCCGGACTATATGGATTGTAGGTCATTCACACATTCATTGGGCTCGGAATAGAGCAGCTTTACTCCCTTGTACGGGAAATCTGTCCTTCGATGATTCGGAAATTCGTATTTTTTTCCATGGCGTTCGCAGCATGCGTTGGGGAGATCTGTGTTCTGTCATTGAAATCTTTCATTTTCTTTCCCTCTTCCTGATCTCATCATCATTCATCTAGCGGGGAACGATCTCGGGAAGATACGTACGTGGGATCTGCTTTGGCTTTGTAAATGGGATCAAAAAGAGGGTGATCAGGAGGATGAAAAGATTTATGGCTAGTTTGGGATTCTTTTGTTTTAGTCACGTAGATTTAGAGGGTTTTCTTACGGGGTTGTATAGGCGGGATGGTGGTCACTTGGGAGAGGTTGGGTTGGACATTTTTAATGTAGGCATGCAGTCGATTGTGGAAAGGTGGCTTGGTTTGGGGGTGGTCAGGCATTGGTAATGCCTTCCCGTTTGGGCACAATTGCTCTTTTTCATGAGCGGATTTTGGTTAAATGGTTATAAAGGATTATTTATATTTTTAATTATTTATGGAAATGGAGTTATTTATTTATTAAAATTGGAGTTATTCTTTGGTGTAATTCTTCAAATTTCAAGTAACCCTTAATAAAGTTTCATGGCCACTTTTATTCCACACACGACTGAGTGTCTCATTTATCTTATGGGGTTTAATTGTATTTTAAGCATAGGGGTGGGTCCTATGTTGCCATGCCAATCACTACACTGAGCAGCTGATCATGTGACCCCTGACTCCTCCCCTCATGTGACATCATCACAGGTCCTGTAAGCACAGAGCATTTCATCTTCCCCCATTCAGGTCTCTACAATATCGGATCCTCTCACATCTTCTATAGAAGAGAATTCTCCTGATTGACCATCAAGGATGGATCTGGACAGGGACAAGATGGCGGAGAGGATCTTCCACCTCACCCTAGAGATCCTCTTCCTTGTTACTGGAGAGGTGAGAGATTGTGATGACAATGTCACATGACATCATTCTTATCTATGGACAGAATAACAGATGACAGAACTGGAGAGGTGAGGACTCTGGAAATGTCTGGAGACTGGAGATTTATTAATGTGTCTCTCCATAACCAGGATTACACAGTAGTGAAGAGCTCTAGTGATCTGTGCTGTCAGGACCCTGTGTCTGAGGGAAGAGCCCTGAGCCCAATCACGGGGCCTCCACCTCACCCCCTGATACATGAGGACATCAATGACCAGAAGATCCTACAACTCACCTACAAGATGATTGAGCTGCTGACTGGAGAGGTGACACTGCTGGGAATGCTGCTGCTGCTGCTGGGACATTATACAGTAACGCTATGAAGGGATCGGGGAAAGATGACAATGGTATCATTGTATGTGTCAGGTTCCTATAAGGTGTCAGGACGTCACCGTCTATTTCTCCATGGAGGAGTGGGAGTATTTAGAAGGACACAAAGATCTGTACAAGGACATAGTCATGATGGAGGTTCCCCGGCCGCCCCTCACATCACCAGGTAATAGACAGGACTAAATACACACGGCCTATAATGATCTGTATGGAAAGAATGAATTCAGTCCTGTATGTGTCTCCTCCAGGTCTATCCAGTAAGAGGACAACACCAGAGAGATGTCCCCGTCCTCTTCTCCCACAGGACTGTAAACAAGAAGATCCCGATGTTCCTCCGGATCATCAGGTAGATGGAGAGAAGGTGTGATGAGATCTCCCTATGATGTGTAGACGGCTGTGAAGGTCTTGTGCTCAGTCTTGTTTTATCCTCCAGTATTTTATGTTTTATACTTGTGTAATGAGAACGGTGGAGATGGCAGATTACAGCTGATCATAGATGGGACTTCTCCATCTGTCTGTGACTTTTACAATCTTTGTTTCAGGGTGAAGATCTGCCCCATATTAATACTACAGAGACATATGTGAGGGGTGATGATGATCTGCCCCATATTAATACTACAGAGACATATGTGAGGGGTGATGATGATCTGCCCCATATTAATACTACAGAGACATATGTGAGGGATGATGATGATCTGCCCCATATTAATACTACAGAGACATATGTGAGGGGTGATGATGATCTGCCCCATATTAATACTACAGAGACATATGTGAGGGGTGATGATGATCTGCCCCATATTAATACTACAGAGACATATGTGAGGAGTGATGATGATCTGCCCCATATTAATACTACAGAGACATATGTGAGGGGTGATGATGATCTGCCCCATATTAATACTACAGAGACATATGTGAGGGGTGATGATGATCTGCCCCATATTAATACTACAGAGACATATGTGAGGGGTGATGATGATCTGCCCCATATTAATACTACAGAGACATATGTGAGGGGTGATGATGATCTGCCCCATATTAATACTACACAGACATATGTGAGGGGTGATGAGCGGAGTAAAGTGGAGATTCCTACAGATAACCGCCCAGGTGAGTAGTGATCACTGAATACAGAGAAGTCACAGATTCTCCTCAGTCACCGGCTGTGGCTGTGTTATCGGTGGTGTAGTCCGGACATATCACAATCATGTTATCACCTGGCAGCTCATAAGATGGCTACCACAAACAGACTTGGCACTATCTACTCTGTTTTTCATATCTCAGGGATTGGCTTGCCCTTCACCATTTAACCCCTTTGCAGGGATTTGGACTTACAAAGGGACCCATACGCTGGGGACACAGAGTTAGCTGCTTACTGGTGTGAAATAGCAAGAAGAATAGTTAGGCTGGCTTCACATTTGTGTTTGTGTCTGCATGCTGATGGCATGCAGACACAAACGCAGTGTAAAGCAGGGTCTTTTTTTGTGTCCGCGGATCTCCTCCTCCCGGCCGCTGGTAAGCTCCGGGACCTGTCAGCGGGGAGAAACAGCTGATTTGACAGCTGTTTGAATCTCCCGCGCTGACACCGAGAGGAGATGTCGGCACGGGAAGATTCAAACAGCTGTCAGATCAGCTGTTTCTCCCCGCTGACACTGCTAGCAGATTACCGTGACATCACCGGCAGCCACCGGGAGAGATTTCAATGGGTCTGCAGCGTTCTCCTGCGCTTTCAAGCGCAGAACACTGCGGACCCATTGACGCCAATGCATTGTTTGTGCGCTTGCAGGCGCTTGTAGATAAAACAAGCGCCCGTGAACGCACAACAAATGCAACATGATGCGTTCAGAGTGCGCTCAGAGGGTGAACAAATTATGCGCATCTGAACGCAAACGCAACCGAACGCAGCCAAACGCAGGCACATGGTTCCCATGTTAAACATAGGAACGCATGTGCGCAAGCGTTTGGCTGCGTTCGGTGCGCTGCGCTCCGAACGCCAGTGTGAAGCCAGCCTTAGGTAGCCGGGTCAGAACCAGGAGGGCAGAGAAAAGTCAAAATCAGAAGCCTCAATAGTAGTCAGTAAACAGGCCGGGGTCACCACAGGAAGGAAATACACAAGCCGAGAGCTGAGCACATGGGACTGAGGCTGCTTTCACTCTTCCAAATTTTAAATCTGTGTCTATCCATTTTAAAATGGATAAACACGGATCCGTTGTTGTCTCCCATGCAATCCTATGGGCACAGATTGGTCCTAAAGTGGGCATGTGTTTCCGTTTTTTCACTGATCCGTGTGTGTCAGTTTTTTTCATGCACCCAGAATCGGACACTGCTCTGATTTTGGGCTGCCTTGAAAAAAGCGGACACAAACGGACAGACGCAGATCCGTATCTGTCTGTATAAAATAGCATGAAGCTCTATGGAGGAAGAATCCGTACCGATTCGTTAAGAAAACATATCCATGAAACCGATCCGTTTTGCTGTACTGAGCATGCTCAGAGGCAAGGTACAGCTCCTCCCACCCCTATCTCTGGCAACTGATGATGGATCCGTTAAAAAATGGTCTGTGGACATCAGTTGGCATCCATTTGCACAATCCGAGCCTGTCCGTATGGTTCGTTAAAATTCAGAGATCCATATAGACTTGCACATGTGCCAGTGTGAAGGCAGCCTGGACTTGAGGAGAACAAGACTGTGTCTGGCAGCCTTCAAGAATGTGCTTTGAGATTTAGTAGGGTGTGGCGCTTTCCAGTTGTCTGAAGCAGAGAGCAGATTACTCCAGCTGGACTGCACACACACACCCATATTGCCAGACAGGACGGTACTACTGGTCCCAACCACTCTTCTTAGTGGCTGGATAGACTGCACTGCCCTCAGCTTCTGGTTCTGATGTCTCCTCCATCACCAGTGCACCCGCAGAAGGTATAAGGTGGTGACTGATGACAGAAGCGAATGTCACAGGAGCAGATCTCAGAGGAGATGATGCACCATTTACTGAAGCCTTAAAGGGAAGGTGCCGCAATTGTACATTTTGTATTAATAATTATGTAATCAGTTATTTTAATACAAAATTAAATTCATTAGATTTATGTTTTTTTTTATTATTTCTATATTTACTCTGCCACTGGGGGCTGCCATCTTGCATTTGCAGGTGTATAACGACCGTTACACTCTCCAAATACGGCAGCTCCAGTGCATAGGACTCAGGAGACGGCCGCCGACCCATTCCCTGCACTGAAGCTGTGATGTGGACATGCCCCCTAGGCTATCCACATCACAGCTGGGAGGAGATCGGCACCATCTTTGTGGAGCCCATAGTTGTGCTATGAGCTCCACTTCCATTTTCCCCCTGATGTCAGGGTGCAATCGTCACTGCTACCCGATGGGTCGGACCTCCGATTCTGTGACCCCCTCCTTTCCTGGGCTCCTCTGATCCTCACACATCTCCGATCCCCGTAACCCGCCTCCTCTCCGCTCCTCCGATACCCCTACCACACACTTCCAATCCCCCACACAACTCCAATCCCCATTCAACGCATCCACCTCTCACGGCACCTCCGTTTCTGACAGCTCCTCCTGTTTGTGCTGAGTGCGAGCTGACCTGAGACAGGAGGAGCTGCCGGACACCGGGCTGACTGGAGGATCTCTGCGTCTGTTTAAGGTGAGTACACAGGACAGGGAACACTGATTGTACCCTGACATCATTAGTGGGATATCAAGTTGCGATCAGTGCATCTCCCTCCATGACACAGCTCTACTATCTCACTGTAAACTAATATAGCAAAGCTGTGTACTGTATCGTGCACTAACATGACATTCAAAGCCATCCACAACCTGTCCCCTCTATACAGTCATGGCCAAAAGTATTGAGAATGACACCAAAATGATATTTTCGCATGATCTGCTGCCCTCTGGTTTTTATTTGTGTTGTCTGATGTTTATATCACATACAGAAATATAATTGCAATCATATTATGATACCAAAAGGTTATATTGACAGTTATAATGAGTTAATGCAGCAAGTCAATATTTGCAGTGTTGACCCTTCTTCAGGACCTCTGCAATTCTTCCTGGCTGCTCTCAATCAACTTCTGGACCAAATCCTGACTGATAGCCGTCCATTCTTCCATTCCTCCATTCTTGCATAATCAATACTTGCTATTTTGGCAGAATTTGTTGGTTTTTGTTTGTCCACCCGTCTCTTGATGATTGACCACACGTTCTCAATGGGATTAAGATCTGGGGAGTTTGCAGGCCATGGACCCAAAATCTCTATGATTTTGTTCCCTGAGCCATTTAGTTATCACCTTTGCTTTATGGCAAGGTGCTCCATCATGCTGGAAAAGGCATTGTTGGGCGCCAAACTGCTCTTGGACGGTTGGGAGAAGTTGTTCTTGGAGGACATTCTGGTACCATTCTTTATTCATGGCTGTGTTTTTGGGCAAGACTGTGAGTGAGCCGATTCCCTTGGCTGAGAAGCAACCCCACACATGAATGGTTTCAGGATGCTTTACAGTTGGCATCAGACAAGACTGGTGGTAGCGCTCACCTCTTCTTCTCCGAATAAGCTGTTTTCCAGATGTCCCAAACAATCGAAAAGGGGATTCATCAGAGAAAATGACTTTACCCCAGTCCTCAGCAGTCCACTCCCTGTACCTTTCCCCCAGTCCTCAGCAGTCCACTCCCTGTACCTTTCCCCCAGTCCTCAGCAGTCCACTCCCTGTACCTTTTGCAGAATATCAGTCGGTCCCTGATGTTTTTTCTGGAGACAAGTGGCTTCTCCGCAGTCTCACAGTGCAGAAGCACTCACACCAGCCTGCTGCCAATCCTGAGCAAGCTCGGCACTGCTGGTAGTCCGATCCCGCAGCTGAAACAGTTTTGAGATACGGTCCTGGCGCTTGCTGGTCTTTCTTGGGCGCCATAGAGCCTTTTTGACAACAATGGAAGCCTCTCCTTGAAGTTCTTGATGATGCGATAGATTGTTGACTGAGGTGCAATCTTTCTAGCTGCGATACTCTTCCCTTTAGGCCATTTTTGTGCAGTGCAATGATGGTTGCACGTGTTTCTTTAGAGATAACCATGGTTAACTGAAGAGAAACAATGATACCAAGCACCAGCCTCCTTTTAAAGTGTCCAGTGGTGTCATTCTTACTTAATCATGACTGATTGTTCGCTAGCCCTGTCCTCATCAACACCCACACCTGTGTTAATGGAACAATCACTAAAACGATGTTAGCTGCTCCTTTTAAGGCAGGACTGCAATGATGTTGAAATGCGTTTTGGGGGTTAAAGTTCATTTTCTAGGTAAATATTGACTTTGCAAGTAATTGCTGTTAAGCTGATCACTCTTTATGACATTCTGGAGTCTATGTAAATTGCCATTAGAAAAACTGAAGGCGTAGACTTTGTAAAAATTAATATTTGTATCATTCTCAAAACTTTTGGCCATGACTGTATATGTGCACAGGTGGCGGAGAGCCAGCATGGATGGATGGAAATAGCCTGCGTGGGTGCATGTCTGGAGATACCCAGCCTGGATATTTTTGTAAGTATTTTATGTTATCTTTTCATGGGATACAATGTAAAGTAGTCAGTGTACATCTTGTATAACAGTGTAAATATGATGCGCCTTCTAAATAACTCACACAGCCATTAATGTTTAAACCGCTGGCATCAAAAGTGAGTACACCTCTAAGTGAAAATTACCAAATTGTGCCCAAAGTGTCAATATTTTGTGTGGTCATCATTATATTCAAGCCCTGCCTTATCTCTCATGGGCATGGAGTTCTCTAGAGCTTCACAGAAGCCATTGGAATCCTCTTCCCTCCTCCATGATGACATCCCGGAGCTGGTGGTTGTTAAGAGACCTTTCACTTCTCTACCTTCCATATAATGATGTCCCGCAGATGCTCCATAGGGTTTAAGTCTGGAGACATGTCTGGTCAGTCCAGCATCTTTACCTTCAGCTTCTTTACAAAGGCTGTGGTCATCTTGGAGTTGTGTTTGGGGTCATTATCATCTTGGAATACTGCACTGTGGCCTCATCTCTGCAGGGAGGGGATCACTCTCTGCTTCAGTGTCACAGTACATGACATTCCTGGTTCCCTCAATGAACTGTAGCTCCCCACACCCGGCAGCACTCATGCAGCTCAATCCATGACACTCACACCACCATGCTGAATGTTGGCAGACACACTTGTCTTTGTACTTCCCACCTGGTTGCCACCACACACTCTTGACACCATCTGTACCCAATAAGTTTATCTTGTTCTCATTAGACCACAGAACATGGGTCCAGTAATCCATGTCCTAAGGGTGCCTTCACATTTGCGTATGGGAAAGCAGCGTATGCTGCGTTCCCATACGCAGTCAAACGCATGCGCACTGCGGTTCCTATGTTTAACATAGGAACGCATAGTGCCTGCGTTTGCTGCGTTCGGGTGCGGATGCGGACGATATCTGCTCCTTCCGGTGTCCAGCATCCGCGCCCGGGACGCAGCATGTTGCATTTTTTGTGCGCTCGGGGAGCTTGGAAGATCAGCAAGCCGTCCCCAAGCGCACAAAACATGCATTGTCTTCAATGGGTCCGCAGTGTTCAGCGCTTGACAGCGCTGGAGAACGCTGCGGACCCATTGAAAAATCTCCCGGTGGCCGCCGGTGATGTCACAGGAGCTCACCGACGGCCACCGGGAGATCAGCTCAGCCTCTGCTGTCCTCCTCCTCCCCGCCGCCGGTAAGCACCGGGACCTGTCGGCGGGGGGAAACGGCTGATGTGACAGCTGTTTGAATCTTCCCGCGCCGACATCTCCTCTCGGTGTCGGCGCGGGAAGATTCAAACAGCTCTCAGATCAGCTGTACTCCCCGCCGACATGTCCCGGTGCTTACTGGCGGCCGGGAGGAGGAGATCTCCGGCGCTGAACTCCTCCTCCGGCCCGCCCCCAGACAGCGCCGATTGGCTGCCGGGCTCCATAGTGATGTGTCCCAGGCGGACATTATCCGCTGCGGACACATCATTTCAACACTGCTTTTGACAGCGTTTGTGTCTGCATGCCATCAGCATGCAGACACAAACGCCAGTGTGAAGCCACCCTTAGTCTGGTTGTCTTCAGTTAACTGTTTGCAGGCTTTCTTGTGTATCATCTTTAGAGAAGGCTTCCTTCTGGGAAGACACCAATGCTGACCAATGTGATGCAGTGTGCGTCTTATGGTCTTTGCTCTCTCAGGCTGACCCCCCACCCCTGTAATCTTGCAGCAATGCTGGTAGCACTCATACGTCTATTTTGAAAAGACAACCTAAGGCTATGACGCTGAGCTCGTGCCCTCAACTGGTTTGCTCAATTATGGCGAGTTGTTCTTACTGGAACCTGTCTTGTTAACCGCTGTATGCTCTCGGCCACTATGCTGTAAATCAGTTTCAGGGTGTTGGAAATCTTCTTAGGCCTTAGTCAATCTTTATGCCGAGCAAAAATTCTTTTTCAGATCCTCTGAGGCTTGTTTGCCATGAGATGCCTTATTGAGCTTCCAGAGACCAGTATGAGAGTGTGTGCTGAGGATAACTCCAAATGTAACACACCGGCTCCCCATTTTCAGGATTGAAATGAGGTTTATTGCACTAACCGAAAATGTGAAATATGCATTATTTCAGAATTTGACAGGTGCAAAAGTATGGGCACCCTTCTGATTTTCATGATTTGAATACTCCTAACTACTTTTTTCTGACTTACTGAAGCACTAAATTGGTTTGGTAACCTCATTGAGGTACTTCATAGCCCGGTGTATCCAATCATGAGAAAAGCTATTTCAGGTGTCCACTTGCAACTGTATATGTAGTTTGGGCACAGAAGCGAGGTGGGAAATATGACTTAGAGAGAATTGATTTTGCTGGGTTGGTTTATGGAAGCCATGTTGCTTTTCAAAAGACGTTGAGACAATAATAACATGGAAACCCCCCAATTTTACATTGAGATGATGGACCTGAATGGGGTCTTGTTTTCTGTGGGATGAGAAGTTTGTATTGTGATCATTTTCACCTATATAGCTTTTAGAATAACCAAACAGTTGAACACCACATTCCTGATCTTCTATTAGGCCCCTTTCACATCTATGCGTTTGCTGCGTTTTGCTTCATTTGCGTTTTTATTCATTTTTAACCGCAAAAAACGCATCAAAACGCATGCGTTTTTGCCCCCATTGATTTTAATAGGAACGCATGAAAAACGCATGCAAAAACGCATGTCAAAACGCATGTGCGTTTGCAAAAACGCAAAACGCATGCGTTTTTGCAAACGCAGCTCAAAACGTGGCAAACAACGTTTTGGGCTGCGTTTGCAAAAACGCGTGCGCTTTGCGTTTTTGCAAACGCAAATGCGTTTTGACATGCGTTTTTGCATGCGTTTTTCATGCGTTCCTATTAAAATCAATGGGGGCAAAAACGCATGCGTTTTGATGCGTTTTTGCTGTAAAAACGCATAAAAAACGCAAATGAAGCTAAACGTAGCAAACGCATAGATGTGAAAGGGGCCTTAAACTTAACTATCATTGTATTATGAAATAATGCAATTTTGCTACATAACTTACTATTTCTATAGACATTTTAAGTAGAAATGTTCAAAAATATAAATTTCAGGTATATTTCATTCCAAAATAATAATTGGTCTTATTCTTGGCAGATGACTGTACCGGGAGATCAGAGGGACAACTGACATCTACAATTTATAAATCAGATGAAGTTGAAATCACACAGGATACAAATGACGTGAATGCCGTTACTCCAGATATCCCATCATCCCTTCACAGCAAAGATCTATCATCTGATGTTACAAAACAGGTCCTCTCTTCTGAATCATTACAGACTAAGAAAAATAAAGGTCACAAAGGAGGCAGTACAAAACAAAGCCTTCAAACATCTTTTGGTAAACATCAAAAAATTCACACAGAGAAAAAGAGATTTTCTTGTTCCAAGTGTGGGACAGATTTTAATCAGAAATCAGATCTTGTTAGTCATGAGAGCAGTCACACAGGGACGAAGCCTTATTTATGTCCAGAATGTGGGAAATGTTTTGCAAAGAAATCATATCTTGTTGTTCACCAGAGAATTCACACAGGGGAGAAGCTTTTTTCATGTTTAGAATGTGGCAAATGTTTTGTAAAGAAATCATATCTTGTTGTTCACCAGAGAATTCACACAGGGGAAAGCCTTTTCCATGTTCAGAATGTGGGAAATGTTTTGTACATAAATCACATCTTGTTGTTCATCAGAGAAGTCACACAGGGGAGAAGCCTTTTCCATGTTCAGAATGTGGGAAATGTTTTGCAGAGAAATCACATCTTGTTGTTCACCAGAGAAGTCACACAGGGGAGAAGCCTTTTTCATGTTCACAATGTGAGAATTCTTTTACACTTAAATCAAATCTTTTAAGACACAAGAGAAGTCACACAGGGGAGAAGCCTTTTTCATGTTCAGAATGTGGGAAATGTTTTGCATATCAATCATATCTTGTTACACACAAGAGAAGTCACACAGGGGAGAAGCCTTTATCATGTTCAGATTGTGGGAAATGTTTTGCAGATAAACCAAATCTTGTTACACACAAGAGATATCACTCAGGGGAGAAGCCTTTTTCATGTTCCGAATGTGACAAATGTTTTGTACAGAAATCAGATCTTGTTAAACACAAGAGAAGTCACACAGGGGAAAAGCCTTTTTCATGTTCAGAATGTGGGAAATGTTTTGCATATAAATCCCATCTTGTTACACACAAGAGAAGTCACACAGGGAGAAGCCTTTTTCATGTTCAGAATGTGGGAAATGTTTTGCATATAAATCCCATCTTGTTATACACAAGAGAAGTCACACAGGGAGAAGCCTTTTTCATGTTCCGAATGTGGCAAATGTTTTGTACAGAAATCAGATCTTGTTAAACACAAGAGAAGTCACACAGGGGAAAAGCCTTTTTCATGTTTAGAATGTGGGAAATGTTTTACACATAAACCAAATTTTTTGAAACACAAGAGAAGTCACATCGGGGAGAAGCCTTTTTCATGTTCAGATTGTGGTAAATGTTTCGCAGATAAATCATATCTTGTTAGACACCAAAAAACTCACACAGGAGTAAGTCATTATAATAACTAAAATGTGAAAAAAGAATTACTGGAAATTCATGATTTGTTTACCATTAAAAAGAACACACTGGGAGAACTTTTGTTGAGAAATTGAACAAAAAACATAGACAGTCATATAAATGAATGAGAAAAGGAAAATATTAGAATCTGAGAGTCCCCAGTGGTTGATTCCTTTTAATGGCTAACTGAAAAGATGGTAACAAAAAGCAAAGCAAGCTTTCGAGACAACATGGCCTCTTCATCAGGCAATAAAAGGATAAGAAAATTATTTTAGAACTCACCGTTTTTTGGGGAGTGTAAGATGTACTTTTTTTTTAAATCAGATCATAAGCTTTGATACCCTCAGGGCCAGACAAGCTTTTGCTATTTCCTATTCCTTCACTTTCAATCCTCCATCTCCAAACAGGCACGCCCACCACGTAAACTCTCCTGATCTCACCTGCTAACCTTCTCTTTGCTCCTCCTACTCGCTGGTGACATTTCCCCTAATCCCGCCCCCCGCCACATCCCCACAGTCACTTACACCCCACCCCCACAACCCACCACCAACCCTCGTAACCTCACCATTACCCTCCCTCGCAACTTCACCATCCTTAGACCCATCCTCCTAGCCCCTGCTCCCCCAATTTCCCTGCGAGGCGCACTCTGGAACGCCCGCTCAGTCTAATAAACTCCCATACATCCACAAACTCTTTATTTCTAATAAACTCTCATTCCTTGGCATCACAGAGACCTGGCTCACCCCCTCCGACATGGCCTCCCCTGCTGCCCTATCCTACGGCGGTTTCAGTCTTTTCCACACCCCCTGCCCCTCTAACAAACATGGCGGAGGTGTCGGCATACTCCTGTCCAACACCTGCTCCTTCGCCCCTATTCCTCTACCCCCTCTGCTACTCTTCCCTTTTTCGAAGCCCACTCTGTCCGCATCTTCTCCCCCTGTAACCTCCAGCTGGCCGTCATCTACCACCCCCCTGGATCCATCCCCACCTTCCTCGACCACGTCACCACCTGGCTACTTTACTTCCACTCTGCTGATATCTCCACCATCATTATGGGTGACTTCAATATCCCCATCGACACCGCCAACTCAACCGCCTCTCAACTTCTTTCCCTGACTTCCTCCTTCGGGCTCTCTCATTGGTCCTCCTCCACCACCCACGAAGGTGGCTACACACTGGACCTTATTTTTACCCGTCTTTGCTCCCTCACTAACCTCTCAAACTCATCCCTCCCTATCTCTGACCACAATCTACTGACCTTCTCCTCCCCTACTACGCCACCTCCTCTCAGCAAACTATCACCCCCGCAGAAACCTAAAACACATTGATCTACACTCACTCTCTGAATCCCTCCTCCCTCTCACCGACATAACATACATACGCGACACAGACACTGCCACCACCCTCTACAAAACCACGCTAACCAAGGCCCTCGACCTAGCCGCCCCCCTCACATACCATGCTCCACGCACTAACAAGCAACCCTGGCACACCACCCTCACTAAAGACCTGAGACGGGCATCCAGGGTCGCCGAGAGGCGATAGAAAAAATCACATTACACTGAGCACTTTGCACTGTTCAAACAGTCCCTCGTCGCCTTCAAGAATGCTCTTGCTACCGCCAAACAAACCTTCTCATCCCTAATAACCTCCCTGGCCCACAATCCCAAACAACTTTTCAAAACCTTCAATTCCCTACTCTGCTCGCCCGCTCCCCCTCCATCTCCCCTTATCTCTGCTGAAGACTTTGCCTCCTTCTTCAAAGAAAAGGTTGACAGAATCAGATGCAGCTTTGATCCACTGTCCCCACAGCCTTCCCTCTCGCCTATACTGCCCTCTCCTTCCATCAACTGCTTTACCCCCATAACTGAAGACCAGCTTTCCTTCCTTCCTGCTGTCAAAATCACACCTCACCACCAGCGCCCACGACCCGCTCCCATCCCACCTCATTCCCAACCTCTCCTCCATTATCCCAGCCCTGACTCATCTTTTCAACCTATCACTTACCACCGGCACCTTCCCCCCTGCCTTCAAACACGCCTTGATCACTCCCATCCTCAAAAAAAACTCCCTTGACCCCACGGCTGTCTCCAACTACTGCCCTATATCTCTCCTAACCTTCGCCTCTAAACTACTTGAACAGCACGTCTACTCTGAGCTTTCCTCTCACCCCTCCTCCTGCTCCCTCTTTGGCCGCCTGCAATCCGGCTTCCGACCCCTCCACTCCACTGAAACAGCACTCACCAAAGTCACCAATGACCTACTGACTGCCAAAAGCTAGCGCCACTACTCTGTCCTCCTCGACCTGTCCGCCGCCTTCGACACTGTTGACCACTACCTTCTACTTTAGATCCTGGAATCTCTTGGCATCACGGACCTTGCCCTCTCTTAGATCTCCTCATACTTAACGGACCAGACCTTCAGCGTCACCCACTCCCACACATCCTCCTCGGCCTACCCCCTATCTGTCGGGGTCCCCCAGGGCTCAGTGCTTGGACAGTTACTTTTCTCAATCTATACTCTCGGCCTAGGGCAACTCATTGAGTCCCATGGCCTCCAGTACCACCTGTACACCAACGACACCCAAAGCTACCTCTCTGGACCTGACATCGCCTCCCTACTATCCAAAATTCCACAATGCCTATCCACCATCTCTTCCTTTTTCTCTGCTTGCTTCCTTAAGCTGAACATGGACAAAACCGAATTCATCGTCTTCACCTCAAGCTGCTCCCCCTCACTACCTGACCTATCCATTGTCGTCAATGACTGCTCTCTCCCCAGTACCCCATGCCAAGTGCCTCGAGGTTATCCTTGATTCTTCCCTCTCCTTCAAGCCCCACATCCAAGCCCTCGCCACTTCCTGCCGACTCCAGCTCCAAAACATTTCTCGGATCCGCACTTTCCTTGACCACGACACCGCTAAAACCCTTATTCACGCTCTCATCATCTCCCGCCTCGACTACTGCAACCTCCGACTCACCGACCTCCCCGCTACCTCCCTTTCACCTCTCCAATCTATCCTGAATGCCGCTGCCCACCTAATCCATCTTTCTCCCCGCTACTCCCCTATTTTCCCCCTCTGCCAAGCCCTTCTTTAGCTCTCTGCTTCCCAGAGATCCCGGTTTAAACACTAACCATGACATACAAAGCCATCCACAACCTGTCCCCTGCATACATCTCCGACATGGTCTCTTGATACCTACCCTCATGCAACCTGCGATCCTCCCAAGAACTCCTCCTTTACTCCCCCTTCATCACACAACCGCATACAGGACTTCTCCCGTGCTTCACCCATACTCTGGAATTCGCTGCCTCACCACATCAGGCATTCCCCTACCCTGGGAACCTTCAAAAGAGGCCTGAAAACCCACCTCTTCCGCCAAGCCTACAACCTGCAATGAGACCCGGTCCACTGCACCTCCTCACGACCGACACCTCCCCCTCCTACTGTATCCCCACCCGCCCTTCATAGACTGTGAACCCTCGCGGACAGGATCTTCTCCCCTATTGTATCTGTACGTTAGAATTGTCCACAGCCATTGTTACTTGTACTGTTACTATGTTACTTGTCCTAGTCTGCCCTCTTAACATGTAAAGCACCATGGAATATTATGGCGCTGTATAAATAATAATAATAATATGATATCATAATACAGAAGACGCAGGGGAGAATATCCTTAGAGGTTGGGGAGGAATTAGGAAATGCAACTTGAGTGAAGAATGTAGAGATCGTTCCACATAATACACGGAATGATCTGCGGATTTAACGTCCCCCTACTGTGTCTTGTCCAGACAGATCCCTAAGGTGCCCAAAGTGTAATAACGAGAAAACTGACATGACACATGGCTTAAGGGGATGCACAGTAACACAAGAATTCTGGAGCGTAGTCCGGAGATTCACTAATGAGTCGTGGTGTTATGGTGGACCTTGACCCCATGAGCTGCATCCTCCATCATACAGAAGTTAAAAGGGGGAGGGGAGGGTTGCCTGGTTTATTCCATGTAATAGCTCTATTAGCAAAGTGGCTTATCCTTAGGAATTGGTTATCAAATAAGATAGCGGGCGAGAGCGATTTACTAATGGGCTTATAAAGACCCTAGATATTGATAACAGGGAAGCAGAAAGAAACAAAGATAAATTGACAAATTTATTAAGAGATGGAGAATGTTTATTGAATCTAAATTAACCAACGATGAACTCGTTGATCCGACCCTTCATAAACTCACTGGTCCCTACTGGAAGACATTGAGGGGAGTCTAGGACGATTGAAGATAGAAGATTGTGTCTTACCATAATATGGCGGCCAGTCGTAACAGGTGCCTTAAAACATGATGGGGAAACATACTTCTGATCATTATCATTATGCAATCTAATGAATAGAATACTGGATATATAGGAACCTTTGCTGTCTGTTCACGATATTTGTACAATTTCTGCTTGGAAAAGTTGTTGAAAAGTTCAATAAAAAGGATTAAAAAAAAAAAAACCCGATCATTTTTATTAAGTAAATGACACTATAACATTTCTACAGATCGAGTGGAACAAAGATTTTCAATGTCACATGATATCATTCTATATTATTGTTATACATAAAATACAATAAAGTTCTCATCTCCTCCAAGGATTAGTTTTTTTTAATTCAAGCAAAGTAATACAACTCCCCCTGTTACAACCATAATTTACTTTATTATTCCAACTGGGTATAGTTATGAATTAAGGTTATCAAAGTATTAATACATTCATTTAAGTCTGTATACATAATAGCTGAATTATTTCATATACATACAGAGTACATGTGCAGTATATATGGGGAGGGCTATTTATATGGATGCACCTAAACAAAGTTGGAATGGTTGGTGATATCAACCTCCATTATGTGGCACATTACTACTATATGGGAGGGGGAAAACCTTTCCAGATGGGTAGTGATCATGACGGCCATTTTGAAGTCGGCCATTTTGGATCTAACTTTATTTTTTTTAATGGGAAGAGGGTCATGTGACGCATCAAACTTAGAGAGTTTCATAAGAAAAACAATGGTGTGCTTGGTTTTAACATAACTTTTATTCTTTTATTAGTTATTTACAAGTTTATGACCACTTATAAAATGTGTTCACAGTGCTGCCCATTGTGTTGGATTGTCAATGCAACCCTCTTCTCCCACTCTTGACACACTGATAGCAACACCGCAGAAGAAATGCTAGCACAGGCTTCCAGTATCTGTTGTTTCAGATGGTGCACATCTCTTATCTTCACAGCATAGACAATTGCCTTCAGATGAGGGATGAGGGAAACTTTTTTGTGAATGGTGAAGTTATTTTTACAAAAACGTTTTCAATGATTAGGAGGTAGTTTAGTTATTTAGGTGTACGAAAAATCTCTACCAACTTGGGGGATATTTAAAAAATGGAAACTTTATTAAATTTCTTTAAAATAGTGTGAAACCCGTTAACAAAAAGGCAAACAATATATACAAATATAAATACAATTTATCTGAACCATGACAGGATAATATATCAAGGACAATGCATAGAATGTTGCATTACTGTTGTGTTTGATTCTTTTCTCAGACACTATTTTTCTTACAAGATACAAAGAAATAAAAAAAAAATACAAAAATAAATAGTAAATTTATGGTGTTCTTATATAGTGGTCAATTGATGTCTCATTGACCCATATTTATAACAGTGGTGTACTTTTTTAGATCTCAATAGTGCAGAGTCAAACAGATTTTATTATACAGTGTAGTCAAACTTAACTCAACAAAAATGGAGAGAAGTTGACGTCCTTGTGCCTTTCAGGATAGGTCCAGAAATGTGAACATTAAAATGAGGGATATCACTCCGGGCTTGACGCGTTTCGCCTCTATATTTTGGAAGAGGCTCATCAGAAGAGAAAGGAGCTGGCATACACAGTCTGCCTAAGGAGTATAGGGATCAAAAGGAATACAGATCAATACTAATACAGAAGGAAAAACAAATAACGAAGAAAGAGTATATACTCCAAATTTTACACATAATCAAAAAAATGTATGTACATAGATTTTCACTTTGAGACCAAAGAAACTAGCACCTAAAAATATTGACCAATGCCTGTCACTGGAGTCTCGAGGGTAAAGTTATGGGTTATGGACCTCACGAGAGACGTTCTCAATTGAAACACTGGGATTTAGATACTATAAAGAGCCAATATATAGAAGAAATAAAATATCAGCAAAAGATAGAGATGAAGCCACTTATCAATCTATTATTTTATTAATCTATCTCACCCTCTTGCTTTTATCCCAGGTGACTACGTACTCCAGACCAGGATATTATATCCCAAGTGATAAACTACAAAAAAGTATTCATAATTATATAAAGTCTATCATTTGGTGTTTATATATCTAAAAATATATTTATATAAATATGGGTGGTGTGGAGATGGTATAAAGGATCTTACTGGGAAAATAGAAGCATCCTGACAACATAAAGGCAGATAGTCATCATCATCAGGTTAGGAGCTGGCTTTCATGTCTAAAAAAATATATATAATTTAGGCCATACAGATGATAAGATATAACCCATTATTCATATAAGGATATCTATAATAACTCAGTAGTAAGATTATCCATGTGCTACTAAATATTTCAAAAGGTTGGACTTAACAACATTTATTTAGCAATAGTCCATCTATCAGTAAGAAATGCAGCATAAGTCAAATGCTCAGGAAAAGCACACTCACCCATTATATCCAGTGCAAACAGAGTCCTGGCTGGAGTCAAAGTGTGATAGATTTTCTCCCTCTACAGTTAGGGCCAGAAATATTTGGACAGTGACACAAGTTTTGTTATTTCAGCTGTTTACAAAAACATGTTCAGAAATACAATTATATATATATAATATGGGCTGAAAGTGCACACTCCCAGCTGCAATATGAGAGTTTCCACATCCAAATCGGAGAAAGGGTTTAGGAATCATAGCTCTGTAATGCATAGCCTCCTCTTTTTCAAGGGACCAAAAGTAATTGGACAATGGACTCTAAGGGCTGAAATTAACTCTGAAGGCGTCTCCCTCGTTATCCTGTAATCAATGAAGTAGTTAAAAGGTCAGGGGTGGATTCCAGGTGTGTGGTTTTGCATTTGGAAGCTGTTGCTGTGACCAGACAACATGCGGTCAAAGGAACTCTCAATTGAGGTGAAGCAGAACATCCTGAGGCTGAAAAAAAAAGAAAAAATCCATCAGAGAGATAGCAGACATGCTTGGAGTAGCAAAATCAACAGTTGGGTACATTCTGAGAAAAAAGGAATTGACTGGTGAGCTTGGGAACTCTAAAAGGCCTGGGCGTCCACGGATGACAACAGTGGTGGATGATCGCCGCATACTGTATTTGGTGAAGAAGAACCCGTTCACAACATCAATTGAAGTCCAGAACACTCTCAGTGAAGTAGGTGTATCTGTCTCTAAGTCAACAGTAAAGAGAAGACTCTATGACAGTGAATACAAAGGGTTCACATCTAGATGCAAACCATTCATCAATTCCAAAAATAGACGGGCCAGAGTTAAATTTGCTGAAAAACACCTCAAGAAGCCAGCTCAGTTCTGGAAAAGTATTCTATGGACAGATGAGACAAAGATCAACCTGTACCAGAATGATAGGAAGAAAAAAAGTCTGGAGAAGAAAGGGAACGGCACATGATCCAAGGCACACCACATCCTCTGTAAAACATGGTGGAGGCAACGTGATGGCATGGGCATGCATGGCTTTCAATGGCACTGGGTCACTTGTGTTTATTGATGACATAACAACAGACAAGAGTAGCCGGATGAATTCTGAAGTGTACCGGGATATACTTTCAGCCCAGATTCAGCCAAATGCTGCAAAGTTGATTGGACGGCGCTTCATAGTACAGATGGACAATGACCCCAAGCATACAGCCAAAGCTACCCAGGAGTTCATGAGTGCAAAAAAGTGGAACATTCTGCAATGGCCAAGTCAATCACCATATCTTAACCCAATTGAGCATGCATTTCACTTGCTCAAATCCAGACTGAAGACGGAAAGACCCACAAACAAGCAAGACCTGAAGGCTGCGGCTGTAAAGGCCTGGCAAAGCATTAAGAAGGAGGAAACCCAGCGTTTGGTGATGTCCATGGGTTCCAGACTTAAGGCAGTGATTGCCTCCAAAGGATTCGCAACAAAATATTGAAAATAAAAATATTTTGTTTGGGTTATGTTTATTTGTCCAATTACTTTTGACCTCCTAAAATGTGGAGTGTTTGTAAAGAAATGTGTACAATTCCTACATTTTCTATCAGATATTTTTGTTCAACCCTTCAAATTAAACATTGCAATCTGCACTTGAATTCTGTTGTAGAGGTTTCATTTCAAATCCAATGTGGTGGCATGCAGAGGCCAACTCGCCAAAATTGTGTCACTGTCCAAATATTTCTGGCCCTAACTGTATATACCCTGTTTGTGTAATCATCTCTGTCAGCTGTGCGATTAACTCATTAGGGTATATGTGTGCTGTTAAGAGATAGGAAGTGTTCTAATGCTGCATAGTTTATCTGATAGGTAAGAGACCCTGTCCATCATCCCAGTTACTATATAGAGCTAAATATGTTATAAATCAGGGGCTAGTGGCCTATGGGAAGAAGTAAGGTTTTTATATGTATTGTTTTTTAGCAAGAAGGGTACAGAGATAGAGAATAAAACAATTGATAAAAGTGAAAAAAAAACAAAACAAAAAAAAAAACTCTTTCTTCGTTATTTGTTTTTCCTTCTGTATTAGTATTGATCTGTATTCCTTTTGATCCCTATACTCCTTAGGCAGACTGTGTATGCCAGCTCCTTTCTCTTCTGATGAGCCTCTTCCAAAATATAGAGGCGAAACGCGTCAAGCCCGGAGTGATATCCCTCATTTTAATGTTCACATTTCTGGACCTATCCTGAAAGGCACAAGGACGTCAACTTCTCTCCATTTTTGCTGAGTTAAGTTTGACTACACTGTATAATAAAATCTGTTTGACTCTGCACTATTGAGATCTAAAAAAATACACCACTGTTATCTATAGGGTCAATGAGACATCAATTGACCACTATATAAGAACACCATAAATTTACTATTTATTTTTGTATTTTTTTTTTATTTCTTTGTATCTTGTAAGAAAAATAGTGTCTGAGAAAAGAATCAAACACAACAGTAATGCAACATTCTATGCATTGTCCTTGATATATTATCCTGTCATGGTTCAGATAAATTGTATTTATATTTGTATAGTTTGTTTGCCTTTTTGTTAACGGGTTTCACACTAGTTTAAAGAAATTTAATAAAGTTTCCATTTTTTAAATATCCCCCAAGTTGGTAGAGATTTTTCGTACACCTGAATGGTGAAGTTAACAAACAAAACCCCCGCTATTGGTCTGACACTAACCCACAGTGGATAGATCCCTCCAAGACTGCTGGAACACAAAAAAATGATGGTATGGTGTGGTATATGGTGTACAAAGATAGTGGGGCCATTCTTCATCAATGGAAACCTCAATACCACTGGATATCTGAATCATGTAGTAATTTCACTCACTGTTGGGAGTCTGATTTTCTTTGACTAGTCTACCCGGCTAATCCCGGACATTGCTTTGGGGGCGGATACGCAATGGGAGGTAGAGCAGGGCGACTGCTAGCAAGACGACTTAAAAAACGTACGATGCAAAACACCATAATAGCCATGAGAGATTCCACGGGAGCCACAGTCAGAGACCCGAGACAAATAGTAGATGTCTTCGCCTCATACTACACCAAACTGTATAATCTCAAAATAGACCCTGCAACCCCTCAGCCTACTCCCGAGAAGATTGATGAATTCCTGGGGAAGCTTCCCAAGGTTCCTTTGGCATCCCTAGAGGCTCTTAATCGCCCCTTTACTCAAACGGAAATAGCCAAGGTCATCTCTTCCCTGAAGTCAAATAAGTCTCCGGGACCTGATGGCTTCATTAATGAATATTACAAAGCATTCAGTAACCTGCTGGTCCCGTTTTTGCTTCATCAACAGTTGGAGTACTGAAGGCTCTGCCCCGTCATCGGCCCTAGAAGCGACGGTTGTCACGATACTGAAACCTGGGAAAGACCCGGAATTACCAGAAAGCTACCGCCCAATCTCACTGTTGAACATAGACCTTAAAATATACTCTAAGCCTTTGGCAATGAGGCTTGCAGAGGTCGTCCCTCTATTGGTGAAACCGGATCAGGTGGGATTCGTGGCCCACCGACAGGCGAGAGATGGCACGCAGCGAATGCTGGATCTTATTGAACTGGCAGAGAGGAGGGGTGTCCCCGCTGCATTCCTGTCATTAGACGTGGAGAAGGCGTTCAACACGGTGCATTGGGGCTACCTAGGTAGGATCTTGAGGGGATATGGGCTTGATGGCCCGATCCTCAAGGCGATCCTGAGTCTTTACTCAAATCCCTCCGCCAGAGTCTTCGCCTCGGGTTATCTTTCAGACCCATTTACAATTACCAATGGGACTAGACAGGGGTGCCCTCTATCCCCATTGATATACGCCATGGCGATAGTGCCACTGGCCGCGTCTCTCCGTGCTGATCCAATTTTAAAAGGAATAGAGGTCGGGAAGGAGGAACACCTCATGTGCCTGTATGCGGATGACATTATCATCTCCTGCTCTGACCCATGGGTGTCCTTACCGAGAGCCCTGACCCTGCTTCACTCATTTGCAGAAGTCTCGTATTACAAATTGAATGCCACCAAATCATTGATATATCCGGTTAATGTCTCTCGGGAGATGGCTGATGGCTTAGCACGTTCCCTCCCATTCCGGTGGTCCCTTGGAGGCATTCCATATCTGGGGATTACCCTGTGCCCCTCTTCAGAGGTGGTAAAAGAAACATGGACATCCTACTGAAAGACATAGGGAGGGCGACAGATACACGACTGCTGCAGTCCCTTTCCTGGATTGCACGTATTCAGGCATTTAGGATGACTTGGCTCCCCAGACTCTTTTATTTGTTCAGGTGTGTTCCCTTAGTGTTCCCTTCTTGACTATTATCACAACTGCAGAGAGGAGTAAATCGATTTATTTGGGTCTCAAAGCGACCTCGGGTACAAAGGAGAGCCATGTATCACAAACTGGTAGGGGGAGGTATGGGAGTCCCGGATGTGTCCTCCTATTATAGAGCTTCGCTTCTGGAAACCACACGGTTGTGGTGGTTGGACAATATGGATCTGGGTTAGTGGCAAATAGAGGCATCCCAAGTGTACAAGGGTTCTCTCCATGGACTTCTGATGGCCAAGTCGCTGGGACAAGTAGTCTTCCCCAATTGTCTGGGAACTATTGAGGCGCTGGTTCGGGCATGGAGACGTGCACCGGAGGAATGGAAAAAGGTGCCGGCCTCTGAGATTCCTCTAGAGGCCCTCCGCCTGCATACCCCATCATTGAGGCTAGCAGAGTGGAAGGCCCCTTTGTGCTGGAGGCTCTGTGGCCAGAGGGGTACACTCGCACATATTTAGTGGTCCTGTCCGATCATTGCTCAGTTTTGGACTCTGGTGGAGGGCCTCATGAAGTCCGTTATGGACATGACTGTTCCCCTCTCTCCGCAGATGGCCCTGCTGCATATCGGAGTGGAGGGGCTCCCTCCTGTCACTCGTCATGTTGCCACCTACATCCTGATAGCGACGAGACTTTGTATTGCAGCGACCTGGAGGTCCCCTAATCCCCTGACTATAAGCAACCTAACCTCCAGACTAAACCTCATGTTCACTTATGAATATTTCCTAGCTATGGACATTGGCCATAAGAGATATGTGCGAGAGGCATGGGACTGTTCTCACCCCTTAGCTATCCCGCTTCCTCGGGAGTAGGAAGTTGGTATGTACTTGGAGAGAGGGGGTCGGAATGTCATCTTGGCTGGCCTCTTACCGCTTGGTTTTAATAATTTTCTCTCTTCTCTCTTCTCCTTTCTTTGCTTTTACCCCCTCTCTGCTCCCCTGATATGATCCTTCCTTTCTCCCTTCGTCCCCCCCCCCCTTCCAAAGCCCCTCTCCTCCTCCCCCCTAAATCCAGGAAAGACCAGAATCCAGTTCCTGGACTTACACTAGGCAAACACCAGACATACAAGCGGTTGAGTTTGCCCAACCCATAAATAATTGGCCAATTCAACCACAGTATGGCCCTGCATCAACAAAGCCATTTAAGTCAGGGTGCGAATATTGGACAATATGCAACAAACTTCCATACAGGTTACACAAAACAGCCAAACCTTACAGCACCAGGATACTTTTGCAAACTCATATCCTCAACCTACCCAGACACATCCAACGTCCATGGGATTAAGTGAAAACAGGCAACAGTCCCAAAATATCTGTAATGTCCATCAAAATCAGACTTCAGCGCAGAACCCACCCAGACCCAGCGAACAAACAACATATACAAACATTTAAAGTTGATGGTTTTGAGTGTTAACATAGTTTATTTTGCACAATCTATAGAGTGATATTGCAGATGTTTGCTTCCTGCAGCACAAATGGATACGTATGAGCCTAATATGTTCCTCTTTGAATTTTTTTTTAATCAAACAGAAAAGTTAAGTAAACATTTCTTTAACAAGCAATAGTTTTTATTTTTAATTAGTAACAAATATCAATATTGGTCATGGTGTAAATGGCCTACAGTGAACCCATAAGTGCATTATGTGAGGATTAAAAATGGAACATAGAAAAAGGTATGTTGATGATGTGTCACAGATTCACATCTTTAAGGGCCATTGACATATTGATCTTGCCACAGTACAGAGCCTTCTGGGAATACAAAATAATGAGTGGAAAAGGTGAACCCTTTTAGGGCCTCGGCCTAATAACCGGTGTACAGGTGGGTAATGATTGTTTGGGTGAAGTTCTGATGTTGATTCTTCAATAGGGCGGCCATGAATCCGAGTAAAATTATGTAAAATTACACATGCTTTAATGACTGAATTCACATGTGTCTCACTACGTGGTATGGGTGACATAACTATGCACCATTTAGCAATAAGAATCTCATATGTACACTCAACCATTTGCCTAGCACGTACTAGCCTAAATTAAATGCACGCCAACAGTAGTCTAAACCGCGTTGGGGGCAAGGGCGCGTAACTTCACGTCTTAATTGAAACGCCTCATCACCTACAAACACAAAAGGGAGTGGTTGACCTAAGGAGCCTGGTAGTCAATGCCAATAGTCAATAGTGACTTTTTGATCCGTATATGTTTTCCATCAAGCGCACCAATGCAGTTTGGAAAATGACAAGTTTGATGGAAACCATTGACATTCTGCTTCTGGTAGTTCAGGAAGTACAATTGGCTGCAACCTACGCCACATCTCCTCACAGGTCTTGTGCACGATTTGACCAGTCGTTGACTTCCGAATAAGAAACTCCACATGTAAGCCAGCAAACGACACACCAGTTGCCAGGAACCTAAACATACATATAATTTAAGTTTTAACCCCCCAAAAAATCCTCAAAATTTCCAAATGCAAAAAACAATACATACTAGTACGCATAAGGGACCCATTCACATATTCAACACATGTTCCAGGTCAATGACATGTCTACATATGCATGGTTACAAACTAAATAAGGCTGTGGTCACAGTTTTTTTAGTGCCTTTTAAAAACGCATGCTTTTTTACATGCGTTTTTCATGTCAGCATGAGTTTTTTAAGGTCTCTGATGGCTCCCTGCGTTTTTGGCTGCGTTTTTGAATCTGCACATAAAAATAGTGCTTGTAGTATTTTTTTGAGCGTTTTGAAAAACGCATGCGTTTTTGTAGAAAACGCATGCGTTTTTATAACATGGGTTCCTATGGGAAACGCATGCGTTTTTGAATGGCACTAAAAGGTACTAATTGTACATGCGTTTTTGCATGCGTTTCCCATAGGAACCCATGTTATAAAAACGCATGCGTTTTCTACAAAAACGCATGCGTTTTTGTATATGCTCCAAAAACGCATGGGACAGTCACACATGCTTTTTGGCTATTAGGGCATGCGTTTTTTAACATGGGGGTCTATGGGTGCGTTTTTTACATGCGTTTTTGAAAACGCAGGTCTCCAAAAATGCATGTGAAAAATGGTACTGTGACCCCAGCCTAAGCAAGAATTTTTATAACAAGAAAAGAACATACCTAAGTGTCAACAGAAGCCTCTCCTCCGCACAAACACTTGGCCACATTTAGGTATTTTGGTATGGGATTCCAGGCCTCAGAATGTCCAACAGTAGCTCAAATGTGGATACGGTCATCCTGGTATAGGCATAGACTTTCTCAGGATGGCAACATAATTGACCATACAACCTCTGAAAATGGCCACGAGAGCTACGCTGAAGGAGCAGCGGATGTACCCACATTCGTTGACGCCTCCTCGGATCAGCAATGATTGGATATGGAGTTCCATATTGTCTGGAAATAACCCAATGGAATAACACCTGCTCTGTGGTGTTTAAGGTCAGGTTATTTTCCATTGTCCAAGCGAATCCACAATATCACCTCTTTCAGTTGGGAAATGTGGTCTGAAGTGTAGCCACATGTGTCCATGGGAAACAACCTCCAAAGAGGTTGCAACTAATTATCTACTATATAATTGTCTAAGGCGTCTGTCGATCACAGAAATCGCGCGCCAGACAGAGGCCACTCATTGGTGGCTTGCCGGAGGACTATGCAAATTGGCGTGCGAATTCAAAGTTCGAATTTCGCGCCAATTTGCAACCCAGCGACAAAAATGTGAGCTGGGGGGGCTGCAGGAGGGAACAGGAGATCTCCTGCTCCTATAATATGCATAGCCGCTCCCCATCACCATGGTGCTGAAACCGCACCGCGGTGATGGGCTGGGGGAGCGGCGCATATTATATGGTCCTGCGCCCCCCTGTGATGGCACATGCCCTCCCTATGTTAGATATGGCCCCCATGCTGCTGCCATAGTAAAATAATAAACTGTGTACTTACCTCCTGGTTCCTCCTCCAGCGCTGATCTCCGGTGTCTCTCCGGTCTCCTGGCTGCTGCTGTAATCGCGCGCAGAGATGATGTCACTCTGCTGATCACATGACAGCACAGAACCAGGTAGTGGAGGAGCTCTGCAGCATCATCTCTGCCCGATCACAGCAGCAGGAGGGAGACCAGCAGATCAGAGCTGGAGGAGGAAGTAAGTATAGAGTATATTATTTTCCTATGGCAGCAGCATGTGGGCAATATCTAACACAGGGGGGCATGGGCCACACATAGGGGACGTGTGCCATGCATAGGGGACGTGAGCCATGCTTAGGGGATGTGTACCATGCATAGGGGACGTGTGCCCTGCATAGGGGACGTGATCCATGCATATGGGACGTAAGCCATGCATAATGGACATGTGCCATGCATAGGGGACATGTGCCACGCATAGGGGACGTGAGCCATGCATAGGGGACGTGTGCCATGCATAGGGGACGTGAGCCATGCTTAGGGGACGTGTGCAACGCATAGGGGACGTGCGCCCTGCATAGGGGACATGTGCCATACATAGGGGACGTGAGCCATGCTTAGTGGGCGTGTGCAACGCATAGAGGACGTGTGCAACGCATAGTGGACGTGTGCCCTGCATAGGGGACATGTGCCATGCATAGGGGCCGTGTGCCACACATAGGGGACGTGTGCCACGCATAGGGGACGTGTGCCCTGCATAATGGACGTGTGCCATGCATAGGGGATGTGTGCCATGCATACGGGACGTGTGCCACGCATAGGGGACGTGTGCCATGTATAGGGGGCGTGTGCCACGAATAGGGGATGTGTGCCATGCATATTGGATGTGTGCCATGCATAGGGGATGTGTGCCATGCATAGGGGATGTGTTCCATGCATAGGTGACATGTGTCATGCATAATGGACATGTGCCATGCATGGGGTATGTGTACCATGCATAATGGACGTGTGTCATGCATAATGGACGTGTGCCATGCATAATGGATGTGTGCCATGCATAGGGGACGTGTGCCATGCATAGAGGACGTGTGCCATGCATAGGCAGGGCCGCACTGTCCAATGGTCAATATGAGCTTTTAGGCTTAGGCGGCATGGAGGCAGGGGGAGCCGCAGAGCAGAAGGGGGCGCCTGCACCATGCAGCCGGTTCCCTGTGTAACGTGCACCGGCTGCATAAAGTAAAATCACCAGCGGCGGCTACCGACAGCACCCCCCCTCCCCGCTCCTCACCCGCGGCCGCCGACAGCAACCCCACCCCCCCGGTCCTCACCTAGGCTCAGGCGGCAGAGAGCCTTGCTGCACCTCTGTGCATAGGGGAAATTAATCTGAAATGCGTACTGGCAAATATGTTTTTTACAAAAAAAGCACTGGCGACGCATCAGAGACGCGAGATTGCCGTGACAGAGACGACAGCACTACACTCACATAGCAGGCGGGAAAGCCGACTTCAGAGACATATGTGAGGGGTGATGATGATCTGCCCCATATTAATACTACAGAGACATATGTGAGGGGTGATGATGATCTGCCCCATATTAATACTACAGAGACATATGTGAGTGGTGATGATGATCTGCCCCATATTAATACTACAGAGACATATGTGAGGGGTGATGATGATCTGCCCCATATTAATACTACAGAGACATATGTGAGGGGTGATGATGATCTGCCCCATATTAATACTACAGAGACATATGTGAGGGGTGATGATGATCTGCCCCATATTAATACTACAGAGACATATGTGAGGGGTGATGATGATCTGCCCCATATTAATACTACAGAGACATATGTGAGGGGTGATGATGATCTGCCCCATATTAATACTACAGAGACATATGTGAGGGGTGATGATGATCTGCCCCATATTAATACTACAGAGACATATGTGAGGGGTGATGAAGATCTGCCCCATATTAATACTACAGAGACATATGTGAGGGGTGATGATGATCTGCCCCATATTAATACTACAGAGACATATGTGAGGGGTGATGATGATCTGCCCCATATTAATACTACAGAGACATATGTGAGGAACAGAAGATCAGGATATGACGCGCGCTGGATCATATCTGGATCTTCTGCTCCACACGTCACAGGCCACCTTCAGAGCATGCGCAGAAGGCATGCTGAAGGTGGTCTTACACCCGGCGAACTGCACATCACCGGAAATGACACGCAGCGGCATCACGTGATGCTGCATCATAGAATTCGGAGCGGGGTCATTTGAAAAATGCAAGCGCGCTCATGCAGCAAGGATTACGCCCGTCGGGGTGTAATTGGAGCGGCGAGGCAGGGGAAGCGCAGCCCTGGGGACACTGCCCCACCGTCAGAAACGCCCACCCGACAAAAATCATGTAAGTTATTAAAACATACTATTTCACTTTTACAAACACCCAAGAGCTCAGGCAGGGATGATTCAGAAAGTATTTGGGTGCTGCAGGGACAGGTATTGACAGGTTAGGGGGCTTACATGAGGTGTCAGGTTCCCTTTAAGAAAACATCAAATATAATCAGACCCCTCTCACCCCCCACTATACCCTGAACATCACAACCTGAAGATAAAATCAGTAGTTCCATCGGTGGTTTTGTCTAAATCTCAGTATTTGGGACTGACACAGAGATCATGTAAGAGCTCAGCAGAGATCACAGGAGAAGTGATCTGAGCCTGATCCCAATTATTGGGGGGTAAAATGAACACATAGACAGCAGGACAAGAACAGGTTGTATTTTTGCACCATTTTTTCTTCCTGTATAAGTGATAAAATGGCTTTATTCTTTGACTCAGTGTGATTACAGCGAGAACAGATATATATTTTATTTATTTTTTATTTTTTGCTACTATCACATGATAAAAAGGCTTTAAAGAAATAAATAAATATGTTTTTTTCTGCCTTGTTCTGAGAGCTGTAACCGTTTTTTTGTTGTTGGCCATGTTAGGGTGTATTGTTTGCAGGACAGTTTGGTGGTTTCAGTTCCACCATTTTCTTTTACTTATGACTTTTTGATCTCTTTTATTACATTTTTCGTGTGTTGGTATCATGAAAAAGCTACAATTTCTTTATGGTGTTTCGAGGCAATACCAATTACGTGTAAGGTTTATTTGTTAATGTTTGTTTTTAGTGGCAAAACAAGTTTTTCTCTTTTCTGCTTTCTTTTTATTTAAATTTTCTCTCAGTCCCACTGTAGGACATGAATAATTTTTGCTTTGACCTTTGGTCACATGCATTGTAGTACTGGTGTTTTGCAGTGCCTGAGACCTGTCAGTTCCTCACTGACTACTTTTTAGACTCTGCTTATAGCTAACATGCCACTGCCTTCTGGCGTCATCACCTCCCGGTGCATTGGCAACTATCATCAATCGCGATTACGGGGAAGGGAGGGTCAATACTCTACTGTACAGATCACATCTCACCATCTGTGCTCTTGACCCGCTCCCGTCCCACCTCATCCCCAATCTCACCACAGTTTTGGTCTCAACCTTAACCTATGTTTTGCATCTTCTCACTATCAACTGGTGTTTTCCCCTCATACCTTAAACATGCCTCAATCACACCCATCCTCAAAATGCCCTTCCTTGACCCATCCTATGTGTCTACATATCGTTCCATATCACTTCTCCCCTATGTCTTAAAACTACTGGAACAGCATGTCCATCTTTAACTGTCCTCCCACCTCTCCACCTGCTCCCTCTTTGACCGGCTACAATCTGGCTTCCTGCCACATCATTCCACTGAAACTACCTTAACTAAAGTCATCAATAACTTACCACAAAAGCCAAGCGACACTACTCTGTCCTCCTCTTGGACCTGTTCTCTGCCTTCAACACAGTGGACGACTCAATCCTACTACAGATTCTCTCACCACTTGGCATCACAGACTTGGCCCTATCTTGGATCTCTTCATACCTAACTGACCGAACGTATAGCATCTCCCACTCTCACACCACCTCCACATCTTGTCCCTATCTGTTGGAGTCCCACAGGGTTCATTTCTTGTCCAACCTGCTCTTCTTGATCTTCACCTTTGGCCTGGGACAGGTAATGGAGTCCCACAGCTTTCTACGCTGATGACACACAGATTTATCTCTGTAGACCCGATATCACCTCCTTACTGACCAGAGTCCCACAATGTCTGTCCACTATTTCATCCTTTTATTTTATGCTCAATTTTTAAAACTCAATCTTTCCTTCTCCTCACTCAACCCTGCCCCCAACAAACCTATACATCAAAGTTGATGGCTGCTCACTTTCCCCAGTCCCATCGGTGTAACCATTGACTCTGCGCTCTGCTTCAAGCCTCACATCCAAGCCCTCTCCACCTCCTGCCACCTCAAATTCAAAAATATTTTCTGGATCTGTACATTTCTTAACCAAGAATCTGCAAAAACACTAGTGCATGCCCTCATTATCTCTCATCTGGACTACTGTAACCTCCTGCTCTGTAGCCTCTCTTTTAACACTCTAGCACCCCTACAATTTTTCCCAAACTTCGCTGCCAGACTAATCCACCTGTCCAATCCCTGACCTCTCCTCTCTGCCAATCCCTTCACTGGCTTCCCAGTGCCCAAAAACAACAGTTAAAAGCCCTAACCATAACCTACAATCCTCACAAGATCTCCTCTCCTGCCTTCTTATCTCCTCTTCTCACAAGATTTTTCCTATGGATCTCCCATACTTGTGAACTCTCTGCCCCAACATATCAGACTCTCGCCTAGCTTGGAAACCTTCAAAAGGACCTGAACCTGAAGTCCCACCTGTTCTGACAAGTCTATAACCTGTAGTAAAAAATGGGAAAGACAACGGTGTTCACCAGTCCGCGCTGCCAGGATCCACTTATTCCAGGGAAGAAACTCACGATCAGATGTGATATGATCAAATCCTTTATTGCATCCAACGCGTTTCAACGCCTTTCCTGGCGTCTTCCTCAGGGATCTGGTGAACACCGTTTCCTTTCCCATTTTTTACTGTGTGATTCCACGTGCAAGTGGTCGGTGGGAGTCCAGCAGCAGCCATCCGGATATAACACTACATGTCTGTATACCGGTTGTGGGTCGCACAACTGAAATAGGTGAGTGGTTCCTTTATACCACCGTACTATAAGTGTCTAAGTGATAAGGCACTATTGCGCCTCTTGTTCCCCTTCCCCCTTTTTCTTTCATATAACCTGTAGTAGCTCTTAGTCAACTATACTGCCTCACAATCAGCTCCACGGTATACCTGTGCTGATCCATAGATTTATCCTAGAGCTTGCTGAGCGGAAGAACATGTTGTCTCTAGCAACCATCATTTACTGTATCCTCAACCATCATTTGTAGACTATGAGCCCTCGAGGGCAGGGTCCTCTCTCCTTCTGTACTTGTCTGTGCCTTGTTCATGATTATTGTCCTTGTGACGCGCCCCATGGGGGCAGTGGGGTACTCAGAACTGGGCCTCTCCTTCTCTTCTGGTGATGTCGTCTGCAGGATCTGGAGTCTCTGGGATGTCATAGTGGCAAGACCCAGTCCGTGGCCCCGGAGCAGTCAATTAAAAGGGGAAAAGGATAATGAAATAGGGGATTTTGGGGGTTGGTTGTCATGATGCCACCTGTGGTATGCGGCTATTAACGGCCGCCACTGCAGACCGGGACCTCTGGAGATGATGGGATGGCAGCCATGATGGTGTCGCTCCCCACGATTTGAGTGGGTCCCCAGGGAATCCAGAGTAGCAGTTATTAGGCTGATATGGCTGCAAGGAGGAATCGGAACATCTCACAGGCAGACTCCCGCTGGTTTACTTCAGTTTCTCTGCTCGCAACAATGGTTACAGCTTAGGTTCAATGGCAGTACGGGTAGTCCTTAGCAACTAGGATGGCTTTTCCAGTACACCCCTTTCATGTTCCTTCCCTCTTGGGTTGTTCTTCCTCAGCACTGCCTGCTCGCCTCACTCCTGCACGCACCTCCGCACACAGTGCCCCAATCCAGCAGCGACGGGCCTTGTGGGGCGACCGGCTGTGTCCCCTGACCCTAATATGACTGCCTTCTCAGTGGATGTGTTGGGAGTGGACAACAGCTCCTCTAGAACTCGTGGCCTCCGGTTCTGTGGTTGGAGTGTGGAGTCTCCTCGCCACCTTCGGGGCCGGGTCCCTGGTGCTCTCCCTACCCCTCCGCTTTACTTCAGATTTGGGCGCATGGGTGGATTGCTCACTGCCCGTGCCCTGGGGCTCCTTCTGTCTCTATGCAGTCTTTTGTCACGGGACCTGGGACAAGCTCCATCGCTGCTCAAGTCCTCTCTACAGCTTACTCCGCCAACCTTCTCTCCAACTGAACTCCGTCTTACTGTCTGACTACCTCCTGTAGTGTTTTCCTTTTGTGCCCTTTCCTCTTCTTGACACCTTCCTGCTAAGTTGCCTTCCACCACCTTTCTCTCCCCGCCGTTCCACTGACAGCCTGAGCCGTCCCACTGACTGGGTTCACCCGCTGTCCCTGAGACCGGGTGTCTTGGGTGTGTTTGTGAGTGACTGGACTTAACCTGGTTACTGTAGACGAGAATACCAAACCCGTGGATTGGGTGCAATACCCCTCTGTGGCGACCAGACCGCAGGGGCGCCACACTTGTACTTGTCTCTATTGTGTATACCACCCCTTTTCACATATAAAGCGCCATGGGACGAATGGAGCTATAATAATAAATAATATATAATGATAATTGTTTTAACCCTCGTTTAGATGGTGCAGTCGCAGTTAGCAATATCTGAGAGATTAAATGGTTCCAATTGGGTCTAAAATTGATTCCAGCCAATGTAACGGGGTGTCAGCTATCATGGATTTTGGGGGCACTACACACCTAATCCTCAGAACTATAAAAAAAAGTGGCACTGAGGATTAAGGCCCTTTAACGTTCACTGTGAAAAGGCATGTCAGCAGACTTAAGAGGATTAAAATCACAATCTATTACCCCTTGCACTGATTTCTGCAATTTGTTCCCCTCTCTTTGTCTCCTACAAATTGAATTTCAATACAATTTGTTTCAAAAGGCAACATTTCTTGTCAGATGAATGTGCATCAGAGGGATATCTGCCATTTACTAATGTTGAAGCAGCTGATTATGGAATAACGCCATATATATATGAAGATCATGAAATAATTCCACATGGACCGCCAGCCATTCACAACAAAAATCTATCATCTATTCCTGATCAACAGGTGCTATCTTCTGATTCATTACAGACTGATAATGAAAATAACAAAAGAAATGCTGAACATCAAAAAGCTCATACAGGGGAGAAGTCATTCTCATGTTCACAGTGTGCAAAATGTTTTGCTAAAAAATCAAGTCTTATTGTACATCAGAGAAGTCACACAGGGGAGAAGCCATTTTCATGTTTAGAATGTGGGAAATGTTTTAGCAAGAAAGAAAGTCTTACTATACATCAGAGAAATCACACAGGGAACAAGCCATTTTCTTGTTCAGAATGTGGGAAATGTTTTAGCAAGAAAGAAAAGCTTACTGCACATCAGAGAATTCACACAGGGGAGAAGCCATTTTCTTGTTCAGAATGTGGGAAATGTTTTAGCAAGAAAGAAAATCTTACTAGACATCAGAGAACTCACACAGGGGAGAAGCCATTTTTATGTTCAGAATGTGGGAAATGTTTTACTAACAAAGGAAATCTTGTTAAACATAGACACACCCACACAAATAAGAAGCTACTTTCATGTCTAGAATGTGGGAAATGTTTTACTAACAAAGGAAATCTTGTTAAACATAGACACACCCACACAAGTAAGAAGCTACTTTCATGTCTAGAATGTGGGAAATGTTTTAATAACAAAGGAAATCTTGTTAAACATAGAAGCACTCACACAAGGAAGGAGCCATTTTCTTGTCCAGAATGTGGGAAATGTTTTACTCGGAAAACAAATCTTAATGCACATCTGAGAATCCACACAGTTAAAAATCCATTTTAATGTCCAGAATGTGGATGACAATTTTCACTGGCTGTTAGAAAAGGAGGTTAAGAAACTTTTTTTCTTCATGTATGTGTAATAAGACTTGGTAATGGGCTGCTTTCCCTTCACTGCTATCCACCCCCACACAGCGTCCATAACCGATAGAATGACCATAGATTACAGGTCTCAAGGATAAGAGCTGCTTTACTTCAGCAGAACGGGGAGATATAATATGGAGCACTTGTTTAAAAGTTCAATAGGTAATCCACGGCGAGTACAGTTCAGGATTGGATTCTGACACAGAATTAAGGTTCTGGAGCGTTAAGAACTTGTATTAGTAAGAAGCAGTACTTGTAGGTAATTATAAGAAAGTTCAAATTCTTTTGGGGCATATAAGTAGAAAAGGAGATGTATAGCAAGAGTATTTACAGACCTGGCTTCCTATATCCATTTCACAGCTGGTCACGGTCCGTGCAGAAATATACTTAAAGTAAATAAAGGATAATGTACGGTGACGTGGGCGCTCCTCGATTTCCTCAACACACGGGGCAATAGGTTCTCATGTGCACTTTCAGTGTGACCTAATGCTGGAGAAACTTGGGTTAATCCGGACAGCGCAGGGCCAGGGTTAAAAAACTTTAGCCATCTTGGCTGTTAAAGCCAAGGGAAGAATCCTAGGCATTAGGCCTGGTTGTAAGTCTAGAGATGAATAAGATGAAGAGAAGGATGAACCTCCAGCCATAGAGCCCAGAAGATGTGTGGAGACATGAGGTCTTCTCTGTGTTACATCTTGTACTAGACTGGGGACTTTACAGATCTCTGTCTTGTCTAGAGGTAGCTGATCCTATTGAAACTTGGTGACAGGCTCACTGACCATTAGGGTCTACACTCAATTCTGTCAGATTGTACATTGTATATCTAGAGGGTTGAGAATGCGCACATAGGGTCTTATCCTTTATAGGCAGGTAAATGTGAAAAATCAGATTTGCTCACCTGGTCAGGTTGTGTAGCACACAACCAGCGTAATCGCTCGAACAATGCAGCTGCTGCAGGGACTGTACTTCCACGAGGTGCGGTGCTGTGATCAGGTATTTTGGACGAAGTACCTTAATGTCCGCGCTGCTGCCAGAGAGGAAAATACACCAACGACACTGGGACGTCTGAGTACTGGTAGTAGAGGTTTATTTCCAACGCGTTTCGGAGCCACGTACCGAGCTCCTTCCTCAGGGAACATCCTGGATGTTCCCTGAGGAAGGAGCTCGGTACGTGGCTCCGAAACGCGTTGGAAATAAACCTCTACTACCAGTACTCAGACGTCCCAGTGTCGTTGGTGTATTTTCCTCTCTGGCAGCAGCGCAGATTGTACATTGTGAGAGTTTAATATAAATTATACATTTCACCAGTAGATGTTGCTGGAACACAACAAATGAAAAAGCATTAAAGGTGACTGGAAATGGATATCTACAGTTTATCAATGATATAAGATAAGATAAGATAAGATAAACTATATAGATCCCGGAGGAAATTACAGTATTACAGCAGCAGAACAAAGATCAAGAACATATGGAATAAATGTAAAGATATAACTAAGGAGTGTAGTTGCAGTGTACAGATACTACTCACGGTCCAGGATTACTTAAAGGGACATACACAGTCTGGACCGGGTCACTACATATGAGAATTGATGATGGACCACACTTTGGTCAAACTCTGGCCCGAAAAATCTGTCTATTTTTCTTAGGGTATGTGCCCACATAGTGGTTTAGTGACGTTCAAACCGTCAGTAAACCAGTGGAAATTTGCAGGAGCCTAGAGTTCTGAGCTCTGAAGTCTCCAGCGGTTTCCCAGCGGTTTTTTCAGCGTTTGCACAGCATTTTACAGTCGGTTTTTGCAGCGGTTTTAAAAGCGGTTTTCTATGGAGGATTTTGTTCATTTTCTGCCTCAGAAACGATCACAAACCGCTGAGAAGAATTGACATGCTGTATGCTCCTAAACCACTAGGAAACCGCTCAACCTCTGGCAGATCCGCTCACATAAACCCACTATGTGTGCACAGCGTTTTGTAAATTACATAGGGTTACTTGTAAGTCTTAACGCTGCTTAGGATTTACATAAATTTAAATAAAACCTATGCTAAACCGCCGGCGGTTTTCGCTGCTAAACCGACGTTAAACCACTATGTGGGCACATACCCTTATACTTCAGAAAATCTGAAAGAGCGTAGAAATGTTATGTTTCTGTAGTGGCGTCTTGAAGACATTTCAAGATTTGCTTTTGTGTTCCATTTTTGGAAAATATGTTGAGGATGGAAGACCATAGGGTACCTTTACACGCGGCTACATTTCTAGGGTGGCTACAGGTAACTTACTGGTTGCAGTGAAATCATGGAGACATAGTTCCATTTGTACACAGCAACAAGATAGAACCTTATCTCCATGATTTCACTGCAACCAGTAAGTTACCTGTAGCCACCCTAGAAATGTAGCCGCTAGTAAAGGTACCCTTAGAGAGCTGGAAGCTGGTCTGCAATTTTCTAAACTGTCTGATTTACCTATGGGGCAAATTTGCACCATATTTGTCCAAACATTTGCCTGCAAATTCATATTTGCTGTTGTGTTCCCTTTTTTGGGGGGGAATATGTGGGGAACACAAGGTCGTAGAGATCTGGCATTTTTTCATAAATTGATATTTGAATGTGTTGTGTTTTTGAGCGAGTATCTTGAGAACGACAGGTCAAAGAAAGATTAAATTTGTTTCAAATCCTCCTGAAGGCCTGATTTACCTAATTTGAAGCAGATTGATCCAGTCATTGTACCAAGCTGGGGTCTGCCGATCAAACCATCTATTCTAGTAATACGTTTCACATATATATCGATATGTGAAAGTATGATGTAGCCGCTGCTCATCACGAAAACCCAACAGGATTATCCCAGGAGTAACTAGGACCGGAGGTTGGACCACCTCAGACTGGTCCGTCATTTATGTCTAGAAAGTACAAATACTGGAACAGGAAACCATTATACTTAGTCCCTCTTACATTTGGTATTTTGTGTTCGGTATACTCCTTAATGAGCGCTTTGATATAAACACTCAAAGCGTCATGCGCTTGGTTATTCTCCTCTGTGAAGATGTATTTAGATTTATAGATTAAGAAATAAAAGTATCCTTAACTAATGGTATTTTATAGAAACCAATTATTGATTTATCTCAAACTTTACTTATGATTTTAATGTTTCTGGTAATAAAAGTGTGAGAGGAGACAAACGACAACCTGGAACCCGCAGAAGAAATGACTGTTCCAGGACCTAAAAGCTGATACACTGCTAAAGCATCAGCTCTGCCAGATTACAACAAGCCTTTCACAGGAGATTGTTGCCCAACTTGGTTTAAACAGCGACTCATTACTGCCACGTCTGTCAGCTCAAAAAGATTACCCTGGACAGGCTTGGCTCTACCCACTCCAAAGGAATCCCAGCCTTCTTTCTTTTAATGATCTTTTTATTGAGCAGTAGAGGGTATACAATCAATGAACCATTCCCTCACACAGGGAAAAGTTTGTAGTAATTTTAACAAAAAGCATCAACGATCATAAGTAAATTCTTACTACGTGACTTATAAACCGTTTCCCTCAACTGGTTTTACCTAATAAAGAACCAAGAGGAAAAATAATAGGTAAAAAGATAACAACATAGAAAGTAGAGGGGGTGAAAGCTGGGAAGGGGTCAGCATAGGAAAGAATTGGGAGGGGCAGGGGAATTTATGGGAGATGGGTCCGCGAGACAGTTCTCTCAGTCACATAAGTCAGTCAGAAGTAGAAATTCTTGTGAATTCCGGGGTCGCTCTATAAGACTTTGTAAATATGTTACATGTTATAAATTGTTCTTCCTTTTGTTCAAACACAAAAAGTGCTCAGTCCAGGAGTACTGAAATTACCTAGGGGGGGTATGTGGCGCCCTGCTCACGCAGGAAGCCACAGACTTCCTTAATGCACAGCTGGGTTTCCACAGCAGCTACCTACTACATGCAACATCTTCCACCCCGGCACAGTAGGGGGAGCACCACTTGCTGACCTTAGGCGAGATCCCCTATAAATACTGCTGCTGGGGGAGGAGTTAGTCAGAGTGTGCAGAAACTAGGGGAGCTGCGAAGACGTCCTGGTGGTCGGTGCCGCAATTAGGCCTGAGCCAGTGACCCGGAGTGGCCCTTCTGACGTCCCGCAAGCCTAGGAGTGGGGACAGAAGGCAAGGAGCAGAGCCAAAAGGGAGTGAGAAACTAATGGAAGTTCACCCAGAGACGTACTGGACATCGGGGATCCGCACCTGTAGGATACTTCAGGACTACAGAAAACCCCGTCACACCGTGGAGACTTCAGTCACCCGGTCCCCCTGTGAGTCCAGAGAGAGGGAGCCAGACACCGCAGTGAGATATCACAAATCAGTGATCAGAGAGGGTAACCTGTGGACCGCGCAGAAGGAGGGAGAGAGGACAGAGAAAGTGAGGAGGCCGGTCTGGCTGCAAGCAGACAAGGGCTTCAGGAACAGTAGAGAAGCTGAGGAGGCCTTATACCCACGTTCTGTGGAAGCTCACTGTGCACCTGGTCACCCGGAAGTGCCCTGGACGTTTTACCTGCTCATACCACCAGTAAAAAGGTAAAAGAGACTTTCTTCAGTGTGTGTGTGTCATTCCTCTCCGCTCCCGGTGCCCCTTATAGACTGCTCTATCACTCTCACCCGACCTTCCGTTCCACTCCAAACTGCCTCTTTACACTACGCTGCCCCGGAGGCCTAGTTCCACCAGTAGGGAGCTTTGACATCTCAGCCGCACTAGCATCTACCTCCGGCGGACTGTGGTGGCGCTGGTGACCCATCACCAGGTACTACAAGTGGCGTCACATGACAAACTCTTATCCCCTGTAAATACACCCTTTTTGAAGTGTCACCCAGGCCACGGGCTCAGGCGCTGCCACCCATGACAATCCCCCGTGCGGAAGGACCCACCGAGCCTGATACCCAAGTACCCCAGGGCCTGGGGCTCGACACTATCACCGTCCAAAGTCAATCAGTATATCATCAAGAGGGTCTCCTGTGATAGATGAGGTGCCATAGATAAAGTCACTGTCTCTTATGACCTATTCCTGAGAACTCTTATGGGGCGTTATAATCTGGCCAACCCTCTTTAACAAATCCATCCCCCGTGTCAACTTCAACAAGAGTCGTTATACCTCATCCTGTACATTGATATAATTTACTCCTGGACTAACATGGTATTAAGAAATCACGAACGGTGACACGGCACAGGGAGCAGCAATATTGTTTTACTGAATCTTGGTGGGATTGATGGTGGATGGGCTATTGGGGATCTCCTGGTCCAAATTGGGGACTCTCCCTTTCCCCATGGCTGGGGTGATCCCGTAGCCCACACCACCATTAACCCTGGATATATATATTTTTTTTTCAACTAGAGAGGTGTACCTCGTGACAATGAAAAGAGAGAATATGACCGTGACTTTATCTATGGCACCTCATCTATCACAGGAAACCCTCTTGATGATATACTGATTGATTCCTGACATTTTCTGGTCCTTTGAAGCCGAGTCCACAGATCCCCTCCTGCGGTCTCTGAACAGCAAAACTGACACTGTGCACTGGGAGGGTCACAGACTCTCTACACCTAAGTCCTCCATCTGAATTGACGTCAAAAGAGGCCAGTTTTCTCATTGACTCCAGGAGGGGTGATGGATTTGAATACAGCCAAGGAGAAGCTGGTGGCCGGACACATCTGACTTCGGTAAGACCCTTTTTGTTTGTTAATTGTTAGGATGTTTGTCTACTAATAAGGATGTGGAAGTTGCGAACAAGGGGACTAGAAGGCTCAATTCCAATGTCTTATTGCCTGAAGATAACTTCTAACCATTCTGTTCTGAGTGCCTGAGCTTCTGGAGACGTCCGTCTATCTCTTGTATCAGACTCTTTGGGGAACGTTGTTGGATGGCTTAAGTACATTGAATTGACTGTTGGAACCTTTTTACATGACTATCCTGAGGATTGGAAGGACCTTGTAGTGAGGATAACTAGTGAGGAAAACTAGTGAAGATAACTACTTTCAATTGTATAGTTTGTGTGGAGGAAGGCCCAGCCAATTACTGCGGGACATTCCTCCATGAAACATTGAGGGTCCTTGTACACGGTCTATGAGAAGACCACTGTAATAAACTACTCCGTGCACACGTTAAAAATATTTTGTCTAGACGGTTTAGGTGGGGCATATATGTATTAACATTTGTTTGTCGAATAATTGTATGTGAAAGAAGGTACCATTTATTTGTCTAATAATTGTGTGTGGAAGAAGGTGACTGGTATGAGACTCCTTGCATGAACTGAATGACCGTATGCATGTAATAAGGATTTAAACATAAAAATCCTGACTCTATAAAGGAGTCCAATTAGGTGTGATCCCTGGTCAATTGACACCAGGGATAAAAAGGAGGGATATTAACAAGTGAAACACATAGTCACACTTGTGAGAGTTAGATAAGCTGAAAGCAAATATTTTGTTATTATTGTGAAGCTAAGCAGAAAGACTGGGAACACGTAGTCGGGCTTGTCCTCTCCGTGCTTCTGGTGGCCTATTGTTTTGCGATAACCTAACTAATATTTGGCGAGGCTGCAAGTGATACAACTGTGCTAAATACTCTGCAGATTTTGTGTGAGTCGTGCTTGTTTCAGAAAAAGAACCAAAGGCTCTGCTCTTGTTTTTCTGGGAATTGTGATATTTGCATTATGTGTAGCAGTTAGGATTACCTGGAATATAGTGAAAGGGTGACCTCCCGCAAAGATCTTGTAGATGTTGTGCCCTGGGTGTAAATTTGGATTGATGTTAGCTATATCCTCTGAGGGTTGGAGAATTGCTAAAATTGTTGACAAGGGATATAGTCAAGTGTGCACTGGGTTTGGACCTGTGTCAGAATGATATCCAGAGTTTAAAGTGTTCCGATTTAATGTTCATGGCATCTCCATTGTTCAGTGGACCCCTGGAACATTGTTGAATCACATAGAGGAACATAATCTCTGGTATCCTACAAACATACCATTTCAGGTGTTCTCTAAATAACAGAAAACCAGAAGATCACACTCTGTCTGCAAATCTTTTGGTTCCCCTCAGTGGATTCCAGCTTTAACATGGGTAATGTGTCAGGTACAAGAATAAAATGTATAATTAAAATCAAGGAGACAAAGAGAGGCGCAGATTGTGCCTTATCACTAGCGACACGCACGAAACAAGAGCTAAAAATGAGCTTGCTCACCTGGTTTGGTTGTGATAACCCACAACCATCTTGAACGCCTGAGTTACAGGTGCTGCAGAACCACCACCACCACGTGCACGTGGGAAACCAAATAGCTAAAACAGGAATGGAGTCTCACGGTCCGCGCTGCAAAGAATGCACTGGGAAGACATTGCTTTATCCATCACCTCTTTTATTCCTCCACACTCTACCTAGAGCAGTAAAGATAGCAGACAGAACCTCATGGATACACCTGTCACATTGTAAACTGTTAAAACATTTAAGGGAAACAGCAGGGATAGACAGGGAAGCAACCCACCCACCTGAAGCCTAAGCCTGGATACAAAGGGGGCCTCTCCACTAGGGAGAGTTCATCTCAAGTCCCAAAGCCCCTTCTCCGGTGGACGGTGTTGGGTAGGATTCTGAATAAGAAAGGGAAAGTCTAAAAAGAACATAATGAATATGATAAAATAATTTTTATTAATGTTAGGATCATTAAGGGTACCTTTACACGCCGCTACTGGCGGGTGGATACAACCAGCTACTTCACGTGCACGAGCATGCACAAACGGTTACAAACGGTAAACGCACCATCTTTACACGCCGCCACAAGGTGCGCTACGCTACGTTACATCTATCTCTGGATACACCGCCGGGTGCCTCAAGTCACCTTCTGTAGCTCATCGTACCTCATTTACACACCGCTACAACCAGCTAATATGGGCGGACCTGGTACAGCAGGGACAGCACATAGGCGTGCCACAATTGAGGATTACGAGACGTCCGTACGCTGATAGGACAAAGCAAGAACATCATGATTGGGCAGGCAGCGCAGGAGGCTGATTAATACATGACGCTCGAGCAATTGAGTAGTGTGACTGGTCAGCTCCTTAAATATGCCTCCCTATGCAGCGACTACCAATCGTAATGCAGGAACTTCCTCCAATGATCGCTGAAGGGGGGTGGTTTCCTGGAGCCTGTGTCACGCCCCAGCTACATACCAGGTACATAGCCTGGTGTCGACACATCCCTTCTGTTGCTTCTTTACACGCCGATACAGGTCGCTACAATCGCCTGTGTAGCCACCTGTTTCCGGGCAGTGCTCGGAAACAGATGTATCTGTTGCCGGGTGCCTCCTACCGTCTTTACACGCCGCTACTACGGGGTATTTTGCCGCTACAAGCTACATTTGTAGCCTGTAGCTGGTTGTATCCACCCGCCAGTAGCGGCGTGTAAAGGGCCCCAAACTGTAATCACTCTAAGAATCCAAGGGGCACCTATAAGAAACTATGGTAGTTTTGGATTAGACTACCTGGTAACTAATGTGACCTTTTACCAGGGAGAGACATCTACAGTGGAAGTGGACTTCTCCTCACAGGTAAAAGATAAGAGAATGCAGCTAAGTTAACATGGGCAAATAAATATGTGTATCCCCACCTCAATAACCCTGGCTCCTATCTGGTGTAAGGATTGGACCTTCGCCAAATGGTAGAATTATAGGTACAAAATATTCTGGGGTGGGACAAATCCCGACACAAAACTAAAGATTCAAGATTATAAAAAAGACTGGTTCAGAATGTACCACCAATGTTAATTGCAATAAACTCCTAATCACATTAGAAAAAATGTGACCCCAGAGATCAATAATTATATGCAATAGGAGCTTATGTTTCAGGAACATAGGCCACTTCTACATAGTAATAAGAGAGCATGAAAACAAAATAGAATCAAACCATATAGAAACTGGGTAACAATTGGGACCAGTAGTTAATTTTTATGAGATGACATGTGAAGAAAAACTGGCCCTAGTACACTGAAAAGGTGGAATGGTTGGAATGGTAAAATGTACTGCATGAAAGCACAGCGACAGCTTGATACTCCACCTTTTGCTTACAGCAACAATAAAGACCTGGAGGGACTGCAGTGCATATTACAGCTCTACAACTCTACTAACAAAACAACTACTGAAAAATGTAAGAACCTTTCCTTGTTGCATCCCCCTGTGTTAAGGAAGGATATACCCCCATTGGTGACTGCCTATCCCAGGAATTACACTTGCTTCCAGAAGAAAGGTGTTGGTAAGAACTTAAAGACCTTGGGTAAAAAACTACTGTTCTGAGTCCAGAAATATAACTGACCTTGGGTCTCACTATCCTAAGGACTGGTTTGAGAACCAGGACACCCCGAGGGCAGATATATGGTGGTTATGCAGGGATGGGAGGTTGAGGCCTAACCTTCCGGCCAAATGGAAGGGAAGCTGTGCCTTGGTATACCTTCTAATGCCCTTCCACCTGTTCTCAGTGCATGAACTAAAAGGGATCAGAAAAATACCATGGAAGGATTGGCACAGAATTAAGAGGGATCAGGTACCTGGTGGGTCCTTTTACCAACAGATCTATATTGATGACATAGGTGTTCAAAGGGGGGTCCCTAGTGAATTTAAAGCAAGAAATCAAGTTGCTGCAGGGTTTGAATCCTTTCTGATGGGGTGGGTTATGATAAATAAAAACGTAGATTGAATAAATTACAGAATAACCAGAACAATGTATCAAGAGGTAGACCTCACCAAAGACCTTAATGATGGCATCGACCCTTACCTTGGTGTTGAGGAAGAGGTGCATTCAGCCTAATGCCAAGAAGCAGATGAGCTCCCTACCCTTAATCTAAGAAAAATCCACCTTTCTGACAATCATGGCGCTTGTAAAACCAAAAGGAAGCAAGATACCCGAAGAAAAGAGACTGGATAATGAATAACAGGAGGGAAAGTTATAGAAATCTTAATATTATATTAATCTTTGATAGCTTAATAGAATCTTCTATAAAGTCTATATTCATTATGTAGTTAAGTTCATATATGTAGGTACTATATTTCGCTTGCATGTGAGGTGATGTACAGTATTTTTCCAGAATGTCTGGTTGAAACGTTCAATGACGAAAAGTAGAACGCATGGGTGGGATGTTCCAAGGCTAAAAACTGTTCTCACTCCAAGACATGTGAATGATTTATTAAAACAATGTACTCCTTAAAAATATAATTAACTTGTGATTAAAAGTTTCTCTTATCTCGTAGTAATGGAAATGTTCCAAGTGTTTGTAATATGTAGCATCTGTAATGTAACTTGTATAACGTCATCCTTCAATGTTGATTATAGAAATAGGTGTAAACCCAGAAAAGTCAGACACTCTACCATATCTCTTTTGAGGTTGTCTTTGAGTTGTCTCCTCATATATGAGAAGTAAACCTGGGTGTTGATTCGACTTCAGCCGTCTCCAGCCATTTCATTCCATAAAGGGAGATTTTCCTGACAGTTGTTCCAGTTGAAGCTGTGGAGTACCTGTCTAGTGATGATAGAAAGTGCAGGGTTTAGACTTAGGTAAGTGTTAAGGGGTGACCCCTCTTCCTTCTCCCTATCGCCAGGGCCTCCCTTTTTACCTTTTTTCTGGTGTTCCCCTCTTGTAACACTGCACGCCATGCGTTTCCTCACTGCAGCATGACAGGTTTCCTCTAACTATAGATCTTACATTGCTACACAGAAAAAAAACAGGTTGAAAATACTCCACTTGGCCCACAGTGAATATCAAGCCCTTATCAATGGGACATCAGCCGACTGTACTAGAGGAGATCACATCTGTATTGTAATGGAATTAACACCAAACTGACAATTTGAGTTTCTTTCATAAATAATGTCCTGAAAATCAATTCTTCAATTTACTTTTATTCAAAATAATGAGGTTTTATACCTAAAAAAAATGTCCTAAAGGGCTGGCCCACGGGATCGCACTACTCACTTTGCTGTTTACTGCCTGTAGTTAAAGGGACTCTGTCAGGTCAGTATGATACTAACAGTCCCCTTGAATAGTGCTGGGGCAGAGCTTTCAGAATATGTAAAAATCATTACTGTACCCTCTGTAATTTTCTTGCTATAATCATTTTTACACCCTGCAGGCAGCTGGAAGCACTAGTCCGGTTCATTACTTTCACTGCTGAATAGTCCGCAGTATGTACATGTTCATTCATTATTCACTCCTTCCCAAGCAACTATTCCCTCCCTCCTCCCTGTGCTCGGTGTCTCACTACTAGCTTTCATTTTCATTTTCCTGTCTTGCACAGTGCTTCTTATGGGGAGGTAGAGATGCCAGGCACATACCTAGCTAAGCTATCACAGGTAAGGCAGTCTCTTCCATGTGTTGCTCTGAGCAAAAGCCTGTACAGTCTGTAAGAGATTCTATGTGTTTATTTGAATATTTGTTTTCCTGCATACAAGGAGAGCAGCCCAGCCCCATCCCATCTTTTCAGCCCACCTTGGGTGAGAAAGAGGAGGAGGAACAGGACTTGTTTTTCCATGCTACAGAGAGGACTACAACCCCAGCTACATGTCTGTCCAGTGTGGATGGCTTGAAGAGGAGGAACAGGAGGGATGAGGAACATATATACCAGTATGGGGACAAATATACCAGGATGAGTGACAGGATTGTTAGGCTGGTTTCACGCTGCAGTTTTCCCTGATCAGGTTCCATCCAGTTTGTGTGCCAAAACCAGGAGAGGAACTTGCAGAGAAAAACTATAATTGAAATATTGACACCTGTTCTGAGTTTTGGAGACACTCCTGGTTTTGGCAAACAAACCAGATGGAACCTGATCAGGGAAAAAACTGTAGTGTGAAACCAGCCTTACCCATATACCAGGATAGGGACATATATACCAGAATGGGTACATATATACCAGGATAGGTACATATATATCAGGATGAATGGCAGATATACCAGGATGGGGACATATATACCAGTATGGGGACATATATACCAGGATGGTGACAGATATACCAGTATGGGGACTTATATACCAGGATGGGTGACACATATCCCAGGATGCAGTGAATCTCTTGTCCCTCAGTAGAATTGCAGTGCAGAGCTGTTATTGCGGTGACTATACAACATCAGCACAGACCTTTCCTCCTGATCATTTGGATCTTCTTCCCTGAGCTGTAAATAAGTGACTGAGCCCAGGACAATCCTGTCAGGACGTGTGTGTGTGTGTGATAACACTCAGTGCTGTGCAGCCATCTGGTGCTGAGGAGCCACCGCCGCCTCCACTGCTGGGGATAATGGCCACATCACATAATGGTACATAGAGGAGCTCAGGAGCCCATACAGAAGAAGACCACGTTGTCACTGGTTATCACCTCATATGGATCCCACAATACATCACTGAGCAGATCTCTAATCTCATAGATTAGTGATTTGTCGTTCGCGAACGAGCCGACACATTGAGCCGCCTCTTTGATGTGAATGATGAGAGCAGAGTTTTTTTTTTTCTCTGCGGGCAGCTGAATGAAGCCTGACAGTGACTGGTCTGGGAGGAGCAGTCAGGAGATAAGTGGAGGTGTAAACAAATGCAAAGAGACCTGTGAAGTTCCTCCTCTCAATTAAATATATACACACACATTGTTTCTTCCTTAGGGCAGTGGGCATATGACCACCAGTGAATGATGTCCTAAGGTTACGTTTCCTGACCTCATCTTGCATATGGTATATGTAGGAGGAGAGGCAGCTTGTTTGTTATTATCAATGATCATCTTCTCAAAGTATTAGGATTCAGGAACACTACCTAGACCTGTTGTTGGGTAAGTAATATGATTTTAGGCAAAACGTGGAGAGATGTAGGTGCAGCATTTTTTCTATTTTAATAGTCATAACAAATCATGTTAATTTTAGATGTAAACAGATCTAACTTCTCCACATTGTATTGCTTCCTTATTGTCAGTGGTGTAACTAGAGTCTGATGAGCCCTGGTACGATATTTAGACCTGCCCCCCACCTCACACTCCGCGCATACACACGTTGGTCAGATGTATGGACCCCGTGTATATATGTCCCTTATCCTGGTATATATGGTCTTCCCCTCCCACTACCATAGTCCTCCAATTATTATAATGCATCCCCATATTCCTCCATATATTACAATATACTCTCATAGTCATCTACGTATTATAAGGCATCCTATAGATGCACACCCATTATCCTCTATATAGTATAATGCTGCCTCAAAGCCCTCCATACAGCATAATGCAACCTTATATTCCTCCATATAGTATAATGCAGCCTCACATCCCTCCATATAGTATTATGCAGTCTTAGGGTACCTTTACACGCCGCTACAACAGGATGGATACAACCCGCTACTTCACGTGCACGAGCACGCCCAAACGGTTACAAACGGGAAACGCACCACCTTTACACGCTGCCACAAGGTGCGCTACGCTAGGTTACATCTACAGCTAGATACATCGCCGGGTGTCTCAAGTAGCCATCTGTAGCTTACCTTACCTCATTTACACACTGCTACAACAAGCTAATATGGGCGGACCTGGTGCAGCAGGGACAGCACATAGGCGTGCCACAATTGTGGAGTACGAGACGTCCGTACGCTGATAGGACAAAGCAATAACATGATGATTGGGCAGGCATCGCAGGAGGCTGTTTAATACATGACGCTCGAGCAATTGTGTAGTGTGACTGGTCAGCTCCTTAAATATGCCTCCCTATGCAGTGACTACCAATCGTCATGCAGGAGCTTCCTCCAATGATCGCTGAAGGGGCGCGGTATCCCGGAGCCTGTGTCACGCCCCAGCTACATACCAGGTACATCGCTTGGTGTATAGACATCCCTTCTGTAGCTTCTTTACACGCCGATACAGCTCGCTGCAATCGGCTTTGTAGCCACCTGTTTCAGAGCAGTGCTCGGAAACAGATGTATCTGTTGCCGGATGCCTCCTGCCGTCTTCACACGCCGCTACTACGGGCTATATTGACGACGCAAGCTACAATCGTAGCCTGTAGCGGGTTGTATCCATCCTGTTGTAGCGGCGTGTAAAGGTACCCTTATTGTTCTCCATATAGCATAATGCAACCCCCCAGAGCCCTCCATATGTTATAATGCACATCATAGTCCTCTATATAGCATAATGCATCCCCATAGTCCTTCATACAGTACAATGCAACCTCATAGTTTTTCATATAGCATAATGCACCCCCATAGCCCTCCATATAATATAATATAGCTTCACAGCCCTCCATATAGTACAATGCACCCTCTATAGTCCTTCATGTAGTATAATGCAGCTTCATATCCCTCTATATAGTATAATACAGGTTCATATCCCTCTGTATAGTATAATGCATTCCCATACCCTCTCCCATATAGTATAATGCACCCCCATAGTCCTCCGTATAGCATAAATCCACCCCCCATAGTCCTCTGTATGGCATAATGCACCACCATAGTCCTCCATACAGTATAATGGACTCCCACAGCCCTCCATATGTGGCGCCCCGCAACGAGTGCGTCACAAGAGGGTATTGCAGCCACAAATGCAGCCGCAATATTCTCTGACTCAGCAATGATCCGGTTAACATAGAGATCCCACCCAACATGCATCACATAGAACAGAGGACCAATCATAGGTCCTGGGGGTGGAGTGTTAGGGTAGTAGAGTAGAACACACAATAATCGAGAGGGAGAAGGAGAACCTAGAACCCTCGAGATAGGACAGAGTCTGAGGACTTGAACTTGGAGAGGAGCGGGGGCTCCGCACTCCGTGCGGGCCCCTGGGCCGTCACCGGTCGGGTGTCAGCACCTGAGGCCTTAACAACCGGGACTGGGCATTATCTACACGGGTTCCCAAAAGACTCCCGTGCCCACAACTCACAGCCGGTTCACTGGTACCGAAGCTGGCAGCAGTTCACCTCTGCCACGCGAACCAGAAGAGTGGAGGAGCAGCTTCAAAGGAGCACCCCACCACCAGCTAACTTCCAGTCGTCTAACCAGCGGTGTACCCACTGAGGGACCCAAGGCTCCCCAAAGCATCCAGGACGTACATCATGGATAGGGCATTGAAGCAGCCTCCCCGTACCCGACCTGGTATTCCTGGGCGACACTGGCAACCAAATAGGTAGAAAGGAGGAACACTGCGGATCTCTAAGGGACACCATCACTGCTGAGTCCACCTGGTCTACTACTCAACCACTGTATGCCATGTACTGCCTGCTGGTTACAGTAAAGACCCGTTGCAGAGACTTTCTGTGTCCGTGCTTCCTTATGAACTGTCCGTCCGCACTAAAAGGTAACCGCAGCTGCCGCACAACATCTTGAGCAGCTCCAGCCTCCGGGGATCACCGCTCAGCCTGTGGGGAGCGTAACATCTTGCTGCTATCCATCCCCCGGGGGCTCCACAGCGTCGGTAGTCCTTACCGAAACTACTCATAGGTGGTGTCACGAATAAATTAAAAACCCCTTTAATCTGTTCCCGCAAGACGTCTTCAACACTTTTGATCTGCACTACACCGGGCCCCACTACCGGCAGGCGCGGTCCACCCGTGACAAGGAGGAAGGAAGCATCGCCTGTCTAAACCGGAGTCCCGGCCACGGTGAGTCAGAAAATGGCGTCACGAACAGGATACGAGCAGGCCCTATACAGTCTAGCAGCTTCACTAATGCACACGCTAGAGAGTACAGGCTAATTGCAGGTCCTGACTGCAGCCTATACAGTAGAGAATACAGGCTCCTTCCAGGTCCTGACTGCAGCCTATACAGTAGAGAATACAGGCTCCTTCCAGGTCCTGACTGCAGCCTATACAGTAGAGAATACAGGCTCCTTCCAGGACCTGACTGCAGCCTATACAGTAGAGAATACAGGCTCCTTCCAGGTCCTGACTGCAGCCTATACAGTAGAGAATACAGGCTCCTTCCAGGTCCTGACTGCAGCCTATACAGTAGAGAATACAGGCTCCTTTCAGGTCCTGACTGCAGCCTATACAGTAGAGAATACAGGCTCCTTCCAGGTCCTGACTGCAGCCTATACAGTCTAGCAGCTTCACTAATGAAGATGCTAGAGAGTACAGGCTAATTGCAGGTTTATATTAGTGGTTACAGCAGAATGTACAGGCTCCTTGCAGGTCCTGACTGCAGCCTATACAGTCTAGCTGCTTCACTAATGAAGACGCTAGAGAATACAGGCTCCTTCCAGGTTTATATAAGTGGTTATATCAGAATGTACAGGCTCCTTGCAGGTCCTGACTGCAGCCCATACTGTCTAGCAGCTTCACTAATGAACACGCTAGAGAGTACAGGCTAATTGCAGGTCCTGACTGCAGCCTATACAGTAGACAATACAGGCTCCATCCAGGTCCTGACTGCAGCCCATACTGTCTAGCTTCTTCACAACTGAAGACACTAGAGAATACAGGCTCCTTCCAGGTATATATTAGTGGCTACATCAGAATGTACAGGCTCCTTGCAGGACCTGACTGCAGCCCATACTGTATAGCTGCTTCACTAATGAAGACGCTAGAGAGTACAGGCTAATTGCAGGTCCTGACTGCAGCCTATACAGTAGAGAATACAGGCTCCTTCCAGGTCCTGACTGAAGCCTATACAGTCTAGCTGGCTCACTACTGAAGACACTAGAGAATACAGGCTCCTTCCAAGTGTATACTAGTGGCTACATCAGAATGTATGGTCTCCTTCCAGGTCCTTACTGCAGGCCATACCGTCTCTAGCTGGTTCACCACTTAAGACACTACACAGTGGGGGCTGCTTCCTGGTACATATTAGTGACTACATCTGGATGTATGAGCTCCTTCCAGGCAGGACGTAACGATCGGGCTCATAAGGGTCATGACCAGGCCCGCCAACCCCTGACCCCAGCGCCTGCTTCACATGGATGTGTGTCCCCGTGGATGTATATCTCTGTCACTGCACGGCAGTCTGCCCTGGCCAGTCCCAAGGCAGTCCTATGGCCGCCGGAGGACTGGCACTTTACCTTTAATTGCGTCTGGAAAACATAGTCGTTCCGCGGCCCAGTGTGCAGCACCGTGATGAGGTCATCACAATGCGGCATGCGGGAATGGCAAGCGTGCACTCCATGGAGGAGCTGGAGAATCTACCCTATTTCCCCGAAATTAAGACATACCCTGAAAATAAGACATACTAAGGGAGTTTGCATAGCTGCTAAATAAAAGTATCAATATGGCCGAGGTATGAGAGGCACGTGTGCCACAGGGCTCCTACCATCCTGCCCTAATCTCTACCATCCCACAAATGTGGCACCTCTCATAGCTTCTATCGTAGCCCTATCCCGTTGGGGCACCACTGAGGCACACATAGCTGTGCCCCTTTTCCTCTGGGTAGTTCATGAGGCCACTGAAGACCACTCTGCAGGTACCGTCCCCCCCTCCCACCTTAAGGCCGCCAGCCTACATCTATCCCTGACAGAGGCCCATCCACCAACCTCCGGGCCGAGAAGTCACTGGACCCCCCTGGCGAGCACCGCCCGAACCTGCCGAACCCCTTCCCAGCCGCAACTGTGATGGCCGCAAGCGGGTCCCCCGCTTCCAGTCTGCTCCCCGGCCTGGCTTGGCAGTTCCGTTCATCTTCAGTAATGGCCCGCCCCGACTGTACCTCTATACTGGCCCGTCCACTTATACTACTACGTCTGCATCCCGGAGCTTCTTAGCTCTGGCCACGACCCCTCCTATCTCCTACATCCCTGTCCTGCACCAAAGACACAGGCCCAGGGAAGCACCTTACAGTACAAGCCGACGGGCTTGCCACGCACCACCCCTGCCGAATGCCTGCACCAGCAGCACAACGCCAACAGCCTACACCCTGGCATTGATTCATCACCACCGCTCATCTCTTGCTACTGCTGACCCCCAGCTGCATCTGATCCCCGGCCACACCTGATCCCCGGCTACATCTGATCCCCGGCTATACCAGACCCCTGGCTGCATCTGATCCCTAGCTGCACCTGACCCCTGGCTGCATCTGATTTCAAGCTGCATCTGATCCCTGGTTGCACCTGATCCCTAGCTGCATCTGACTCCTGGCTGCATCTAATCCCTGACTGCATCAGATCCCCGGCTGCACTTGCGCATGCAGTCCTGACTTTGCACAACTTCATCACCATCACACATCCTTCCACTGCATTTAATCCCTGGCTACATCAGACCCTGTCTGCATCTCATCCCGTGCCATACCTCATCCCTATGTGTTATAGACTTGGTCCTGACTTGACACAACTTCATCGCTACCACACATCTCTTTGCTGCATCTGATAACTGGCAGCATCTGCTCCCATGGCTGCTTCTCACCCCTGCTGCACCTCATCACTACGTGCTGCAGTACATAGTTACGTGCTGCAGTACATAGTTACTGTCAACTATGTTTCCTCTTATTTTTACCCTCACCCCTATACTACTTCTTTTCATACTAACTCCATTTATCCATCCACCCAGTAATGAATACTCTCTCCCTCTATCCTGCCCAGCCACCTCACCTCCTCCACAGAACTATTTCTTCACATACAACATACAATCCTTTGTCTCCAAACATGCACGTAACCTCTCCTACCCCCACCATCTGACCCTCTCCCTGTTTCTCCTACTTGCTGATGACATATTTCCAAATCCTGGACCCCTCATCACATCTCCAGTTACTTTTAACCGATACCCACACTCCAACTTTAACCTCCGCAACCTTAATAACCTTATACCCATTCGACCAGCCCCAGCTCCCCCAATCCCTCTACCTGGATCACTATGGAACACTCGCTCCATCTGCAACAAACTCTCTTACATCCACAACCTCTTCACCACTAACAATCTCTCATTCATTGACATAACTGAAACCTGGCTCACCCCGATGCAGCCTCCTCAGCTGCACTTTCCTATGGTGGACTCAGTCTCTCTCATACCCCCCGCCCTAGCAACAAGCATGGAGGGATGGGCTTACTCCTGTCTGACAATTGGTCCTGTACCCCAATCCCACTGCCACTCTCTGCTACTCTCCCCTCTTTCAAGGTACACTGTCGTATCTACTCCCCTTGCAAACTTCAGTTAGCTGTTATCTACCCCCCCCAGGATCATTCTCCACTTTTCTTAACCACTTCACCACCTGGCTACTCCACTTCCTCTGTGCAGACATCCCCACTACCATCATGGGCGACTTCAACATCCCCATTGACACTCCCCACCCTGCTGCCTCTAAACATCTATCACTCACTGCATCCTTTGTGGCTCTCTCAATGGTCCTCCTCTGCCACTCATAAAGATGGCCACACACTCAACCTCATATTCCCCTGCCTATGTTCATTCACTAACCTCTCCAACCCACCCCTCTCCCTGTCCGACCTCAATCTACTGACTTTCTCTTCCCTCTCCTTTCCTAATACACTTCCCCCACTCCACAAACCCACTCATCCTTGAAGAAATCTCAACCATATTGATCTACACTCATTCTCAAGAAGGTGAATATTCATTAGCTTAATTACCCATCATTTTTCTCACCATAAGGCCGGTTTCACATCACGATTTCTGGCTGTCCGTGGGGATCCGTGTTTTGACAGGATCCCTGCAATCGGATGGCAAATAGCCATCCGTTTCCAATTTGATGCAGGATGCATGTGGATCCTGTTCTCCCTGCATCTTCTCTATCTGTCCCTCTTTTATGCCTGCTCCCCCCTGTCATCACCCCTATCCTCTCCCCTCCGGTATCTAAAAAATAAATCCTCCCAGAGGATACATTACCTTCCGCCGGCTCCATGCGACAGTCACTAATGTATCCTCTGGGAGGATTTTTTTATTTTTTAGATACCGGAGGGAAGAGGACAGGGAATAAGACAGGGGGGAGAGGATAGGGGGGAGCAGAGATAGAAGAGGGACAGACGGGGAGCGACACAAGGACAGGCAGGGTTATGTACTGGGCACTGCCTCTGGGCAGGCTCAGTACATAAATCACGGAGCCGACATCGGATCTGATGTCCATAGGCTCCCATTGTGTAGCCCTATGGGCCATCATGGATCTGTCACGGATCCGTGGTGTCCAATTTTAGTCACGGACACCAAAATCGCAGCAGGCTGTGATTTTGGCTCCGTGAATAAATCGGAAGGCTGCTTAAATCGGATGGCAAAAAGGACACATCCGAGCACAATCCGAGCCCATAGGCCTACATGGGAGCACAAATCGCATCCGTTTTGAAACTGATACACTCCAACGCCTCAAAATCGTGATGTAAAACCGGCCTTAGATAACATTTTGCATCGGTTCACATGTATTCAGTGCTCTAAGCTAAGCACGTCCTATATATCTGAAACACATGGTTCATATGAAACTCAAGGTGGATCCATTTACTAATGAGGTGACAGCTTTGCTCCAGACTCAAACCTGTGGTCACCTGCTCTTTTGTGCTTAAAAATAGGGACACTGTCGAATCATAGGTCAGACACTATTCAGACACAATCCCTTATGGAAAATGCCCTTTAATGAGGCAGAGGGAGACACTGGACAAAGTATTTCAAATGTTTACACATAATCCGTGGTGTAAGTGATCAGCGTTTAGCACAAGATAAGTGTGAGCCGAGCCTAATGGACACTTTACACGTCCCAACATCGGTCCGATATTGAATACAACGCCGCGGGAGCGCGCTTTTTCTGGGCAGAATTCCAAGATCGCATAGATGTTACACAGCGCGATATCGGCAGGCAACGCCACTGCGATGTGTACGCCTCCTTGTACAGCCAACCCAGGAACGACCATTTAACATGGGAGACAATAGGGGAAGTTGTACTCCACATCGTTGTTGGGCTTTTACACCGCACAATCCAGCCACATCGTCCATCCAATATAGGGGCGTTGGAGAGCAGGCTCATTTTTTCCCCGATATCGTTCGGGCATCGTATTGGACATTTACACCATACAACGCACGAACGATATCGGGGCCAACGCACGAACTACGTGACATTTTATCGGAGTTGGACGGCGATATCGGGACGTGTAAAGTGGCCATTAGTAAGATCTTTAGGAGGAAAAATAAATCGACAGCAGGTCAAGAATTGCTAATTATTTAATTTATACTGTGCGGTATAGGTGATTACACGGCTTTATTCTTGGATCGGTGCAATCATAGCAATACCAGATTTAGATCTTATTTTTATGTTTGGCTGCTATTACACAAACAAAGAAACGCTGTGTCTTTGATTTGGTTCACATTTTGCATTGCCTTATATTGAGAGCTCTGCTTTTTCTGTAAATGTACCAAAATAGTCATGTAAGGGCTTTATTATGTGCGTGACGAGTTGTATTGATAATATTTTCGGCCACACATTTTTTTCATTACTTTCTGATTTTTAATAAGCACGTCACCCTCTCCCTCCGTTTGATTCACATATTCTTCACCCACCTCCTCCTTCCTGTTTGTTTCACATATATCGCCCCCACACTCCCTACCCTCTCTCCTTTTCAGTGATAACATTACAGAAAAGGGAGGGGGGTGGGGTGGGGTGGGGGAAAACAGTGTCTTCAGCTCCTGTATGGAGGGCTTTACACCATCCTTCTGTCACCTTTGCAGGCACTATCAGCTGATCTGATCACATTGCTGATGTCTCCCTGACCTGGAATGCCGGTAAAAGTGTGCTGCTTCCAATGTACAGAGTGTCTGACACTTGTAAAACTGATTGCAGGAAACCAGCATGTGGCAGTTTCTCTGACCCACTGGCAGCTGACGACGTGTCAGAGAATAGCTGGCTCCTACCATGGGGGGGGGGGGGGGGGGAGGCAACATATGCAGCCGGCAGGAAGATATCTCGGGCGATGCATCAAAAGGCCCAACGGTGCCCCCCTGCCTGCTGTGCCCAGGGCAGATGTCCCACCAGTGCCCCCCCCAGATACGCCACCGATTATAGAAATGAAAATTCTGCCCATTGCTCTCTAAACAGTTTTATTATATCAAATATATAAAATAATTGTAACAAAAAGGAGAAAGTTATACATATTTTTATACAAATATAGAACAATGAAATTTAGAAATCAATATATAAACAAATGACGTCTGAGATAAGTTACAATGAAAGCAAAATCCTCTTGGACCCAAGTTCCCTGCGCTTCAGTTGAAATATCTGATTTCTGTATTCATGATAAAATTTATCGTTTAATACATTGGAGAAGACACGAGCGCGGGTATATCTTCTGCAACTCGCGGACATGCAATCTTGTAGCCATGAGATATGGCGGCAACAGGAAGGTAGTGTCCATTTGAGCCGTCCAGATAACACCAGAGGTCCAATGTCCCCAGAGAAGAATATGTGAAATGACCAGAGCCCAGGAGGTGCCTGTGAGGAAACCAGCAAGGTGACCTGGTGGCTGCAAAAAATTAAAATCGGAGAAAGGGGAGGGAGCGAATGCGAGAAAGATGGAAAAAAAGGAGGAGGAGGGTGGAGAAAGGCGGCGGAGGAGGGTGGAGAAAGGCGGAGGAGGATGGGGCGGAGAAAGGCGGGAAAAGGAGGAGGGTGGAGAAAGGCGGAGGAGGATGGGGCGGAGAAAGGCGGGAGAAGGAGGAGGAGGAGGGGGGCGGAGAAGGGTGGAAAAGGCAGGGGGGAGCGGAGAAGGGCGGAAAAGGCAGGGGGGAGCGGAGAAGGGCGGAAAAGGCAGGGGGGAGCGGAGAAGGGCGGAAAAGGCAGGGGGAGCGGAGAAGGGCGGAAAAGGCAGGGGGGAGCGGAGAAGGGCGGAAAAGGCAGGGGGGAGCGGAGAAGGGCGGAAAAGGAGGAGGGAGTGGAGAAGGGCGGAAAAGGAGGAGGAGGAGGGGGGAGAAGGCGGAGGAGGAGGAGGAGGGGGAGAAGGCGGAGGAGGAGGAGGAGGGGGAGAAGGCGGAAAAGGAGGAGGAGGAGGGGGGAGAAGGCGGAAAAGGAGGAGGAGGGGGAGAAGGCGGAAAAGGAGGAGGAGGAGGGGGAGAAGGCGGAAAAGGAGGAGGAGGGGGGAGAAGGCGGAAAAGGAGGAGGAGGAGGGGGGAGAAGGCGGAAAAGGAGGAGGAGGGGAGAAAGCTTGCCCAAAAGAAAATAAAGGGGCGAGAGACCCCAAGACAGCAAACCCTAGCAAGCTAAGAGATAGAGAGAGGGAGGGTTGTTTGGAGTGATTATACTCATCTGACATTATCAGGCTCCACAGTGTCACCTCTTCAACGGCCTCACATGGATTGTAGAGACGAGCAGTGATGAAATGTTCTCCACAGTGACCCTGCTGTAGATGGGGGAAATCCACAATACCTAGAACAGAAAAAAAATAATAAATCATGCAGAAACACTCGATACAAGTTGTGCCTGACTCCTATGGAATCAAGGCTAAAATTGATCCGCAGAGTCCGAGGACAGAACACGGCCTGAAATGTGGAGCCAACTATTTTTATGTAGTTTCAAACTTCCTGGTGGCCGAGCAGAAACACAAGAGTCCTGCGTCCCCCAATACTATTAGTAAGAAAAAAAGTTTTAAAGGGAACCTGTCACCACACAGGGCCTATTACACTAAAAGCCACCTCCAGCAGCGCCTATGCTGCATTTAGTGAAGGAGTGAACATGGCTCTTGTCCCCCTACCCACCCAGACACCAAAATAATCACTTTATGAGAAATTAGTTTAGGTCCGGGAGGTATACTCCCCTCCCGGGACCTAAACCCCTCGCTGCTGTTACCCCACCTCCGGGACCCTCCTACTCTGTTCCTTGCGAGTGGTGCAGATCTCTCAGCTCTTGGGCATCTTCGTGAGCTCTGCCTGGAAGCTGAGGTCAGATGGTATCACGTAGGCACCAGATCCCGCCCAGAGTGCTCTTATGCTGTACTAGATGTTGGCCCGATTCTAACGCCTCGGGTATTCTAGACTATGTATGTAGTTTATTTATGAAGATTTAAGAATAATGCAAAGGGAAGCTGGGTTTAAATCCTGCGCCAATATCGCTGATTGCTGGCACGAGAACCGGCCGGGCGCAACGAATCAGCAAAGCGTGGTTGAAATGCCGCGCCAATTTGCAGGTAAACTGTCCCTGTTGCTGATTGATTGGTCATGCCAGCCGCCCGCGACCAGCAACGCAGGATTTGCGTTACAGACAAAGTAGACAATTATATAGTAGATACCTACAGCAGTATCGGTGTGCAACGGTGCCAGTGAGCAGTGGTGCCAGAGTCCAGGAGGGGACAGCGGGTGGGTGCGGTCAGGAGAGGGCCAGGGCACAGCGGGCAGGAGGGGGCCGGGTGCAGGCAGTAGGGGGCCGGGGAAGAGCGGACGGGTGCAGGCAGGAGGGGGCTCTGGGACAGCGGCTTGGTGCGGGCAGGAGGGGGCCGGGGAACAGCGGCGGGGTGAGGGCAAGAGGGGGCCCCTCCTGCCCACACCCGGCCGCTGTTCCACGGTTCACTCCTGCCCGCAGCAGAGGGCTTAGCAGAGTATACAGGGGCTCAGTGGTTAGCAGAGTGCGCGGTGGCTCAGTGGTCAGCGCAGCAGCGCGGTACGCAGGATGGGGGGAGCCGGGGCAAGACGCAGGATGGGGGGGGAGCCGGGGCGAGACGCAGGATGGGGGGGGAGCCGCAGTTTGGGGGGGGGGGAAGAGACGCAGGATGGGGGAGGGGGAGCCGGGGGACGCAGGATGGGGGAGGGGGAGCCGGGGTGGGAGACGCAGGATGGGGGAGCTGGACGGAGCCGAGAGGGTTTTTGGAGGATGTAGGCGCTCCTCCTGCCCCCCTCTCTCCCCATGGCCCCCCCTCCCTCTGCTGCCCTTACTTCCCCGCTCCTCAATGGTGATAAAAATAAAAAAAGCCCATAAGGATACTTACCCTCCGCAGCCGCGCTCCATCTGTCTTCTAAGTATCCTTATCGGCTTTTTTTATATTTATCATCATTGAGGAGCGGGGGGGCGGCAGAGTGAGTGGGGGCCGCGGGGAGCAGGAAGAGCGGATCGGGGCAGGAGGAGCGGGGGTGCAGGAGGGTCTGCCGATGGCGAGAGTGAGGCAGTATTAGCCCCGCTCTCGCTAACGATCGGCCATCTTGCATAGGGATACAGCCGTCTTCCGTCAGAATGTGACGTAATTTCGATGACATACTGACGGAAGCTGGCTTAGAGTTTTATTAGAATAGATACAGACTGCATGGCTGGGAATCTGGCAAGGAGGGAGCAGGCGCAGTCACGCTGTTTCCGCAGGCGCCAGATTCGAACCATGTGAGATGCCGAGAGCTGAGAGATCTGCGCAGGTGCCGAGGATGCTTTTGAGGAACAAAGTAGGAGGTCCCTGGGGAGTAGGGGATAAGAGCCACCTTCACAAATGGCTTTTTTGGTATAATAGGCCCCATGCGAGCATCATGCCCCCTACCCACGCAGATCCCATCAAGCAGCAGCCCCATGCAAGCATCATGCCCCCCCTACCCATGCAGATCGGCCCCATGCGTGCATCATGGCCCCGTACCCACATAGATCCCCATCAAGCAGCAGCCCCGTGCAAGCATCATGCCCCCCTACCCACGCAGATCAGCCCCATGCAAGCATCATGGCCCCTACCCACGCAGATCCCCATGCGAGCATCATGCCCTTCTACCCAAGCAGATCCCCATCAAGCAGCATCTCCATGCGAGCATCATGTCCTTCTACCCACGCAGATCCCCATCAAGCAGCAGCCCCATGCGAGCATCATGCCCCCCTACCCACGCAGATCCCATCAAGCAGCAGCCCCATGCAAGCATCATGCCCCCCTACCCATGCAGGTCGGCCCCATGCGTGCATCATGGCCCCGTACCCACACAGATCCCCATCAAGCAGCAGCCCCATGCAAGCATCATGCCCCCCTACCCACGCAGATCAGCCCCATGCAAGTATCATGGCCCCCCACCCACGCAGATCCCCATGCGAGTATCATGCCCTTCTACCCAAGCAGATCCCCATCAAGCAGCATCTCCATGCGAGCATCATGTCCTTCTACCCACGCAGATCCCCATCAAGCAGCAGCCCCATGCTAGCATCATGCCCCCCTACCCACGCAGATCCCATCAAGCAGCAGCCCCATGCAAGCATCATGCCCCCCTACCCATGCAGATCGGCCCCATGCGTGCATCATGGCCCCGTACCCACACAGATCCCCATCAAGCAGCAGCCCCATGCAAGCATCATGCCCCCCTACCCACGCAGATCAGCCCCATGCAAGTATCATGGCCCCCCACCCACGCAGATCCCCATGCGAGTATCATGCCCTTCTACCCAAGCAGATCCCCATCAAGCAGCATCTCCATGCTAGCATCATGCCCCCCTACCCACGCAGATCCCATCAAGCAGCAGCCCCATGCAAGCATCATGCCCCCCTACCCATGCAGATCGGCCCCATGCGTGCATCATGGCCCCGTACCCACACAGATCCCCATCAAGCAGCAGCCCCATGAAAGCATCATGCCCCTACCCACGCAGATTCCCCATCAAGAAGCAGCCCCATGCAAGCATTATGCTCCTCTAACCACTCAGATCCCTATGGAGCAAGCAGCAGCCCAATGCAAGTATCATGCCCCCTTACCCACGCAGATCAGCCCCATGGGTGCATCATGCCACCCTACCCACGCAGATCCCTATCAAGCAGCAGCCCCATGCAAGTAACTGCAAAGAACTTGCCCACCTACCCATGCAAATCCCTAGCAAGCAGCATCCCAATGTAAGCATCATGCCCCCCACCCGCAGACCCCCAGCAAGCAGTCCCATCACATGTAAGCATCATGCCCCCCACCCGCAGACCCCCAGCAAGCAGTCCCATGTAAGCATTATGTTCCCCTAGCCACTGCCGCAGGCCCCCAGCAAACAAGCAGTCCCATGTAAGCAGAAAGCAGTCCCATGTAAGCATTATTTTCCCCTAGCCACTGCCGCAGACCCCCAGCAAACAAGCAGTCCCATGTAAGCATTATGTTCCCCTACCCACTGAGATCCCTGATAAGCAGTCCCATGTAAACAGACCCCCAGCAAGCAGTCCCCCCACAAACCCCCAGCAAGCAGTCGCATGTAAGCATTATGTTCCTCTACCCACTGAGATCCCTGAGAAGCAGTCCCATGTAAACAGACCTCCAACAAGCAGCCCCCCCCACAAACCCCCAGCAAGCAGTCCCATGTAAGCATTATGTTCCTCTACCCACTGAGATCCCTGAGAAGCAGTCCCATGTAAACAGACCCCCAGCAAGCAGTCCCCCCACAAACCCCCAGCAAGCAGTCCCATGTAAGCATTATGTTCCTCTACCCACTGAGATCCCTGAGAAGCAGTCCCATGTAAACAGACCTCCAGCAAGCAGTCCCCCCACAAACCCCCAGCAAGCAGTCCCATGTAAGCATTATGTTCCTCTACCCACTGAGATCCCTGAGAAGCAGTCCCATGTAAACAGACCTCCAGCAAGCAGTCCCATGTAAGCATTGTTCCTCTACCCACTGAGATCCCTGAGAAGCAGTCCCATGTAAACAGACCCCCAGCAAGCAGTCCCCCCACAAACCCCCAGCAAGCAGTCCCATGTAAGCATTATGTTCCTCTACCCACTGAGATCCCAGCAAGCAGTCCCATGTAAGCATTATGTTCCTCTACCCACTGAGATCCCTGAGAAGCAGTCCCATGTAAACAGACCCCCAGCAAGCAGTCGCATGTAAGCATTATGTTCCTCTACCCACTGAGATCCCTGAGAAGCAGTCCCATGTAAACAGACCTCCAACAAGCAGCCCCCCCACAAACCTCCAGCAAGCAGTCCCATGTAAGCATTATGTTCCTCTACACACTGAGATCCCTGAGAAGCAGTCCCATGTAAACAGACCTCCAACAAGCAGCCCCCCACAAACCCCCAGCAAGCAGTCCCATGTAAGCATTATGTTCCTCTACCCACTGAGATCCCTGAGCAGTCCTATGTAAACAGACCCCCAGTAAGCAAGCAGTCCTATTTAAGCGTTACGCTTTCTTACCTACTCAGATCCCTGAGAAGCAGTTTACACATACAATCAGAAGATTATCCGCCCCAGCATCACAGAAGCCCGCCATAATCCACACTGCAGCACGAGGAAAACTGCCTCATAGAAGCCCGCCATAATCCACACTGCCCGAGGGAAAGGGAGAAGCAGGAGGGAAAAGGAGGGCACGCCCCTGAGATGAGGAGACCCCGCCTCTTCTAATGACGTCACACCTGCAAGCAGCCTGTATTCTCTAGCATCTACCGACTCTGCAGGTGGAGGTTTGTCTTCTGTCTCCTGATATGTTTTCCCTTATTATCTCCAGTCATTGTATTATTACACAGGATCTTTATGATGTTACATCGTCTTCATCCACCATTCAGGTCTCTACAATCTCGGATCCTCTCACATCTTCTATAGAAGAGAATTCTCCTGATTGACCATCAAGGATGGATCTGGACAGGGACAAGATGGCGGAGAGGATCTTCCACCTCACCCTAGAGATCCTCTTCCTTGTTACTGGAGAGGTGAGAGATTGTGATGACAATGTCACATGACATCATTCTTATCTATGGACAGAATAACAGATGACAGAACTGGAGAGGTGAGGACTCTGGAAATGTCTGGAGACTGGAGATTTATTAATGTGTCTCTCCATAACCAGGATTACACAGTAGTGAAGAGCTCTAGTGATCTGTGCTGTCAGGACCCTGTGTCTGAGGGAAGAGCCCTGAGCCCAATCACGGGGCCTCCACCTCACCCCCTGATACATGAGGACATCAATGACCAGAAGATCCTACAACTCACCTACAAGATGATTGAGCTGCTGACTGGAGAGGTGACACTGCTGGGAATGCTGCTGCTGCTGGGACATTATACAGTAACGCTATGAAGGGATCGGGGGATGACAATGGTATCATTGTATGTGTCAGGTTCCTATAAGGTGTCAGGACGTCACCGTCTATTTCTCCATGGAGGAGTGGGAGTATTTAGAAGGACACAAAGATCTGTACAAGGACATAGTCATGATGGAGGTTCCCCGGCCGCCCCTCACATCACCAGGTAATAGACAGGACTAAATACACACGGCCTATAATGATCTGTATGTAAAGAATGAATTCAGTCCTGTATGTGTCTCCTCCAGGTCTATCCAGTAAGAGGACAACACCAGAGAGATGTCCCCGTCCTCTTCTCCCACAGGACTGTAAACAAGAAGATCCCGATGTTCCTCCGGATCATCAGGTAGATGGAGAGAAGGTGTGATGAGATCTCCCTATGATGTGTAGACGGCTGTGAAGGTCTTGTGCTCAGTCTTGTTTTATCCTCCAGTATTCTATGTTTTATACTTGTGTAATGAGAACGGTGGAGATGGCAGATTACAGCTGATCATAGATGGGACTTCTCCATCTGTCTGTGACTTTTACAATCTTTGTTTCAGAGTGAAGATCTGCCCCATATTAATACTACAGAGACATATGTGAGGGGTGATGATGATCTGCCCCATATTAATACTACAGAGACATATGTGAGGGGTGATGATGATCTGCCCCATATTAATACTACAGAGACATATGTGAGGGGTGATGATGATCTGCCCCATATTAATACTACAGAGACATATGTGAGGGGTGATGATGATCTGCCCCATATTAATACTACAGAGACATATGTGAGGGGTGATGATGATCTGCCCCATATTAATACTACAGAGACATATGTGAGGGGTGATGATGATCTGCCCCATATTAATACTACAGAGACATATGTGAGGGGTGATGATGATCTGACCCATATTAATACTACAGAGACATATGTGAGGGGGGATGATGATCTGCCCCATATTAATACTACAGAGACATATGTGAGGGGTGATGATGATCTGCCCCATATTAATACTACAGAGACATATGTGAGGGGTGATGATGATCTGCCCCATATTAATACTACAGAGACATATGTGAGGGGTGATGATGATCTGCCCCATATTAATACTACAGAGACATATGTGAGGGGTGATGATGATCTTACAGATGACAGCGCAGGTGAGTAGTGACCACTGAATACAGAGAAGTCACAGATTCTCCTCAGTCACCGGCTGTGGCTGTGCTATCAGTGATGTAGTCCGGACATATCACAATCATGTGATCGCCATTTTTAATGTTATCACCTGGCAGCTCATAAGATGGCTACCACAAAGGGACTTGGCACTATCTACTCTGTTTTCCATATCTCAGGGATTGGCTTGCCCTTCACCAATTAACCCCTTTACAGGGATTTGGACTCACAGAGGGACCCATAGGCTGGGGACACAGAGTTAGCTGCTAACTGGTGTGAAATAGCAAGAAGAATAGTCAGGTAACCGGATCAGAACCAGGAGGGCAGAGAAAAGTCAAAATCAGAAGCTTCAAGAGTAGTCAGTAAACAGTCCGGGGTCACAACAGGAAGGAAATACACAAGCCGAGAGCTGAGCACACAAGACTGAGGCTACTTTCACTCTTCCAAATTTTAAATCCGTGTCTATCCGTTTTAAAATAGATAAACACGGATCCGTTGTTGTCACCCATGCAATCCTATGGGCACAGATTGGTCCTAAAGTGGACATGTGTTTCTGTTTTTTCATGGATCCATTTGTGTCAGTTTTTTTAGTGGCTGGATAGACTGCGCTGCCCTCAGCTTCTCCTCCATCACCAGTGTCACCCGCAGAATGAATAAGGTGGTGACTGATGACAGAAGCGAATGTCACAGGAGCAGATCTCAGAGGAGATGATGCACCATTTACTGAAGCCTTAAAGGGAAGGTGCCGCAATTGTACATTTTGTATTAATAATTACTGATTATGTAATCAGTTATTTTAATACAAAATTAAATTCATTAGATTTATGTTTTTTTATTATTTCTATATTTACTCTGCCACTGGGGGCTGCCATCTTGCATTTGCAGGTGTATAACGACCGTTACACTCTCCAAATACGGCAGCTCCTGTGCATAGGACTCAGGAGACGTCCGCCGACCCCATTCCCTGCACTGAAGCTGTGATCTGGACATGCCCCCTAGGCTATCCACATCACAGCTGGGAGGAGATCGGCACCATCTTTGTGGAGGCCATAGTTGAGCTATGAGCTCAACTTCCATTTTCCCCCTGATGTCAAGGTGCAATCGTCACTGCTACCCGATGGGTCGGACCTCCAATTCTGTGACCCCATACTCTCCTGTGCTCCTCTGATCCTCACACATCTCCGATCCCCGTAACCCGTCTCCTCCTCTCTGCTCCTCCGATCCCCCTACCACACACTTCCAATCCCCCCACACAGCTCCAATCCCCGTTCAACGCCTCCACCTCTCACGGCACCTCCGTTCCTGACAGCTCCTCCTGTTTGGGCTGAGTGCGAGCTGACCTGAGACAGGAGGAGCTGCCGGACACCGAGCTGACAGGAGGATCTCTGCGTCTGGTTCAAGGTGAGTACACAGGACGGGGAACACTGATTGTACCCTGACATCATTAGTGGGATATCAGGTTGCGATCAGTGCATCTCCCCTCCATGACACAGCTCTACTATCTCACTGTAAACTAATATAGCAAAGCTGTGTACTGTATCGTGCACTATATGTGCACAGGTGGCGGAGAGGAGCGCCTGGAGGGGAGAGCCAGCATGGATGGATGGAAATAGCCTGTGTGGGTGCATGTCTGGAGATAACCAGCCTGGAGGTTTTTGTAAAGATTTTATGTTATCTTTTCATGGGACAACACTGAGGATACAATGGAAAGTAGTCAGTGTACATCTTGTATAACAGTGTAAATATGATGCGCCTTCTAAATAACTCACACCACCATGCGGAATGTAGGCAGACACACTTGTCTTTGTACTTCCCACCTGGTTGCCACCACACACTCTTGACACCATCTGAACCCAATAAGTTTTATCTTTTTCTCATTAGACCACAGAACATGGGTCCGGTAATCCATGTCCTTAGTCTGGTTGTCTTCAGTAAACTGTTTGCAGGCTTTCCTGTGTATCATCTTTAGAGAAGGCTTCCTTCTGGGAAGACACCAATGCTGACCAATGTGATGCAGTGTGCGGCTTATGGTCTTTGCTCTCTCAGGCTGACCCCCTCACCCCTGTAATCTCTGCAGCAATGCTGGCAGCACTCGTACGTCTAATTTGAAAAGACAACCTAAGGCTATGACGCTGAGCTCGTGCACTCAACTGGTTTGCTCAATTATGGTGAGTTGTTCTTACTGGAACCTGTCTTGTTAATCCGCTGTATGGTCTTGGCCACTATGCTGTAAATCAGTTTCAGGGTGTTGGAAATCTTCTTAGGCCTCAGTCAATCTTTATGCCGAGCAAAAATTCTTTCTTCAGATCCTCTGAGGCTTGTTTGCCATGAGATGCCTTATTGAGCTTCCAGAGACCAGTATGAGAGTGTGTGCGAGCGATAACTCCAAATGTAACACACCGGCTCCCCATTTACTCATGAGACCTTGTAACACTAATGAGTCACATGACACCAGGGAGCAAAAATGGCTAATTGGGCACAATTTGGCCATTTTCACGTAGAGGTGTACACAATATTGTTTCCAGCCGTTTAGACATTGTGTGTTGCGTTATGTAGAGGGCACACCATATTTACACTGTTATACAAGCTGAACACTGATTACTTTACATTGTATGAAAGTGTCATATCTTCAGTGTTGCCTCATGAAAAGATAGAATTAAATATGTACAAATATTTGAGGGGTGTACTCTCTTTTGTGTACATAGATGTTACAGTTATATGACAAAGTTTGGGCACCCCTCTTAATCTTACTCATTTTTTTTTTTGTTTAAAATTGTTTTTTTGCACCAGCTATTTCAGTGTGATCTATGTAATAACTGATGGACACAGTAATATTTCAGTGTGATCTATGTAATAACTGATGGACACAGTAATATTTCAGTGTGATATATGTAATAACTGATGGACACAGTAATATTTCAGTGTGATATATGTAATAACTGATGGACACAGTAATATTTCAGTGTGATATATGTAATAACTGATGGACACAGTAATATTTCAGGATTGAAATGAGGTTTATTGCACTAACCGAAAATGTGAAATATGCATTATTTCAGAATTTGACAGGTGCAAAAGTATGGGCACCCTTCTGATTTTCATGATTTGAATACTCCTAACTACTTTTTACTGACTTACTGAAGCACTAAATTGGTTTGGTAACCTCATCGAGCTTTGTACTTCATAGCCCGGTGTATCCAATCATGAGAAAACTTGCAACTGTATATGTAGTTTGGGCACAGAAGCGAGGTGGGAAATATGACTTAGGGAGAGATGATTTTGCTGGGTTGGTTTATGGAAGCCATGTTGCTTTTCAAAAGACTTTGAGACAATAATAATGTGGAAACCCCACAATTTTACATTGAGATGATGGATCTGAATAGGATCTTGTTTTCTGTGGGATGAGAAGTTTGTATTGTTATCATCTTCACCTACAAAGTTGAACACCACATTCCTGATCTTCTATTAAGCTTAACTATCATTGTATTATGAAATAATGCAATTTTGCTACATAACTTGCTATTTCTATGGACATTTTAAGTAGAAATGTTCAAAAATATAAATTTCAGGTATATTTCATTCCAAAATAATAATTGGTCTTATTCTTGGCAGATGACTGTACCGGGAGATCAGAGGGACAACTGACATCTACAATTTATAAATCAGATGAACTTGAAACCACACAGGATACAATTGATGTGAATGCCGTTACTCCAGATATCCCATCATCCCTTCACAGCAAAGATCTATCATCTGATGTTACAAAACAGGTCCTCTCTTCTGAATCATTACAGACAAAGAAAAATAAAGGAGGTCACAAAGGAGGCAATACAAAACAAAGCCTTCAAACATCTTTTGTTGAACATCAAAAAATTCTCACAGAGAAAAAGAGATTTTCTTGTTCCAAGTGTGGGAGATGTTTTAATCAAAAATCAGATCTTGTTAGTCATGAGAGCAGTCACACAGGGAAGAAGCCTTATTTATGTCCAGAATGTGGGAAATGTTTTGTAAAGAAATCGTATCTTGTTGTTCACCAGAGAATTCACACAGGGGAGAAGCCTTTTCCATGTTCAGAATGTGGGAAATGTTTTGTAAAGAAATCAAATCTTGTTGTTCACCAGAGATGTCACACAGGGGTGAAGCCTTTTCCATGTTCAGAATGTGGGAAATGTTTTGTACATAAATCACATCTTGTTGGTCACCAGAGATGTCACACAGGGGAGAAGCCTTTTCCATGTTCAGAATGTGGGAAATGCTTTGCAGAGAAATCACATCTTGTTATTCACCAGAGAAGTCACACAGGGAGAAGCCTTTTCCATGTTCAGAATGTGAGAATTCTTTTACACTTAAATCAAATCTTTTAAGACACCAGAGAAGTCACACAGGGGAGAAGCCTTTTTCATGTTCAGAATGTGGGAAATGTTTTGCATATCAATCATATCTTGTTACACACCAGAGAAGTCACACAGGGGAGAAGCCTTTATCATGTTCAGATTGTGGGAAATGTTTTGCAGATAAACCAAAGCTTGTTACACACAAGAGAAGTCACACAGGGGAGAAGCCTTTTTCATGTTCCGAATGTGGAAAATGTTTTGTACAGAAATCAGATCTTGTTAAACACAAGAAAAGTCACACAGGGGAAAAGCCTTTTTCATGTTCAGAATGTGGGAAATGTTTTGCATATCAATCATATCTTGTTACACACAAGAGAAGTCACACAGGGGAGAAGCCTTTTTCATGTACCGAATGTGGCAAATGTTTTGTACAGAAATCATATCTTGTTAAACACAAGAGAAGTCACACAGGGGAAAAGCCTTTTTCATGTTTAGAATGTGGGAAATGTTTTGCACATAAATCAAATTTTCTGAAACACAAGAGAAGTCACACCGGGGAGAAGCCTTTTTCATGTTCAGATTGTGGGAAATGTTTCGCAGATAAATCACATCTTGTTACACACAAGAGAAGTCACACAGGGGAGAAGCCTTTTTCATGTTCAGATTGTGGGAAATATTTTGCAGATAAATCACATCTTGTTAGACACCAAAGAACTCACACAGGAGTAAGTCATTATAATAACTAAAATGTGAAAAAAAGAATTACTGGAAATTCATGATTTGTTTACCATTAAAAAGAACACACTGGGAGAACGTTTGTTGAGAAATTGAACAAAAAACATAGACAGTCATATAAATGAATGAGAAAAGGAAAATATTAGAATCTGAGAGTCCCCAGTGGTTGATTCATTTTAATGGCTAACTGAAAAGATGGTAAGAAAAAGCAAAGCAAGCTTTCGAGACACTATGGCCTCTTCATCAGGCGAATGAAAAGAAAAGAAAATTATTTTAGAACTTACTGTTTTTTGAGGAGTGTAAGATGTATTTTTTTTTTAAATCAGATCATAAGCTTTGATACCCTCAGGGCCAGACAAGCTTTTGCTATTTCCTATTCCTTCACTTTCAATCCTCCATCTCCAAACAGGCACGCCCACCACGTAAACTCTCCTGATCTCACCTGCTAACCTTCTCTTTGCTCCTCCTACTCGCTGGTGACATTTCCCCTAATCCCGCCCCTCCGCCACATCCCCACAGTCACTTACACCCCACCCCACAACCCACCACCAACCCTCGTAACCTCACCATTACCCTCCCTCGCAACTTCACCATCCTTAGACCCATCCTCCCAGCCCCTGCTCCCCCAATTTCCCTGCGAGGCGCACTCTGGAACGCCCGCTCAGTCTAATAAACTCCCATACATCCACAAACTCTTTATTTCTAATAAACTCTCATTCCTTGGCATCACAGAGACCTGGCTCACCCCTCCGACATGGCCTCCCCTGCTGCCCTATCCTACGGCGGTTTCAGTCTTTCCCACACCCCCTGCCCCTCTAACAAACATGGCGGAGGTGTCGGCATACTCCTGTCCAACACCTGCTCCTTCGCCCCTATTCCTCTACCCCCTCTGCTACTCTTCCCTTTTTCGAAGCCCACTCTGTCCGCATCTTCTCCCCCTGTAACCTCCAGCTGGCCATCATTTACACACCCCCTGGATCCATCCCCACCTTCCTCGACCACTTCCCCACCTGGCTACTTTACTTCCACTCTGCTGATATCTCCACCATCATTATGGGTGACTTCAATATCCCCATCGACACCGCCAACTCAACCGCCTCTCAACTTCTTTCCCTGACTTCCTCCTTCGGGCTCTCTCATTGGTCCTCCTCCACCACCCACGAAGGTGGCTACACACTGGACCTCATTTTTACCCGTCTTTGCTCCCTCACAAACCTCTCAAACTCATCCCTCCCTATCTCTGACCACAATCTACTGACCTTCTCCTCCCCTACTACGCCACCTCCCTCCGCAAACTATCAACCCCGCAGAAACCTAAAACACATTGATCTACACTCACTCTCTGAATCCCTCCTCCCTCTCACCGACATAACATACATACGCGACACAGACACTGCCACCACCCTCTACAAAACCACGCTAACCAAGGCCCTCGACCTAGCCGCCCCCCTCACATACCATGCTCCACGCACTAACAAGCAACCCTGGCACACCGCCCTCACTAAAGACCTGAGACGAGCATCCAGGGTAGCCGAGAGGCGATAGAAAAAATCACATTACACTGAGCACTTTGCACTGTTCAAACGGTCCCTCGTCGCCTTCAAGAATGCTCTTGCTACCGCCAAACAAACCTTCTCATCCCTAATAACCTCCCTGGCCCACAATCCCAAACAACTTTTCAAAACCTTCAATTCCTTACTCCGCCCGCCCGCTCCCCCTCCATCTCCCCTTATCTCTGCAGAAGACTTTGCCTCCTTCTTCAAAGAAAAGATTGACAGAATCAGATGCAGCTTTTTTTTTTTTTTTTAAACATTAAATTTTTATTAAAGTTTTAAGGCATATCAAAACAAAACAAATGCAGCCGAGAATATCGGTTCGGCAATATGCTTCATAACAAACATGTTAGGAAGAACACATTCGAGGAAAGAAAGGAAAAGGATTGAAAGAGGCTAAAAAAGACGGGGGCTGGGGGGGGAGGGAATACATGGGGGAAACATAGCCCTGCCAATGATAATAAAAACACAACTTCATATCATCCCTATGTCAAATGTCTTAATTATTAATCCTGAACGCAGTTAGTTCTGCACTTCTCATAATATAATCCCAAACGCTACTTCAGCAAGTGTGGGGTAAATCCAGACGTCCAGAGTTTCATCAGAGATGGTTATGCCCGAACTGCGAAGATGTCCAAAGATCCCACCATCCAAGTCTTCTGTTTTTAGTCTGTAAGTCATGTGCCAAAATTGTTTCATACTAAAAATGCAGCGCCAATTTATTTATCAGCTCCTTCTCTGTGGGTGGGAAAGTTTGGCGCCATACTCTGGCTATACATATTCTAGCTGCAATTAAAATATTAGCAACCGTTGGTCTTAGAATTGAGGGAATATCCCCCAGCCCAATACCCAATACCGCCATCAGTCCCGACATGACAATAGGGACACCTCTCACTTTGTGCAGGACCCGCTCAACCGAGTGCCAAAAAGGTTGGAGCTTGTGACAAAACCACCACATATGTTCCATGGTGCCTATTTGACCACAACCCTTCCAACACAGTGGGGAAGAGGATGTACGAAACTTAGCTAAACGTACGGGAGTTAAATACCAATTTAAGTGAACCTTTTTTGTTTGCTCTAAATGATTAATGCAAGATGAGTATTTAGAGGCGTATGAGGCCGCCTCGTACCAGGCCTCTATCGGGGCTGAGAAGGAGAGGCGACGCTCCCAGGCCTCCATGTATGGTAATTTGGACCTATCATTGAGCGAGAGCAAAGCATGATATATAATAGATATGCCATGGCTACTTATACATGCTGGTTTAAAGTAACCCACTAATGAGTCATCAACAGAGACAGCGTCTGGGAGAGAGTAAGCACAAGACTGCAGCAGATGGCGAACTTGCAAGTATTGGTAGAACAAAATATTGGGCAGGGAGTATTTAAGAGCGATTGCAGAAAAGGGAAGAAACCCATCTGAATCCATGAGCTTATCCACTGTAAGAACTCCTCTCGACTTCCAGTGGCCCAGAGACATGTCTGGGATCATATTTTCCACTGCTTGCAGAGATATATATTTGTGCAAAAACAAAAATTTAGATCCACTAAAGGAGTGCCAGATCCGCAGGAGAGTGATCATAAAGTGGAGTAAGCTGCCTCGTGTCGATACGTGGAGGAGTCCTATCTCCAAGAGAATTCTGAGAGAACGTGTTGGCGCATAGCATGACTCAATTTGTAGCCAATGTAATGAGGCTGTATCCCCTGACCACCAGAGTTTCGCCAGTTCGAGCAGCGCGGCCTTATAATAGGAGAGAACGTCGGGTACCCCTAGTCCGCCCTTATTTAGTGGGAGTATCATGAATTTGTGAGGTATACGGTGCGGTTTATGATTCCATATAAATGAGTTGAGCAAACGCTGCAATCTGGACGTACAGGTTCGCGGGAAATTTGAAGACATCGGAATAGGTATATGATCTTTGGGAGAATTAACATTTTAACCACCTGGATCCTAGCCATCCAAGAGAGGCAAAATGGGGAAATCTTTAGTTAATTCAGAGTTTATCTCTTTAATTAGTAAGTCCCAATTCGCCTTTACAATGTTATGGGTGCTAGTAATAAAGATTCCCAAGTACTTAAAGCCTTCCGGAGCCCAAATGAAAGAGTAATGATCTCGAATGATATTCTGAGTTAACGTGTCAACCTTCACCGGGAAGAGGACTGACTTGGAGATGTTGAGACGATAATATGAGGCCGCTGAGAACTCCTCCAATGTTGCCATTATCTCTGTGAGTGAAGAGAGGACATCAACACAGGTAAACACTACATCATCGGCATATAAGCCGATCTTGTGGTCAACGTCTCCAACTCTGACCCCCCTTATATTTGGATTCGCCCTAATCTTCGCTGCCAAGGGTTCCATTACCAACGCGAATATGAGGGGAGAAAGTGGACATCCCTGGCGGGTGCCATTGGAAATGTCAAATGGAGTCGAGAGAAAGCCGGAGGCGCGGACGGAAGCATTTGGCGATGAATATAAAGCCATAATGGCTGATTTAACTAGTCCAATAAAACCAAATTTGTTCAAAACTGCTTCAACATACCCCCAGTGTACCCTGTCAAACGCTTTTTCAGCATCCAGAGACAGGATCACGCTGGGGGAGTCGGCTCTTTCTAAAATATCTAGAATGTTTATAAGCCGTCTGGTTCCATCTCGCGTCTGGCGGCCTGGTACGAATCCCACCTGGTCTGGGCCAATGAGAGACGGCAATACCATCATTAGTGATGGGCGAATCCTAAATTACTCGGAATCGCTTGACTGTAGCGAGTCCGAGCCCAGGACTCGCTACTCGTAGCGAGTCCAATGTTAATGAATGGGGAAGCGAGTAATAGCGAGTAGTGTGAGATTTACAAATCGCAGATGTGTCTCGGAAGCTTCAGCCTGAAGCAATCCTAGTTTTGTCATTGATTTGCATTGGATTTACTTTGTAAGTAATCGCTGGGGAAACTCGCAGATAAGAGTCCTGTCTTCTCAGTGTGCTGGCTGCCAGGGTCCTAGAGCCCGCCTGCTGCCTGATGTAGCAGTGCTGAGATTGTTCTCAGTCTGCTCATTCCCTGTGTACAGACATGAATGTCTGTGCACAGAGATGATGTAGCAGAGCTGAGATTGTTCTCAGTCTGCTCATTCCCTGTGCATAGACATCTATATATATACACAGGGGATGTAGCAGAGAGGACATCGCGTTTTGGACTGCGTCGGACGGAAGAGGATTTTTTTAATTAAAGATGGAGTCCCTAATGGCTTTTTTTTTATTTCTAATAAAAAAATTTCTCTGTGTTGTGTTTTTTTTAAAACAATTTAATAGAAATTCATGGCGGTCATGTCTAATATTGGCGTGACCGCCATAAATTTCGGGCTTAGGGCCAGCTGATAATACAAAGCTGGCCCTAACCTCTATTACCCAGCGTGCCATCGCCACCAGGGCTGCTGGAAGAGCGGGGTTCAGCGCCAGAGGATGGCGCTTCAATAAACGCGCCATCTTCTGGGGCGGCTGCGGGCTGCAATTTGCAGCGGGGGGTGCCCAGAAAGCTTGGGCATCCCTGCGCTGCGGATTCCAGCCCCCAGCTGCTTAGCTGTACCTGGCTAGACATAGAAATTGCGCGGAGCCCCACGCATTTTTTTGACTCCGACTCCGACTCCGAGACGACTCCGACTCCGAGACGACTCCGACTCCGAGACGACTCCGACTCCGAGACGACTTTGAGACGACTCCGAGACGACTCCGACTCCGAGACGACTCCGACTCCGAGACGACTCCGACTCCGAGACGACTCCGACTCCGAGACGACTCCGAGACGACTCCGACTCCGAGGCGACTCCGACTCCGAGGCGACTCCGACTCCGACGCGACTCCGACGCGACTCCACTCCGACTCCGACTCAGACTCAGACTCAGACTCTGAGACTCCGACTCTGAGACTCCGACTCTGAGACTCCGACTCTGAGACTCCGACTCTGAGACTCCGACTCTGAGGAGACTCCGACTCCGAGACTCTGACTCTGAGCCTCTGACTCTGAAATTCATTAAATAATAAAAAAAAAAATGCGTGGGGCTCCGCGCAATTTCTATGTCTAGCCAGGTACAGCTAAGCAGCTGGGGGCTGGAATCCGCAGCGCAGGGAGGCCCAAGCTTTCTGGGCACCCCCCGCTGCAAATTGCAGCCCGCAGCCGCCCCAGAAGATGGCGCGTTCATTGAAGCGCCATCCTCTGGCGCTGAACCCCGCTCTTCCAGCGGCCCTGGTGGCAGTGGCACGCTGGGTAATAAAGGGGTTAATACCAGCTTTGTTATACAAGCTGGTATTAAGCCCGAGATTCTTAATGTCAGGCCACGTTTGACCCAGCCACTAAGAATCTCCAATAAAGGGTTAAAAAAACGCAACACAGAGAAAATTTTTTATTTGAAATTAAAAAAAAAGCCATTAGGGACTCCATCTTTAATTAAAAAAATCCTCTTCCGTCCGACGCAGTCCAAAACACGATGTCCTCTCTGCTACATGCACAGGGAATGAGCAGACTGAGAACAATCTCAGCACTGCTACATCATGTCTGTGAGCAGGCGGGCTCTAGGACCCTGGAGCTGCACAGAGATGACAGCTGGACTCGGCTGCAAAGAAACAGCAGTTATTTGCGAGTTTCCCTGCTATCACTGGCACAGTAGCCGAGTCTAATGCAAACAATGGCAATCCTAGTTTTGTCAGCGTTTCTGACAGAACTAGGATTGATATTGATTTGCATTGGACTCGTGCGAGTAATCACTGGGAGACTCGCAGAGTACCGAGTCCTGCGAGTCCCTTACTACTCGCCGAGTAACGAGTCCTAGCGAGTAGATTCGCCCATCCCTAACCATCATCAATCTCACCGCCCACACCTTCGCGTATAATTTGGTGTCACAATTGAGCAGCGCGATAGGGCGAAAGTTGCCCGGGGTAGTGGGAGGCTTCCCAGGTTTAGGCAAAGTGGATATGATAGCTTCCAAACCCTCTCTCCTGATATCTCCCTTGGACCCCCACGTCGTGAATACCCTCTGTAAATACGGAGACAATAAAGTAGAAAATTGTGAGTAATACGCAAATGACAGACCGTCGGGACCGGGTGCCGTGTGTTCCTTTGAGGATTTTAAGACTTGTTTAATTTCAAGTTCTGAAATTGGGGCATTAAGGCAAGTACACCTAGTCTTTTTCCACCACCTGGGTATGAGGCGTCTGGCCGACGTCAAGAAGAACCTCAATAGACCCCTCTTAAAACCCCTGTTGGACATAGGATGGAGATTCAGTAGGGCCAGTTCCATGGTGAATTGTATCTTGAGGGCCGTCACACGTGTATAAAGATCATTTACATCCCTCCAAAAAGAGGATATCAATGGGCATCCCCACCACACATGAGTGTATGTGCCCACTCCCTCCAAACATCGCCAGCATCGGTCCGAGACTTCCGGGAATACCCGGTGCACGTCAGCAGGGCACCTTTACCATCTCGCCACCACCTTATAATTTCTCTCCTGAGACAGAGCAGAGAGGGATGCACCATACGTGGAGGTAAATATTTTCTCCCAGTCTAGCAGAGATAAGGTTCTATTTAAGTCTTCCTCCCACCTCCCCACATACCCAGGTCTATCCCCTAAGTCTGCGTTTCTATGTGTGTGGAATATATTATAAATCACTGAAATAGCATGTGGTATATATGTCCGCTTAATGCATAGTTGTTCGAAGTCCGTCAGGGAGCGTTTAAGAGATGAGAAAGGTAGGGATCTCACGTAACTACCCAGTCTAGCATATTGAAACCATGTCCCCTGATGGATATTAAGTATGTTAGGAAAGTCCTCTAGTGGCTTAATTCCAGACTGGGAGATACAGTCTTTGAGGGATGGGTGGGATGTTTTAGTGAGACCTAAGAATGAGGTGCAGCCCGAGTCTATTGGGAACGATGGGTTGTCGAACAGGGAAGTTAGAGGACCTGGATTAGTAGTAAGATGAAATAATCGGGCCTGTCCCTTGAAGGAGTCATGCAATTGCAGAGATAAGAACGAGTGAGTTTCTTGTCCACTTGGATCCATAGACCAGATCCATGTTAGAGGATCATAATTGAGTCCCTCCCGTTCTACCTCTGCCCATCCCCCCTCCCCCTCCCTGAAGTGATCCAGAAGGCACTTATCCATAGCAGCATAATGGTATAGTAAGGGGTCTGGAAGGCCCACTCCCCCATGTGCAATTTTCTTACTAAGGGTCTTAAAGGAAATCCTCGGGCGGCCATGTGACCATAAAAAGCGGGTCCATCCCTGCTTCAGTCTGGAGAAAAAGGAGGCCGGTAAATGAATCGGTAAGGTTTGAAAATGATAGAGAAGGCGCGGGAGAATGTCCATACTTAAGGCATGTAATCTACCCAGCCATGTCAGCGAAAGTTTGTTCTATTTGACTAAGTCCGATTCCAAGAGTGACAGCAGGGGCATATAATTGTGTACAAAAAGGAGCGATGGGTCCCTGGATAACCTAATCCCCAAATATCCCAGAGATCCCTCCCTCCATTTAAAAGGATAGTCCCCGGCCAAAAGTGAAACCACCAAACTTGACAAGGTGATGTTAAGCATTTCGGATTTGGAGGGATTGATCTTGAAGTTGCTCAATCTACCAAACTCCTTCATGTTTTCAAGAATATGAGGGAGGGATATCAAAGGATTTGTGATATAAGCTAGTAGATCATCTGCAAATAAAGCGATCTTATGCTCTTTCTTTCCCACTGCCATACCCTGCACTGATGTGTAAATCCTCACGGCGCACGTCAGGACCTCCATACAAAGGATATAGAGTAAAGGGGATAACGGACATCCCTGGCGTGTACCGTTGCGAATCAAAAAGGACTCCGACAGTACGCCATTGATTCGCAGACATGCGGTTGGGTGAGCATATAAAGCCTCTATGCGATGGAACATGGTTTCGCCCACCCCCAGGTGACGTAAAACCGCAAACATAAATGGCTTTTGGATACTTTCAAGCGACTTATGGAGTATTTTGGGGTTTCCGTTGGTGGAGGACAAAACAGTTGGTCCGTGTGTGTGTCTCGAATTTATGGTGTGATCTTGGACACGGATGCGATGGAATTTGCCTTCCTCAGTGCAAAATTCAAAAACGTTTGGGTTTGATCGATGCGATGCTTGCTAGGAATAATGCAACGTTTGAATTTTGCTTTGAGGGTTTTTGCCTATGGCTCGTGTTTTTTTCTCGTCAGCTATATGATTGCACAAAAGGCGTTGCTTCGTCGGGTGATCATATTCATTTGACTTTGCCGTTGAAAGCGGATTTAGGAGTTTGGAGAAGGTTTTTGTCCTCTTTCAATGGGATTAGTGTCATGCAGGAAGATTTTGTGGACTCGGATTCGTTGAAATTTTTCATAGGCTCTGTTTTCGCCATTGGGTTTCACTGTTCGTTTCATTCTACCTGGTCGGCGGGTACGTGGCCTCGTTGTTTGTTGGGTAGATAATGGTTTGGTTTCTAATGCTGCTTTCCTATCGGTTTTTTCAGTATTGGTGGGAATATATCTTTGGGGTTCTTCTTTGGTGAATAAGCGTATTCGGGTTCGGTTTAATGTCACTGGAGCTGCGCTTGCGCTTAATACTTTTTCAACTAAGTGTGATTACATGGGGGCAGCTCTTAGGGAGATGATGTTACAATGATTGTTCCATAATATTTGGATAAAGCCTTTTTATGTACCGAGTTGTGTCATACTGCTTAGTGATTTCGTTTCACGGCAGGTCTTTGGAAAACTTTCTTGGCCAGCATCCGGATATGGACATCTAAGGTATCCCTTACCCGCAGGAATTGTGGGGGGTGATGGGGATTTCATCCCGTCACTGATTAGGAGTTCACTGGTGACTTTAAACATGGTCTTCTTACGCCTCAGGCATGGGCCAAATGGAGGATGTTTTTGTTCAAGAGGGGCCGTTCGTGTGTAGTGTATGATACGGCATTGACTTTGGAATTTCTTCAAGATAAAGTATTGGCTGGTTTGGGTTTTCTTCCTTTCATCGATTGTTGGCTGGAGTGTCTTTTTTTCAGCTTATGGTGGGCGGTCTTTGACTGGCCTATTTCCACTACGACAGTTCCTGAAGGGTTTACGAAAACAGACTTTCCAGACGGATAGTAGGCGTCCAATTTCTATTGACCTGTTTCGTCAATTATGGGATACCCTCCCGAGGGTATGTTTCAATGGGTTTGAGACGTGTTTATTTAAACTTGCTTTGAGTTTGCATTTTTGGGGCATTTCGGGTGTCTGAGTTGGTAGCGGTTAGCAAGCTTCATGTTTTGGGGCTTGATGTGTCGGAGGTTTCTATTGGTACTTTCTCATGTGTTTATATGGGTTCGTCATTCAAAAACGGATCAGTTAGGTAAGGGAGTGTTGACCAAATTGGTGTCATACCGGATTTTCCTCTTTGCCTTAGGGATAATTTATTGTGTTGGCTATCCTTTAGGCGTATGTACAAGGGTCTTTATTTGTGCATGGCTCTTTTGAACCGGCTACAAAATTTCAGTTTTGGCATTCTCCTGACAAAATCTTTATCATTTCTGGGTATTGGGCATTTGAACCTGACCCCACATTCTTTCAGGATTGGCGCCGCAACTGAGGCTGCTCGTTTAGGCATGTCTTGCGAAGTAATCAAACGGTTGGGTCGTTGGGAATCCAGAAGGGTGGAGCTTTATAGTAGGCCGGAGCTTTTTAGTTGATCTTTGATTTCTTTTTCCGGGCCCCGGACTATATGGATTGTAGGTCATTCACACATTCATTGGGCTCGGAATAGAGCAGCTTTACTCCCTTGTACGGGAAATCTGTCCTTCGATGATTCGGAAATTCGTATTTTTTTCCATGGCGTTCGCAGCATGCGTTGGGGAGATCTGTGTTCTGTCATTGAAATCTTTCATTTTCTTTCCCTCTTCCTGATCTCATCATCATTCATCTAGCGGGGACGATCTCGGGAAGATACGTACGTGGGATCTGCTTTGGCTTTGTAAATGGGATCAAAAAGAGGGTGATCAGGAGGATGAAAAGATTTATGGCTAGTTTGGGATTCTTTTGTTTTAGTCACGTAGATTTAGAGGGTTTTCTTACGGGGTTGTATAGGCGGGATGGTGGTCACTTGGGAGAGGTTGGGTTGGACATTTTTAATGTAGGCATGCAGTCGATTGTGGAAAGGTGGCTTGGTTTGGGGGTGGTCAGGCATTGGTAATGCCTTCCCGTTTGGGCACAATTGCTCTTTTTCATGAGCGGATTTTGGTTAAATGGTTATAAAGGATTATTTATATTTTTAATTATTTATGGAAATGGAGTTATTTATTTATTAAAATTGGAGTTATTCTTTGGTGTAATTCTTCAAATTTCAAGTAACCCTTAATAAAGTTTCATGGCCACTTTTATTCCACACACGACTGAGTGTCTCATTTATCTTATGGGGTTTAATTGTATTTTAAGCATAGGGGTAGGTCCTATGTTGCCATGCCAATCACTACACTGAGCAGCTGATCATGTGACCCCTGACTCCTCCCCTCATGTGACATCATCACAGGTCCTGTAAGCACAGAGCATTTCATCTTCCCCCATTCAGGTCTCTACAATATCGGATCCTCTCACATCTTCTATAGAAGAGAATTCTCCTGATTGACCATCAAGGATGGATCTGGACAGGGACAAGATGGCGGAGAGGATCTTCCACCTCACCCTAGAGATCCTCTTCCTTGTTACTGGAGAGAGTGAGAGATTGTGATGACAATGTCACATGACATCATTCTTATCTATGGACAGAATAACAGATGACAGAACTGGAGAGGTGAGGACTCTGGAAATGTCTGGAGACTGGAGATTTATTAATGTGTCTCTCCATAACCAGGATTACACAGTAGTGAAGAGCTCTAGTGATCTGTGCTGTCAGGACCCTGTGTCTGAGGGAAGAGCCCTGAGCCCAATCACGGGGCCTCCACCTCACCCCCTGATACATGAGGACATCAATGACCAGAAGATCCTACAACTCACCTACAAGATGATTGAGCTGCTGACTGGAGAGGTGACACTGCTGGGAATGCTGCTGCTGCTGCTGGGACATTATACAGTAACGCTATGAAGGGATCGGGGAAAGATGACAATGGTATCATTGTATGTGTCAGGTTCCTATAAGGTGTCAGGACGTCACCGTCTATTTCTCCATGGAGGAGTGGGAGTATTTAGAAGGACACAAAGATCTGTACAAGGACATAGTCATGATGGAGGTTCCCCGGCCGCCCCTCACATCACCAGGTAATAGACAGGACTAAATACACACGGCCTATAATGATCTGTATGGAAAGAATGAATTCAGTCCTGTATGTGTCTCCTCCAGGTCTATCCAGTAAGAGGACAACACCAGAGAGATGTCCCCGTCCTCTTCTCCCACAGGACTGTAAACAAGAAGATCCCGATGTTCCTCCGGATCATCAGGTAGATGGAGAGAAGGTGTGATGAGATCTCCCTATGATGTGTAGACGGCTGTGAAGGTCTTGTGCTCAGTCTTGTTTTATCCTCCAGTATTTTATGTTTTATACTTGTGTAATGAGAACGGTGGAGATGGCAGATTACAGCTGATCATAGATGGGACTTCTCCATCTGTCTGTGACTTTTACAATCTTTGTTTCAGGGTGAAGATCTGCCCCATATTAATACTACAGAGACATATGTGAGGGGTGATGATGATCTGCCCCATATTAATACTACAGAGACATATGTGAGGGGTGATGATGATCTGCCCCATATTAATACTACAGAGACATATGTGAGGGATGATGATGATCTGCCCCATATTAATACTACAGAGACATATGTGAGGGGTGATGATGATCTGCCCCATATTAATACTACAGAGACATATGTGAGGGGTGATGATGATCTGCCCCATATTAATACTACAGAGACATATGTGAGGAGTGATGATGATCTGCCCCATATTAATACTACAGAGACATATGTGAGGGGTGATGATGATCTGCCCCATATTAATACTACAGAGACATATGTGAGGGGTGATGATGATCTGCCCCATATTAATACTACAGAGACATATGTGAGGGGTGATGATGATCTGCCCCATATTAATACTACAGAGACATATGTGAGGGGTGATGATGATCTGCCCCATATTAATACTACACAGACATATGTGAGGGGTGATGAGCGGAGTAAAGTGGAGATTCCTACAGATAACCGCCCAGGTGAGTAGTGATCACTGAATACAGAGAAGTCACAGATTCTCCTCAGTCACCGGCTGTGGCTGTGTTATCGGTGGTGTAGTCCGGACATATCACAATCATGTTATCACCTGGCAGCTCATAAGATGGCTACCACAAACAGACTTGGCACTATCTACTCTGTTTTTCATATCTCAGGGATTGGCTTGCCCTTCACCATTTAACCCCTTTGCAGGGATTTGGACTTACAAAGGGACCCATACGCTGGGGACACAGAGTTAGCTGCTTACTGGTGTGAAATAGCAAGAAGAATAGTTAGGCTGGCTTCACATTTGTGTTTGTGTCTGCATGCTGATGGCATGCAGACACAAACGCAGTGTAAAGCAGGGTCTTTTTTTGTGTCCGCGGATCTCCTCCTCCCGGCCGCTGGTAAGCTCCGGGACCTGTCAGCGGGGAGAAACAGCTGATTTGACAGCTGTTTGAATCTCCCGCGCTGACACCGAGAGGAGATGTCGGCACGGGAAGATTCAAACAGCTGTCAGATCAGCTGTTTCTCCCCGCTGACACTGCTAGCAGATTACCGTGACATCACCGGCAGCCACCGGGAGAGATTTCAATGGGTCTGCAGCGTTCTCCTGCGCTTTCAAGCGCAGAACACTGCGGACCCATTGACGCCAATGCATTGTTTGTGCGCTTGCAGGCGCTTGTAGATAAAACAAGCGCCCGTGAACGCACAACAAATGCAACATGATGCGTTCAGAGTGCGCTCAGAGGGTGAACAAATTATGCGCATCTGAACGCAAACGCAACCGAACGCAGCCAAACGCAGGCACATGCGTTCCCATGTTAAACATAGGAACGCATGTGCGCAAGCGTTTGGCTGCGTTCGGTGCGCTGCGCTCCGAACGCCAGTGTGAAGCCAGCCTTAGGTAGCCGGGTCAGAACCAGGAGGGCAGAGAAAAGTCAAAATCAGAAGCCTCAATAGTAGTCAGTAAACAGGCCGGGGTCACCACAGGAAGGAAATACACAAGCCGAGAGCTGAGCACATGGGACTGAGGCTGCTTTCACTCTTCCAAATTTTAAATCTGTGTCTATCCATTTTAAAATGGATAAACACGGATCCGTTGTTGTCTCCCATGCAATCCTATGGGCACAGATTGGTCCTAAAGTGGGCATGTGTTTCCGTTTTTTCACTGATCCGTGTGTGTCAGTTTTTTTCATGCACCCAGAATCGGACACTGCTCTGATTTTGGGCTGCCTTGAAAAAAGCGGACACAAACGGACAGACGCAGATCCGTATCTGTCTGTATAAAATAGCATGAAGCTCTATGGAGGAAGAATCCGTACCGATTCGTTAAGAAAACATATCCATGAAACCGATCCGTTTTGCTGTACTGAGCATGCTCAGAGGCAAGGTACAGCTCCTCCCACCCCTATCTCTGGCAACTGATGATGGATCCGTTAAAAAATGGTCTGTGGACATCAGTTGGCATCCATTTGCACAATCCGAGCCTGTCCGTATGGTTCGTTAAAATTCAGAGATCCATATAGACTTGCACATGTGCCAGTGTGAAGGCAGCCTGGACTTGAGGAGAACAAGACTGTGTCTGGCAGCCTTCAAGAATGTGCTTTGAGATTTAGTAGGGTGTGGCGCTTTCCAGTTGTCTGAAGCAGAGAGCAGATTACTCCAGCTGGACTGCACACACACACCCATATTGCCAGACAGGACGGTACTACTGGTCCCAACCACTCTTCTTAGTGGCTGGATAGACTGCACTGCCCTCAGCTTCTGGTTCTGATGTCTCCTCCATCACCAGTGCCACCCGCAGAAGGTATAAGGTGGTGACTGATGACAGAAGCGAATGTCACAGGAGCAGATCTCAGAGGAGATGATGCACCATTTACTGAAGCCTTAAAGGGAAGGTGCCGCAATTGTACATTTTGTATTAATAATTATGTAATCAGTTATTTTAATACAAAATTAAATTCATTAGATTTATGTTTTTTTTTATTATTTCTATATTTACTCTGCCACTGGGGGCTGCCATCTTGCATTTGCAGGTGTATAACGACCGTTACACTCTCCAAATACGGCAGCTCCAGTGCATAGGACTCAGGAGACGGCCGCCGACCCCATTCCCTGCACTGAAGCTGTGATGTGGACATGCCCCCTAGGCTATCCACATCACAGCTGGGAGGAGATCGGCACCATCTTTGTGGAGCCCATAGTTGTGCTATGAGCTCCACTTCCATTTTCCCCCTGATGTCAGGGTGCAATCGTCACTGCTACCCGATGGGTCGGACCTCCGATTCTGTGACCCCCTCCTTTCCTGGGCTCCTCTGATCCTCACACATCTCCGATCCCCGTAACCCGCCTCCTCTCCGCTCCTCCGATACCCCTACCACACACTTCCAATCCCCCCACACAACTCCAATCCCCATTCAACGCATCCACCTCTCACGGCACCTCCGTTCCTGACAGCTCCTCCTGTTTGTGCTGAGTGCGAGCTGACCTGAGACAGGAGGAGCTGCCGGACACCGGGCTGACTGGAGGATCTCTGCGTCTGGTTTAAGGTGAGTACACAGGAAGGGGAACACTGATTGTACCCTGACATCATTAGTGGGATATCAAGTTGCGATCAGTGCATCTCCCCTCCATGACACAGCTCTACTATCTCACTGTAAACTAATATAGCAAAGCTGTGTACTGTATCGTGCACTAACATGACATTCAAAGCCATCCACAACCTGTCCCCTCTATACAGTCATGGCCAAAAGTATTGAGAATGACACCAAAATGATATTTTCGCATGATCTGCTGCCCTCTGGTTTTTATTTGTGGTTGTCTGATGTTTATATCACATACAGAAATATAATTGCAATCATATTATGATACCAAAAGGTTATATTGACAGTTATAATGAGTTAATGCAGCAAGTCAATATTTGCAGTGTTGACCCTTCTTCTTCAGGACCTCTGCAATTCTTCCTGGCTGCTCTCAATCAACTTCTGGACCAAATCCTGACTGATAGCCGTCCATTCTTCCATTCCTCCATTCTTGCATAATCAATGCTTGTATTTTGGCAGAATTTGTTGGTTTTTGTTTGTCCACCCGTCTCTTGATGATTGACCACACGTTCTCAATGGGATTAAGATCTGGGGAGTTTGCAGGCCATGGACCCAAAATCTCTATGATTTGTTCCCTGAGCCATTTAGTTATCACCTTTGCTTTATGGCAAGGTGCTCCATCATGCTGGAAAAGGCATTGTTGGGCGCCAAACTGCTCTTGGACGGTTGGGAGAAGTTGCTCTTGGAGGACATTCTGGTACCATTCTTTATTCATGGCTGTGTTTTTGGGCAAGACTGTGAGTGAGCCGATTCCCTTGGCTGAGAAGCAACCCCACACATGAATGGTTTCAGGATGCTTTACAGTTGGCATGAGACAAGACTGTGGTAGCGCTCACCTCTTCTTCTCCGAATAAGCTGTTTTCCAGATGTCCCAAACAATCGAAATGGGGATTCATCAGAGAAAATGACTTTCCCCCAGTCCTCAGCAGTCCACTCCCTGTACCTTTCCCCCAGTCCTCAGCAGTCCACTCCCTGTACCTTTCCCCCAGTCCTCAGCAGTCCACTCCCTGTACCTTTTGCAGAATATCAGTCGGTCCCTGATGTTTTTTCTGGAGACAAGTGGCTTCTCCGCAGTCTCACAGTGCAGAAGCACTCACACCAGCCTGCTGCCAATCCTGAGCAAGCTCGGCACTGCTGGTAGTCCGATCCCGCAGCTGAAACAGTTTTGAGATACGGTCCTGGCGCTTGCTGGTCTTTCTTGGGCGCCATAGAGCCTTTTTGACAACAATGGAAGCTCTCTCCTTGAAGTTCTTGATGATGCGATAGATTGTTGACTGAGGTGCAATCTTTCTAGCTGCGATACTCTTCCCTTTAGGCCATTTTTGTGCAGTGCAATGATGGTTGCACGTGTTTCTTTAGAGATAACCATGGTTAACTGAAGAGAAACAATGATACCAAGCACCAGCCTCCTTTTAAAGTGTCCAGTGGTGTCATTCTTACTTAATCATGACTGATTGTTCGCTAGCCCTGTCCTCATCAACACCCACACCTGTGTTAATGGAACAATCACTAAAACGATGTTAGCTGCTCCTTTTAAGGCAGGACTGCAATGATGTTGAAATGCGTTTTGGGGGTTAAAGTTCATTTTCTAGGTAAATATTGACTTTGCAAGTAATTGCTGTTAAGCTGATCACTCTTTATGACATTCTGGAGTCTATGTAAATTGCCATTAGAAAAACTGAAGGCGTAGACTTTGTAAAAATTAATATTTGTATCATTCTCAAAACTTTTGGCCATGACTGTATATGTGCACAGGTGGCGGAGAGCCAGCATGGATGGATGGAAATAGCCTGCGTGGGTGCATGTCTGGAGATACCCAGCCTGGATATTTTTGTAAGTATTTTATGTTATCTTTTCATGGGATACAATGTAAAGTAGTCAGTGTACATCTTGTATAACAGTGTAAATATGATGCGCCTTCTAAATAACTCACACAGCCATTAATGTTTAAACCGCTGGCATCAAAAGTGAGTACACCTCTAAGTGAAAATTACCAAATTGTGCCCAAAGTGTCAATATTTTGTGTGGTCATCATTATATTCAAGCCCTGCCTTATCTCTCATGGGCATGGAGTTCTCTAGAGCTTCACAGAAGCCATTGGAATCCTCTTCCCTCCTCCATGATGACATCCCGGAGCTGGTGGTTGTTAAGAGACCTTTCACTTCTCTACCTTCCATATAATGATGTCCCGCAGATGCTCCATAGGGTTTAAGTCTGGAGACATGTCTGGTCAGTCCAGCATCTTTACCTTCAGCTTCTTTACAAAGGCTGTGGTCATCTTGGAGTTGTGTTTGGGGTCATTATCATCTTGGAATACTGCACTGTGGCCTCATCTCTGCAGGGAGGGGATCACTCTCTGCTTCAGTGTCACAGTACATGACATTCCTGGTTCCCTCAATGAACTGTAGCTCCCCACACCCGGCAGCACTCATGCAGCTCAATGCATGACACTCACACCACCATGCGGAATGTTGGCAGACACACTTGTCTTTGTACTTCCCACCTGGTTGCCACCACACACTCTTGACACCATCTGTACCCAATAAGTTTATCTTGTTCTCATTAGACCACAGAACATGGGTCCAGTAATCCATGTCCTAAGGGTGCCTTCACATTTGCGTATGGGAAAGCAGCGTATGCTGCGTTCCCATACGCAGTCAAACGCATGCGCACTGCGGTTCCTATGTTTAACATAGGAACGCATAGTGCCTGCGTTTGCTGCGTTCGGGTGCGGATGCGGACGATATCTGCTCCTTCCGGTGTCCAGCATCCGCGCCCGGGACGCAGCATGTTGCATTTTTTGTGCGCTCGGGGAGCTTGGAAGATCAGCAAGCCGTCCCCAAGCGCACAAAACATGCATTGTCTTCAATGGGTCCGCAGTGTTCAGCGCTTGACAGCGCTGGAGAACGCTGCGGACCCATTGAAAAATCTCTCGGTGGCCGCCGGTGATGTCACAGGAGCTCACCGACGGCCACCGGGAGATCAGCTCAGCCTCTGCTGTCCTCCTCCTCCCCGCCGCCGGTAAGCACCGGGACCTGTCGGCGGGGGGAAACGGCTGATGTGACAGCTGTTTGAATCTTCCCGCGCCGACATCTCCTCTCGGTGTCGGCGCGGGAAGATTCAAACAGCTCTCAGATCAGCTGTACTCCCCGCCGACATGTCCCGGTGCTTACTGGCGGCCGGGAGGAGGAGATCTCCGGCGCTGAACTCCTCCTCCGGCCCGCCCCCAGACAGCGCCGATTGGCTGCCGGGCTCCATAGTGATGTGTCCGCAGGCGGACATTATCCGCTGCGGACACATCATTTCAACACTGCTTTTGACAGCGTTTGTGTCTGCATGCCATCAGCATGCAGACACAAACGCCAGTGTGAAGCCACCCTTAGTCTGGTTGTCTTCAGTTAACTGTTTGCAGGCTTTCTTGTGTATCATCTTTAGAGAAGGCTTCCTTCTGGGAAGACACCAATGCTGACCAATGTGATGCAGTGTGCGTCTTATGGTCTTTGCTCTCTCAGGCTGACCCCCCACCCCTGTAATCTCTGCAGCAATGCTGGCAGCACTCATACGTCTATTTTGAAAAGACAACCTAAGGCTATGACGCTGAGCTCGTGCCCTCAACTGGTTTGCTCAATTATGGCGAGTTGTTCTTACTGGAACCTGTCTTGTTAAACCGCTGTATGCTCTCGGCCACTATGCTGTAAATCAGTTTCAGGGTGTTGGAAATCTTCTTAGGCCTTAGTCAATCTTTATGCCGAGCAAAAATTCATTTTTCAGATCCTCTGAGGCTTGTTTGCCATGAGATGCCTTATTGAGCTTCCAGAGACCAGTATGAGAGTGTGTGCGAGCGACAACTCCAAATGTAACACACCGGCTCCCCATTTTCAGGATTGAAATGAGGTTTATTGCACTAACCGAAAATGTGAAATATGCATTATTTCAGAATTTGACAGGTGCAAAAGTATGGGCACCCTTCTGATTTTCATGATTTGAATACTCCTAACTACTTTTTTCTGACTTACTGAAGCACTAAATTGGTTTGGTAACCTCATTGAGGTACTTCATAGCCCGGTGTATCCAATCATGAGAAAAGCTATTTCAGGTGTCCACTTGCAACTGTATATGTAGTTTGGGCACAGAAGCGAGGTGGGAAATATGACTTAGAGAGAATTGATTTTGCTGGGTTGGTTTATGGAAGCCATGTTGCTTTTCAAAAGACGTTGAGACAATAATAACATGGAAACCCCCCAATTTTACATTGAGATGATGGACCTGAATGGGGTCTTGTTTTCTGTGGGATGAGAAGTTTGTATTGTGATCATTTTCACCTACATAGCTTTTAGAATAACCAAACAGTTGAACACCACATTCCTGATCTTCTATTAGGCCCCTTTCACATCTATGCGTTTGCTGCGTTTTGCTTCATTTGCGTTTTTATTCATTTTTAACCGCAAAAAAACGCATCAAAACGCATGCGTTTTTGCCCCCATTGATTTTAATAGGAACGCATGAAAAACGCATGCAAAAACGCATGTCAAAACGCATGTGCGTTTGCAAAAACGCAAAACGCATGCGTTTTTGCAAACGCAGCTCAAAACGTGGCAAACAACGTTTTGGGCTGCGTTTGCAAAAACGCGTGCGCTTTGCGTTTTTGCAAACGCAAATGCGTTTTGACATGCGTTTTTGCATGTGTTTTTCATGCGTTCCTATTAAAATCAATGGGGGCAAAAACGCATGCGTTTTGATGCGTTTTTGCTGTAAAAACGCATAAAAAACGCAAATGAAGCTAAACGCAGCAAACGCATAGATGTGAAAGGGGCCTTAAACTTAACTATCATTGTATTATGAAATAATGCAATTTTGCTACATAACTTACTATTTCTATAGACATTTTAAGTAGAAATGTTCAAAAATATAAATTTCAGGTATATTTCATTCCAAAATAATAATTGGTCTTATTCTTATCAGATGACTGTACCGGGAGATCAGAGGGACAACTGACATCTTCAATTTATAAATCAGATGAAGTTGAAATCACACAGGATACAATTGACGTGAATGCCGTTACTCCAGATATCCCATCATCCCTTCACAACAAAGATCTATCATCTGATGTTACAAAACAGGTCCTCTCTTCTGAATCATTACAGACTAAGAAAAATAAAAGTCACAAAGGAGGCAATACAAAACAAAGCCTTCAAACATCTTTTGGTAAACATCAAAAAATTCACACAGAGAAAAAGAGATTTTCTTGTTCCAAGTGTGGGACAGATTTTAATCAGAAATCAGATCTTGTTAGTCATGAGAGCAGTCACACAGGGACGAAGCCTTATTTATGTCCAGAATGTGGGAAATGTTTTGCAAAGAAATCATATCTTGTTGTTCACCAGAGAATTCACACAGGGGAGAATCTTTTTTCATGTTTAGAATGTGGCAAATGTTTTGTAAAGAAATCATATCTTGTTGTTCACCAGAGAATTCACACAGGGGAGAAGCCTTTTCCATGTTCAGAATGTGGGAAATGTTTTGTACATAAATCACATCTTGTTGTTCATCAGAGAAGTCACACAGGGGAGAAGCCTTTTCCATGTTCAGAATGTGGGAAATGTTTTGCAGAGAAATCACATCTTGTTATTCACCAGAGAAGTCACACAGGGGAGAAGCCTTTTTCATGTTCAGAATGTGAGAATTCTTTTACACTTAAATCAAATCTTTTAAGACACAAGAGAAGTCACACAGGGGAGAAGCCTTTTCATGTTCAGAATGTGGGAAATGTTTTGCATATCAATCATATCTTGTTACACACAAGAGAAGTCACACAGGGGAGAAGCCTTTATCATGTTCAGATTGTGGGAAATGTTTTGCAGATAAACCAAATCTTGTTACACACAAGAGATATCACTCAGGGGAGAAGCCTTTTTCATGTTCCGAATGTGACAAATGTTTTGTACAGAAATCAGATCTTGTTAAACACAAGAGAAGTCACACAGGGGAAAAGCCTTTTTCATGTTCAGAATGTGGGAAATGTTTTGCATATAAATCCCATCTTGTTACACACAAGAGAAGTCACACAGGGGAGAAGCCTTTTTCATGTTCCGAATGTGGCAAATGTTTTGTACAGAAATCAGATCTTGTTAAACACAAGAGAAGTCACACAGGGGAAAAGCCTTTTTCATGTTTAGAATGTGGGAAATGTTTTACACATAAACCAAATTTTTTGAAACACAAGAGAAGTCACACCGGGGAGAAGCCTTTTTCATGTTCAGATTGTGGTAAATGCTTCGCAGATAAATCATATCTTGTTAGACACCAAAAAACTCACACAGGAGTAAGTCATTATAATAACTAAAATGTGAAAAAAGAATTACTGGAAATTCATGATTTGTTTACCATTAAAAAGAACACACTGGGAGAACTTTTGTTGAGAAATTGAACAAAAAACATAGACAGTCATATAAATGAATGAGAAAAGGAAAATATTAGAATCTGAGAGTCCCCAGTGGTTGATTCCTTTTAATGGCTAACTGAAAAGATGGTAACAAAAAGCAAAGCAAGCTTTCGAGACAACATGGCCTCTTCATCAGGCTATAAAAGGATAAGAAAATTATTTTAGAACTCACCGTTTTTTGGGGAGTGTAAGATGTACTTTTTTTTAAATCAGATCATAAGCTTTGATACCCTCAGGGCCAGACAAGCTTTTGCTATTTCCTATTCCTTCACTTTCAATCCTCCATCTCCAAACAGGCACGCCCACCACGTAAACTCTCCTGATCTCACCTGCTAACCTTCTCTTTGCTCCTCCTACTCGCTGGTGACATTTCCCCTAATCCCGCCCCCCGCCACATCCCCACAGTCACTTACACCCCACCCCCACAACCCACCACCAACCCTCGTAACCTCACCATTACCCTCCCTCGCAACTTCACCATCCTTAGACCCATCCTCCTAGCCCCTGCTCCCCCAATTTCCCTGCGAGGCGCACTCTGGAACGCCCGCTCAGTCTAATAAACTCCCATACATCCACAAACTCTTTATTTCTAATAAACTCTCATTCCTTGGCATCACAGAGACCTGGCTCACCCCCTCCGACATGGCCTCCCCTGCTGCCCTATCCTACGGCGGTTTCAGTCTTTTCCACACCCCCTGCCCCTCTAACAAACATGGCGGAGGTGTCGGCATACTCCTGTCCAACACCTGCTCCTTCGCCCCTATTCCTCTACCCCCTCTGCTACTCTTCCCTTTTTCGAAGCCCACTCTGTCCGCATCTTCTCCCCCTGTAACCTCCAGCTGGCCGTCATCTACCACCCCCCTGGATCCATCCCCACCTTCCTCGACCACGTCACCACCTGGCTACTTTACTTCCACTCTGCTGATATCTCCACCATCATTATGGGTGACTTCAATATCCCCATCGACACCGCCAACTCAACCGCCTCTCAACTTCTTTCCCTGACTTCCTCCTTCGGGCTCTCTCATTGGTCCTCCTCCACCACCCACGAAGGTGGCTACACACTGGACCTTATTTTTACCCGTCTTTGCTCCCTCACTAACCTCTCAAACTCATCCCTCCCTATCTCTGACCACAATCTACTGACCTTCTCCTCCCCTACTACGCCACCTCCTCTCAGCAAACTATCACCCCCGCAGAAACCTAAAACACATTGATCTACACTCACTCTCTGAATCCCTCCTCCCTCTCACCGACATAACATACATACGCGACACAGACACTGCCACCACCCTCTACAAAACCACGCTAACCAAGGCCCTCGACCTAGCCGCCCCCCTCACATACCATGCTCCACGCACTAACAAGCAACCCTGGCACACCACCCTCACTAAAGACCTGAGACGGGCATCCAGGGTCGCCGAGAGGCGATAGACAAAATCACATTACACTGAGCACTTTGCACTGTTCAAACAGTCCCTCGTCGCCTTCAAGAATGCTCTTGCTACCGCCAAACAAACCTTCTCATCCCTAATAACCTCCCTGGCCCACAATCCCAAACAACTTTTCAAAACCTTCAATTCCCTACTCTGCTCGCCCGCTCCCCCTCCATCTCCCCTTATCTCTGCTGAAGACTTTGCCTCCTTCTTCAAAGAAAAGATTGACAGAATCAGATGCAGCTTTGATCCACTGTCTCCACAGCCTTCCCTCTCGGCTATACTGCCCTCTCCTTCCATCAACTGCTTTACCCCCATAACTGAAGACCAGCTTTCCTTCCTTCCTGCTGTCAAAATCACACCTCACCACCAGCGCCCACGACCCGCTCCCATCCCACCTCATTCCCAACCTCTCCTCCATTATCCCAGCCCTGACTCATCTTTTCAACCTATCACTTACCACCGGCACCTTCCCCCCTGCCTTCAAACACGCCTTGATCACTCCCATCCTCAAAAAAAACTCCCTTGACCCACAGGCTGTCTCCAACTACTGCCCTATATCTCTCCTAACCTTCGCCTCTAAACTACTTGAACAGCACGTCTACTCTGAGCTTTCCTCTCACCCCTCCTCCTGCTCCCTCTTTGGCCGCCTGCAATCCGGCTTCCGACCCCTCCACTCCACTGAAACAGCACTCACCAAAGTCACCAATGACCTACTGACTGCCAAAAGCTAGCGCCACTACTCTGTCCTCCTCGACCTGTCCGCCGCCTTCGACACTGTTGACCACTACCTTCTACTTTAGATCCTGGAATCTCTTGGCATCACGGACCTTGCCCTCTCTTAGATCTCCTCATACTTAACGGACCAGACCTTCAGCGTCACCCACTCCCACACATCCTCCTCGGCCTACCCCCTATCTGTCGGGGTCCCCCAGGGCTCAGTGCTTGGACCGTTACTTTTCTCAATCTATACTCTCGGCCTAGGGCAACTCATTGAGTCCCATGGCCTCCAGTACCACCTGTACACCAACGACACCCAAAGCTACCTCTCTGGACCTGACATCGCCTCCCTACTATCCAAAATTCCACAATGCCTATCCACCATCTCTTCCTTTTTCTCTGCTTGCTTCCTTAAGCTGAACATGGACAAAACCGAATTCATCGTCTTCACCTCAAGCTGCTCCCCCTCACTACCTGACCTATCCATTGTCGTCAATGACTGCTCTCTCCCCAGTACCCCATGCCAAGTGCCTCGAGGTTATCCTTGATTCTTCCCTCTCCTTCAAGCCCCACATCCAAGCCCTCGCCACTTCCTGCCGACTCCAGCTCCAAAACATTTCTCGGATCTGCACTTTCCTTGACCACGACACCGCTAAAACCCTTATTCACGCTCTCATCATCTCCCGCCTCGACTACTGCAACCTCCGACTCACCGACCTCCCCGCTACCTCACTTTCACCTCTCCAATCTATCCTGAACGCCGCTGCCCACCTAATCCATCTTTGTCCCCGCTACTCCCCTATTTTCCCCCTCTGCCAAGCCCTTCTTTAGCTCTCTGCTTCCCAGAGATCTCGGTTTAACACTAACCATGACATACAAAGCCATCCACAACCTGTCCCCTGCATACATCTCCGACATGGTCTCTTGATACCTACCCTCATGCAACCTGCGATCCTCCCAAGAACTCCTCCTTTACTCCCCCTTCATCACACAACCGCATACAGGACTTCTCCCGTGCTTCACCCATACTCTGGAATTCGCTGCCTCACCACATCAGGCATTCCCCTACCCTGGGAACCTTCAAAAGAGGCCTGAAAACCCACCTCTTCCGCCAAGCCTACAACCTGCAATGAGACCCGGTCCACTGCACCTCCTCACGACCGACACCTCCCCCTCCTACTGTATCCCCACCCGCCCTTCATAGACTGTGAGCCCTCGCGGACAGGATCTTCTCCCCTATTGTATCTGTACGTTAGAATTGTCCACAGCCATTGTTACTTGTATTGTTACTATGTTACTTGTCCTAGTCTGCCCTCTTAACGTGTAAAGCGCCATGGAATATTATGGCGCTATATAAATAATAATAATATGATATCATAATACAGAAGACGCAGGGGATAATATCCTTAGAGGTTGGGGAGGAATTAGGAAATGCAACTTGAGTGAAGAATGTAGAGATAGTTCCACATAATACACGGAATGATCTGCGGATTTAACGTCCCCCTACTGTGTCTTGTCCAGACAGATCCCTAAGGTGCCCAAAGTGTAATAACGAGAAAACTGACATGACACATGGCTTATGGGGATGCACAGTAACACAAGAATTCTGGACCGTAGTCCGGAGATTCACTAATGAGTCGTGGTGTTATGGTGGACCTTGACCCCGTGAGCTGCATCCTCCATCATACAGAAATTAAAAGGGGGAGGGGAGGGTTGCCTGGTTTATTCCATGTAATAGCTCTATTAGCAAAACGGCTTATCCTTAGGAATTTGTTATCAAATAAGATAGCGGGCGAGAGCGATTTACTAATGGGCTTATAAAGACCCTAGATATTGATAACAGGGAAGCAGAAAGACAAAGACAAATTGACAAATTTATTAAGAAATGGAGAATGTTTATTGAATCTAAATTAACCAACGATGAACTTGAACTAGTGATCCGACCCTTCATAAACTCACACTGGTACCTACTGGAAGACATTGAGGGGAGTCTAGGACCATTGAAGATAGAAGATTGTGTCTTCCCATAATATGGCGGCCAGTCGTAACTGGTCCCTTAAAACATGATGGGGAAACATACTTCTGATCATTATCAGTGTGCAATCTAATGAATAGAATACTGGATATATAGGTACCTTTGCTGTCTGTTCACGATATTTGTACAATTTCTGCTTGGAAAAGTTGTTGAAAAGTTCAATAAAAAGGATTAAAAAAAATCCGATCATTTTTATTAAGTAAATGACATTATAACATTTCTACAGATCGAGTGGAACAAAGATTTTCAATGTCACATGATATCATTCTATATTATTGTTATACATAAAATACAATAAAGTTCTCATCTCCTCCAAGGATTAGTTTTTTTAATTCAAGCAAAGTAATACAACTCCCCCTGTTACAACCATAATTTACTTTATTATTCCAACTGGGTATAGTTATGAATTAAGGTTATCAAAGTATTAATACATTCATTTAAGTCTGTATACATAATAGCTGAATTATTTCATATACATACAGAGTACATGTGCAGTATATATATGGGGAGGGCTATTTATATGGATGCACCTAAACAAAGTGGGAATGGTTGGTGATATCAACCTCCATTATGTGGCACATTAGTATATGGGAGGGGGAAAACCTTTCCAGATGGGTGGTGATCATGACGGCCATTTTGAAGTCGGCCATTTTGAATCTAACTATTTTTTTTAATGGGAAGAGGGTCATGTGACACATCAAACTTAGAGAGTTTCATAAGAAAAACAATGTTGTGCTCGGTTTTAATGTAACTTTATTCTTTCATGAGTTATTTACAAGTTTATGACCCCTTATAAAATGCGTTCAAAATGCTGCCTATTGTGTTGGATTGTCAATGCAGCCCTCTTCTCCCACTCGACACACTGATAGCAACACTGTAGAAGAAATACTGCACAGGCTTCCAGTATCCGTTGTTTCAGATGCTGCACATCTCGTATATTCACAGCATAGACAATTGCTTTCAGATCAGTGATGAGGCAAACTTTTTTGTGAATGGTGAAGTTAACAAAGAAAACCCCCGCTATTGGTCTGACACTAACCCACAGTGGATAGATCCCTCCAAGACTGTTGGAATACAAAAATTAATGGTATGGTGTGGTATATAGAGTACAAAGATAGTGGGGCCATTCTTCATCAATGGAAACCTCAATGCCACTGTATATCTGAATTATGTAGCAATTTCACATAATAGCCCCCCAGTCCTGTGTGCTGATCCGGTCCGCAGCTGTCTGGGTCATCCCGGACTGAACCGGACCGGATCATGCCGCATTGTGAAGCGGCCCTGACACCAGCCTACAGGTTTCCACTGATTGATCAGACCAGTATTCAATCAGGTGCTATGTATTTTTTTTACTCACTATTTGCAAAGCACATCATTCCAGTCCTTGTGATAGTATAAGGGTGGCCGTCACGCCTGGCGACGGCACCGGAGATGTCAGCGGCAACTGGCGGGAGTGCGCACGTTTTTGGCGCTCCGCCAGTGTCGCCGCCCCCTGTTTACACGGGGAGACATCTCCGGTGATACCACGGCGAGCTGACAGGCGGCATTGCCACCAGGGTGTCTCAAAACCCCAGCGGCGATGCAGTACAATGGGAGCCTGTGGCTCCCATCGCCTGTCAGGTCGCCGGCGGCCATTTACAAGGGGCAATATGGACACATCATCCCAGATCAGCCACCTGGTTTCACATCACTGATGTGAAACCAGACGAGCACTCAGAGACGCCGACATTGCCCCTTTACATTAGGCGACGCAGGGGCCATATCGTCGCCGATAGGCCACATCCCCTACGTCACCTAAGACATCGGCGGTGCAGTCGCCAGGTGTGACGGCACCCTAAGGGTACGGACACACTGGCAAAAAAGTTGGACGACTGCAATGCAAGTTTTTCTCGCATTGCAGACGGACCAATGTTATTTAATGTCAGGGCGCACATTTGCGAGTGTCGGGCGTTTTTTTCTCATCCGATAGACGGACGAGAAAGCAGTCGCAACATGCTGCGATAGTATGCGATTCAGGTGCGAGACTCGCCAATGCAAGTCTATGAGTCCGACAAAATCATTGACTGCACATGGATCACCTGATTTTTTCACTGATACATTATCAATCTATAGCTTAAAACACTGTAAAATGTTCCTGTAAATGATTAGACAGTAAATAGTTGCTGAGAAAAAAAAATCATTGCACACGGACAGCACACAGAAGCCACACGGATCAAAAAACGGACGACACTCGTAGTATTGTCGGGAACGAGAATCGGACCGCATTATTTCTCGCCTGTGTGTTTCGTGTTTCCACCCTAAGGGTACGGACACACTGGCATGAAAATCAGACGAGTGCAATGCAAGAAAATCTCACATTGAACTCGGACCAATGTTACAGAATGAGTTTGAACAGAATAACGTGTGTCGGCTGCTTTTTTCTCATCCAGAAAAAAGTTGCAACATGCTGCGACAGTATGTGATTCACTCGCAAGACTCGGCAATGCAAGTCAATGGGTCAAACAAAAATCACGGACCGCACATGGACTGCACACAGACCATCTGTGTTGAATGCATTTTTTACACAGCTGAAAGCCTCAGAACACAGTAATAATGCCTGGCAAGGAGGCGTCACATGACAAATCAGGAAGTAAAGGCCGGGTTACACGCTTCAATGCGTCGGTGAACCGACCAACGATCCAACTTGACCTACATCGCTGGAACGACGTTCAATGATCGCTAGTGAGGTGTCACACGTACTGATATCGAGAATGACCAGCAACGATTCCGCGACAAGCGAACGATACTTGCAGTCATTTGGTCACCTACGTCCTTCAGTTCTGAATAGGCGAAGTCGTAAATGACATCGTTATCAAGGTGTCACACACACCGATGCTGCAGGTTGGACGGACAATCAATGACTGATTTATGGTCCGGTTCATAAACCTCCGATCAACGATCAGCCGACTTATCGTTGGTTGATTCTACGTGTCACACGCAACAATGTTGTTATGATGTTGTTGCTCCACCCCAAAACCCGTGACGTACCAACGATATTGTTAACGATATCATAGCGTGTAACGGGCCCTTAACAGGCTACTAAGGTCGGACTACTCATTAAAGCATACCTCCACAGGGGCGTGTCCTGACACAGATCATGCAGGACGCTTAATCAGAGAGCTCCTGCAGAGGTGAGCATTTCCCGGTGATTAACGGCTTTTACTCACACACACCGACCCCGTTCTTGTAGCGACAGCTTTCTCAGACGTTCAGGATGCCCAGGGCCTGTTCCCGAAGCCGTGCGCCCTCTGAAAGAGTCACAGATTCTTTCCCCCAGAGCGCCTGATGAGACCCTTTGGGCCTCCCATAAGGCAGCCCTGAGGGGTATACTGCTCCAAAAGGCATCGCAACGTAAGAAGGCCAGAGACGCAGAGACAAGAGTGGGTGGATCAGATCTAAAAACTAGAAGCGGTCAATAAGGCTAACCCGTCCACAACCTTGCTGACACAGATCATGACACTTCGTACCCAGCTATGTTCTCTTCTGCTACGCCAGTACGAGATAGGCCTCCGTAGACTGAAAACATCTTACTACGCAATGGGAGATAGAGCAGTGCGACTGCTAGCCAGACGACTTAAAAAACGTACGATGCAAAACACCAATATAGCCATGAGAGATTCCACGGGAGCCACAGTCAGAGACCCGAGACAAATAGTAGATGTCTTCGCCTCATACTACACCAAACTGTATAATCTCAAAATAGACCCTGCAACCCCTCAGCCTACTCCCGAGAAGATTGATGAATTCCTGGGGAGGTTGAAGCTTTCCAAGGTTCCTTTGGCATCCCTAGAGGCTCTTAATCGCCCCTTTACTCAAACAGAAATAGCCAAGGTCATCTCTTCCCTGAAGTCAAATAAGTCTCCGAGACCTGATGGCTTCATTAATGAATATTACAAAGCACTCAGTAACCTGCTGGTCCCGTTTTTGCTTCGTCTGTTCAACAGTTGGAGTACTGAAGGCTCTGCCCCGTCATCGGCCCTAGAAGCGACGGTTGTCACGATACTGAAACCTGGGAAAGACCCGGAATTACCAGAAAGCTACCGCCCGATCTCACTGTTGAACACAGACCTTAAAATATACTCTAAGCTTTTGGCAGTGAGGCTTGCAGAGGTCGTCCCTCTATTGGTGAAACCGGATCAGGTGGGATTCGTGGCCCACCGACAGGCGAGAGATGGCACGCGGCAAATGCTGGATCTTATCGAACTGGCAGAGAGGAGGGGTGTCCCCGTTGCATTCCTGTCATTAGACGCGGAGAAGGCGTTCGGCTGGGTGCATTGGGGCTACCTAGGTAGGATCTTGAGGGGATATGGGCTTGATAGCCCGATCCTCATGGCGATCCTGAGTCTTTAATCGAATCCCTCCGCCAGAGTCTTCGCCTCGGGTTATCTTTCAGACCCATTTACAATTACCAATGGGACTAGACAGGGGTGCCCTCTATCCCCATTGATATACGCCATGGCAATAGAGTCACTGGCCGCGTCTCTTATGACCTATTCCTGAGAACTCTTATGGGGCGTTATAATCTGGCCAACCCTCTTTAACAAATCCATCCCCCGTGTCAACTTCAACAAGAGTCGTTATACCTCATCCTGTACATTGATATAATTTACTCCTGGACTAACATGGTATTAAGAAATCACGAACGGTGACACGGCACAGGGAGCAGCAATATTTTTTACTGAATCTTGGTGGGATTGATGGTGGATAGGCTATTGGGGATCTCCTGGTCCAAATTGGGGACACTCTCCCTTTCCCCATGGCTGGGGTGATCCCGTAGCCCACACCACCATTAACCCTGGAAATATATATATTTTTTTCAACTAGAGAGGTGTACCTCGTGACAATGAAAAGAGAGAATATGACCGTGACTTTATCTATGGCACCTCATCTATCACAGGAGACCCTCTTGATGATATACTGATTGATACCTGACATTTTCTGGTCCTTTGAAGCAGAGTCCACAGATCCCCTCCTGCGGTGTCTGAACAGCAAAACTGACACTGTGCACTGGGAAGGTCAGACTCTCTACACCTAAGTCCTCCATCTGAATTGACGTCAAAAGAGGCCAGTTTTCTCATTGACTCCAGGAGGGGTGATGGATTTGAACACAGCCAAGAAGAAGCTGGTGGCCGGACACATCTGACTTCGGTAAGACCCTTTTTGTTTGTTAATTGTTAGGATGTTTGTCTACTAATAAGAATGTTGTGACAGTTGTTTTAGCGGTAGGGGGAATCCAAAGGATGTGGAAGTTGCGAACAAGGGGACTAGAAGGCTCAATTCCAATGTCTTATTGCCTGAAGATAACTTCTAACCATTCTGTTCTGAGTGCCTGAGCTTCTGGAGACGTCCGTCTATCTCTTGTATCAGGCTCTTTGGGGAACGTTGTTGGATGGCTTAAGTACATTGAATTGACTGTTGGAACCTTTTTACATGACTATCCTGAGGATTGGAAGGACCTTGTAGTGAGGATAACTAGTGAGGAAAACTAGTGAAGATAACTACTTTCAATTGTATAGTTTGTGTGGAGGAGGGCCCAGCCAATTACTGCTGGACATTCCTCCATGAAACATTGAGGGTCCTTGTACACGGTCTATGAGAAGACCACTGTAATAAACTACTCCGTGCACACGTTAAAGATATTTTGTCTAGACGGTTTAGGTGGGGCATATATGTATTAACATTTGTTTGTCGAATAATTGTATGTGAAAGAAGGTACCATTTATTTGTCTAATAATTGTGTGTGGAAGAAGGTGACTGGTATGAGACTCCTTGCATGAACTGAATGACCGTATGCATGTAATAAGGATTTAAACATAAAAATCCTGAGTCTATAAAGGAGTCCAATTAGGTGTGATCCCTGGTCAATTGACACCAGGGATAAAACGGAGGAATATTAACAAGTGAAACACATAGTCACACTTGTGAGAGTGAGATAAGCTGAAAGCAAATATTTTGTTATTATTGTGAAGCTAAGCAGAAAGACTGGGAACACGTAGTCGGGCTTGTCCTGTCCGTGCTTCTGGTGGCCTATTGTTTTGCGATAACCTAACTAATATTTGGCGAGGCTGCAAGTGATACAACTGTGCTAAATACTCTGCAGATTTTGTGTGAGTCGTGCTTGTTTCAGAAAAAGAACCGAAGGCTCTGCTCTTGTTTTTCTGGGAATTGTGATATTTGCATTTTGTGTAGCAGTTAGGATTACCTGGAATATAGTGAAAGGGTGACCTCCCGCAAAGATCTTGTAGATGTTGTGCCCTGGGTGTAAATTTGGATTGATGTTAGCTATATCCTCTGAGGGTTGGAGAATTGCTAAAATTGTTGACAAGGGATATAGTCAAGTGTGCACTGGGTTTGGACCTGTGTCAGAATGATATCCAGAGTTTAAAGTGTTCCGATTTAATGTTCATGGCATCTCCATTGTTCAGTGGACCCCTGGAACATTGTTGAATCACATAGAGGAACATAATCTCTGGTATCCTACAAACATACCATTTCAGGGGTGACAGGACAATTGTGTACAAGATAATTGTGTACGGACAATTGTGTACAGACAATTGTGTACAGGGCAATTGTGTCCAAGGACAATTGTGTACAAGGACAATTGTGTACAGGGCAATTGTGTACAAGGCAATTGTGTACAAGGCAATTGTGTACGGACAATTGTGTACAAGGCAATTGTGTACGGACAATTGTGTACAAGGCAATTGTGTACGGACAATTGTGTACAAGGCAATTGTGTACAAGGCAATTGTGTACGGACAATTGTGTACAAGGCAATTGTGTACGGACAATTGTGTACAAGGCAATTGTGTACGGACAATTGTGTACAAGGCAATTGTGTACGGACAATTGTGTACAAGGCAATTGTGTACGGACAATTGTGTACAAGGCAATTGTGTACAAGGCAATTGTGTACGGACAATTGTGTACAAGGCAATTGTGTACGGACAATTGTGTACAAGGCAATTGTGTACGGACAATTGTGTACAAGGCAATTGTGTACGGACAATTGTGTACAAGGCAATTGTGTACGGACAATTGTGTACAAGGCAATTGTGTACAAGGCAATTGTGTACGGACAATTGTGTACAACGCAATTGTGTACGGACAATTGTGTACGGACGATTATTTACAGACAAGTATAGGGAAAACAAAAAATTAAAGGGAACCTGTCACCCAAAATCACCCTTGTTAGCTGTAAATACATGTCCCTGAAGCATAACACCACAGTCCTACACATCCCTTTGTGGTGTTTTAGTTCAATATGAAAGTGCACTTTAGTCGTTTCAAAACTTACAAAATCCGTGGCAGTGGGGCGTTCCAAAGCCTTCTTGTCTATGAGGCGGTTCCCCTGTGCCGCTGTATTACGCCCTAATGGGCGTTGTTTCAAACTTTGTAGCGCGGGCACGATTCATAATATCGCGGCCGCGACGTCACGGTCATGTGATGCCGTGACGCGTCATTTCCGGGCGGACGGGGCGCTGTTGTCTGACGCGCACCGGCCGACTTCATAAAGCGATCTGCGCATGCGCTGAAGTTGGCCAGTGCGCGTTCACAGACAGAGGCAGGTGGGCAGGCTACGTTGAATCCCCCTCCCTCCCCTGTGTCATCCTCCTTCCCTGTCTCTCGCTCTCTGTCTGTGACCCCCTCCATAACTGTGCCCCCACTGCTTCACTCCAAGTAATAAAAAAAACAAAAAAAAAATGTCAATATACACTAGATATATATAGATGTGGATATAATATATATATATATATATATATATATATATATATATATATATATATATAAATATATATATATACACACATATATATGCATGCACACACATATACTACTGTAATACATATATGTGTGTGTGTGTAAATATGTATTTTTGTTCACACACATATACATTATATATATATAATGTATATGTGTGTGAACAAAAATACATATTTACACACACACACATATATGTATTACAGTAGTATATGTGTGTGCATGCATATATATGTGTGTATATATATTTATATATATATATATATATATATATATATATATATTATATCCACATCTATATATATCTAGTGTATATTGACATTTTTTTTTTGTTTTTTTTATTACTTGGAGTGAAGCAGTGGGGGCACAGTTATGGAGGGGGTCACAGACAGAGAGCGAGAGACAGGGAAGGAGGATGACACAGGGGAGGGAGGGGGATTCAACGTAGCCTGCCCACCTGCCTCTGTCTGTGAACGCGCACTGGCCAACTTCAGCGCATGCGCAGATCGCTTTATGAAGTCGGCCGGTGCGCGTCAGACAACAGCGCCCCGTCCGCCCGGAAATGACGCGTCACGGCATCACATGACCGTGACGTCGCGGCCGCGATATTATGAATCGTGCCCGCGCTACAAAGTTTGAAACAACGCCCATTAGGGCGTAATACAGCGGCACAGGGGAACCGCCTCATAGACAAGAAGGCTTTGGAACGCCCCACTGCCACGGATTTTGTAAGTTTTGAAACGACTAAAGTGCACTTTCATATTGAACTAAAACACCACAAAGGGATGTGTAGGACTGTGGTGTTATGCTTCAGGGACATGTATTTACAGCTAACAAGGGTGATTTTGGGTGACAGGTTCCCTTTAAACATCCAAAAAAAGGAAATACTTTATTCATCATTGATTTTAACGTAAGATTGCTTATTGAATAACAGTTTCAAAGCTTCTTCTATTCTTATTCTACAAATATTGCTGGTCTTGTCTATCGTGCCTGCATGTTGCTGATCGCTCGTAGATACCGCAGCTTGTCTCCTTGATTGTGATAATCAGCCACTTTCACACGCAGTCGTTCAGCTAGCTGGACATACTTGCTTCGTGGATGCTCAACATTCAGTACCTCAGCATTCTGGGCTGTAAGTCTATGAATTGCCATGTCACTAATGAGTCCGTTGAACAGTTTCCACACGGTAGGATGAGCACAAAGAAAGAGTGCTTGTAAGGCGTTATGAAACCCCTCGCAGCAATTCGTGGTCTTGGGGGCAGAGGCCAAAGCGTCAGCATAATGATTCCAGACCTCTGGAGTAAACCTTGCGTTTCGAAAGCGTCCACCTACTCCTGGCCCCCTAACGTAGGTATGCTCAAAGTAGGAGAGGAGCTGATTGGTAGCATCATCATCAGGGAAGATTTGGGCTAGTTCGTCATACCTTGCACTTACTTCGGCTGGTGGGACAAACGCCAAGGAGGCCAAAGATTTTACCTTGAGATTGAACTCTCCATCCTCAGCCTCAAATTCAGCCTTTAGGCCCAGCTCATTGACCTTTCGAATAATGGACTGGCTCAGATGAAAGAAGCAGCCAGAAATCGCTGCAGCTGGAAACTCATCTTGGAAAGCTGACATTGCTGCCATCTCAAAGTCAAGAAGAATTTTCTGGGGATTTGCACCTGGCATCAACCCTTTGAGCGCCGTGATCATTCGACGATAGGTTGGACCAGTCTTGTTTGGCAGCAGGCAGTAGATCAGGGGAGGATAGGAGTTGCCGACTTTTGCATGGAGAGAATACAGCTGAAAGAACATGGTTGGCACCACCTTGAACGTTCCATCGCCAAACCATGTCTCTCCTCTTTCGAAATAAGGCAACAGTTCATTGCTACCAATGGCAAGAATCCTGTGGGGGTCATCTCTTGCAGAGTCATATAAAATGATGTCGCTGTATTCCTGGGGGATAGCAAAATTGATGCTTTGAGGAGGAGTCAGCATGGTGTTTGCTCGCTGCCTGACACGACGTGTATTTCGCTCAACGTCACTTCGCTTGGGCATTCGAGACAACACGTCATCAGACCTGTCTCGAAGAACCTGTCCAACAATGCTTCTAGTAGATGCTTGAGAGCTGATTGCTTCTTGCCTCAGAGCAGCCATTGTAGCTCTGGCTTCAGCTTGAACTGGATCTGCAGAGTGACTGTGCTCAGTCGGCTGTTTAACAATCGCGGCTCCAGATGTGTGCATGCGTGCGGGACACTTGAATTTGTTGACTTGCCTGCACCGCCATTCTTTGATGCTGTCATCACGTGTCCTGTGCAGGATATACTCGTGTCCCCCAAGCCTAAGGACATCTTTGTCTTTTTCAGACTTGCTCATAGTAAAAGTCATGGTGAAAGTTGCAAGGGGTGAGTAATGAAACTGAAAGTAAGCGTCATTGTGAAAGTGGCCTGTACAAGTGGCCTGTACACAAATAATTGCCTTGTACACAATTGCCTTGTACACAATTGCCTTGTACACAATTGTCCGTACACAATTGCCTTGTACACACTTGTACACAATTGTCTGTACACAATTGTCCGTACACAATTGTCCGTACACAATTGCCTTGTACACAATTGTCCGTACACAATTGTCCGTACACAATTGCCTTGTACACAATTGTCCGTACACAATTGCCTTGTACACAATTGTCCGTACACAATTGCCTTGTACACAATTGTCCGTACACAATTGCCTTGTACACAATTGTCCGTACACAATTGCCTTGTACACACTTGTACACAATTGTCTGTACACAATTGTCCGTACACAATTGTCCGTACACAATTGCCTTGTACACAATTGTCCGTACACAATTGCCTTGTACACAATTGTCCGTACACAATTGCCTTGTACACAATTGTCCGTACACAATTGCCTTGTACACACTTGTACACAATTGTCTGTACACAATTGTCCGTACACAATTGTCCGTACACAATTGCCTTGTACACAATTGTCCGTACACAATTGCCTTGTACACAATTGTCCGTACACAATTGCCTTGTACACTATTGTCCGTACACAATTGCCTTGTACACAATTGTCCGTACACAATTGCCTTGTACACAATTGTCCGTACACAATTGCCTTGTACACAATTGTCCGTACACAATTGCCTTGTACACAATTGCCTTGTACACAATTGTCCGTACACAATTGCCTTGTACACAATTGTCCGTACACAATTGCCTTGTACACAATTGTCCGTACACAATTGCCTTGTACACAATTGTCCGTACACAATTGCCTTGTACACAATTGCCTTGTACACAATTGCCCTGTACACAATTGTCCTTGTACACAATTGTCCTTGGACACAATTGGCCTGTACACAATTGTCTGTACACAATTGTCCGTACACAATTATCTTGTACACAATTGTCATGGAACCCATTTCAGGTGTTCTCTAAATAACAAAAACCAGAAGATCACACTCTGTCTGCAAATCTTTTGGTTCTCCTCAGTGGATTCCAGCTTTAACATGGGTAATGTGTCAGGTACAAGAATAAAATGTATAATTAAAATCAAGGAGACAAAGAGAGGCGCAGATTGTGCCTTATCACTAGCGACACACATGAAACAAGAGCTAAAAATGAGCTTGCTCACCTGGTTTGGTTGTGATAACCCACAACCATCTTGAACGCCTGAGTTACAGGTGCTGCAGAACCACCACCGCCATGTGCACGTGGGAAACCAAATAGCTAAAACAGGAATGGAGTCTCACGGTCCGCGCTGCAAAGAATGTACTGGGAAGACATTGCTTTATCCATCACCTCTTTTATTCCTCCACACTCTACCTAGAGCAGTAAAGATAGCAGACAGAACCTCATGGATACACCTCTCACATTGTAAACTGTTAAAACATTTAAGGGAAACAGCAGGGACAGACAGGGAAGCAACCCACCCACCTGAAGCCTAAGCCTGGATACAAAGGGGGCCTCTCCACTAGGGAGAGTTCATCTCAAGTCCCAAAACCCCATCTCCGGTGGACGGTGTTGGGTAGGATTCTGAATAAGAAAGGGAAAGTCTAAAAAGAACATAATGAATATGATAAAAGAATTTTTATTAATGTTAGGATCATTAACTGTAATCACTCTAAGAATCCAAGGGGCACCTATAAGAAACTATGGTAGTTTTGGATTAGACTACCTGGTAACTAATGTGACCTTTTACCAGGGAGAGACATCTACAGTGGAAGTGGACTTCTACTCACAGGTAAAAGATAAGAGAATGCAGCTAAGTTAACATGGGCGGATAAAGATGTGTCTCCCCACCTCAATAACCCTGGCTCCTATCTGGTGTAAGGATTGGACCTTCGCCAAATGGACTCAGGGGTAGAATTATAGGTATAAAATATTCTGGGGCGGGACAAACCCCGACACAAAACTAAAGATTCAAGATTATAAAAAAGACTGGTTCAGAATGTACCACCAATGTTAATTGCAATAAACTCCTAATCACATTAGAAAAAATGTGACCCCAGAGATCAATAATTATATGGAATAGGAGCTTATGTTTCAGGAACATAGGCCACTTCTATATAGTAATAAGAGAGCATGAAAACAAAATAGAATCAAACCATATAGAAACTGGGTAACAATTGGGACCAGTAGTTCATTTTTATGACATGACATGTGAAGAGAAACTGGCCCTAGTACACTGAAAAGGTGGAATGGTTGGAATGGTAAAATGTACTGCATGAAAGCACAACCACAGCTTGATACTCCACCTTTTGCTTACAGCAACAATAAAGACCTGGAGGGACTGCAGTGCATATTACAGCTATACAACTCTACTTACAAAACAACTACTGAAAAATGTAAGACCCTTTCCTTGTTGCATCCCCCTGTGTTAAGGAAGGATATACCCCCATTGGTGACTGCCTATCCCAGGAATTACACTTGCTTCCATAAGAAAGGTGTTGGTAAGAACTTAAAGACCTTGGGTAAAAACTACTGTTCTGAGTCCAGAAATATAACTGACCCTGGGTCTCACTATCCTAAGGACTGGTTTGAGAACCAGGACATCCCGAGGGCAGATATATGGTGGTTATGCAGGGATGGGAGGTTGAGGCCTAACCTTCCGGCCAAATGAAAGGGAAACTGTGCCTTGGTATACCTTCTAATGCCCTTCCACCTGTTCTCAGTGCATGAACTAAAAGGGATCAGAAAAATACCATGGAAGGATTGGCACAGAATTAAGAGGGATCAGGTACCTAGTGGGTCCTTTTACCAACAGATCTATATTGATGACATAGGTGTTCAAAGGGGGGTCCCTAGTGAATTTAAAGCAAGAAATCAAGTTGCTGCAGTGTTTGTATCCTTTCTGATGGGGTGGGTTATGATAAATAAAAATGTAGATTGAATAAATTACAGAATAACCAGAACAATGTATCAAGAGGTAGCCCTCACCAAAGACCTTAATGATGACATCGACCCTTACCTTGGTGTTGAGGAAGAGGTGCATTCAGCCTAATGCCAAGAAGCAGATGAGCTCCCTACCCTTAATCCAAGAAAAATCCACCTTTCTGACAATGATGGCGCTTGTAAAACCAAAAGGAAGCAAGATACCCGAAGAAAAGAGACTGGATAATGAATAACAGGAGGGAAAGTTATAGAAATCTTAATATTATATTAATCTTTGATAGCTTAATACAATCTTCTATAAAGTCTATATTCATTATGTAGTTAAGTTCATATATGTAGGTACTATATTTCGCTTGCATGTGAGGTGATGTACAGTATTCTTCCAGAATGTCTGGTTGAAACCTTCAATGCCGAAAAGTAGAAAGCATGGGTGGGATGTTCCAAGGCTAAAAAGTGTTCTTACTCCAAGACATGTGGATGATTTATTAAAACAATATACTCCTTAAAAATATAATTAACTTGTGAGGAAAAGTTTCTCTTATCTCGTAGTAATGGAAATGTTCCAAGTGTTTGTAATATGTAGCATCTGTAATGTAACTTGTATAACGTCATCCTTCAATGTTGATTATAGAAATAGGTGTAAACCCAGAAAAGTCAGACACTCTACCATATCTCTTTTGAGGTTGTCTTTGAGTTGTCTCCTCATATATGAGAAGTAAACCTGGGTGTTGATTCGACTTCAGCCGTCTCCAGCCATTTCATTCCATAAAGGGAGATTTTCCTGACAGTTGTTCCAGTTGAAGCTGTGGAGTACCTGTCTAATGATGATAGAAAGTGCAGGGTTTAGATTTAGGTAAGTGTTAAGGGGTGACCCCTCTTCCCTCTCCCTATCGCCAGGGCCTCCCTTTTTACCTTTTTCCTGGTGTTCCCTTCCTGTAACACTCACACCATGCGTTTCCTCACTGTGACATGACAGGTTTCCTCTAACTATAGATCTTACATTGCTACACAGAAAAAAAACAGGTTGAAAATACTACACTTGGCCCACATTAAAATCAAGCCCTTATCAATGGGACATCAGCCACTGTACTAGAGGAGATCACATCTGTATTGTAATGGAATTAACACCAAACTGACAATTTGAGTTTCTTTCATAAATAATGTCCTGAAAATCAATTCTTCAATTTACTTTTATTCAAAATAATGAGGTTTTATGCTTTAAAAAATGTCCTAAAGGGCTGGCCCACGGATCACACTACTTACTTTGCTGTTTACTGCCTGTAGTTAAAGGGACTCTGTCAGGTCATTTTTCAGTATGATACTAACAGTGTCCTTGAATAGTGCTTGGGCAGAGCTTTCAGAATATGTAAAAATAATTACTGCACCCTGTGTTGTTTCCTTGCTATAAGCATTTTTACACCCTGCAGGCAGCTGGAAGCACTAATCCAGTTCATTACTTTCACTGCCGAATAGTCCGCAGTATGTAAATGTTCATTTATTATTCACTTCCCAAGCAGCTATTCCCTCCCTCCTCCCTGTGCTCGGTGTCTCACTACTAGCTTTCATTTTAATTTTCCTGTCTTGCACAGTGCTTCTTAGGGGGAGGGAGAGATGGCAGGCACATACCTAGCTAATCTATCACAGGTAAGGCAGTCTCTTCCATGTGTTGCTCTGAGCAAAAGCCTGTACAGTCTGTAAGAGATTCTATGTGTTTATTTGAACATTTGTTTTCCTGCATACAAGGAGAGCAGCCCAGCTCCATCCCATCTTTTCAGCCCACCTTGGGTGAGGAAGAGGAGAAGGAACAGGACTTGTTTTTCCATGCTACAGAGAGGACTACAACCCCAGCTTTGTTTCTGTCCAGTGTGGATGGCCTGAAGCGGAGGAACAGGAGGGATGAGGAACATATATACCAGTATGTGGACAAATATACCAGGATGAGTGACAGATATACCAGGATTGTTAGCCTGGTTTCATGCTGCAGTTATCCCTGATCAGGTTCCATCCAGTTTGTGTGCCAAAACCAGGAGAGGAACTTGCAGAGAAAAACTATAATTGCAAGATTGACACCTGTTCTGAGTTTTGGAGACACTCCTGGTTTTGGTACACAAACCGAATGGAACCTGATCAGGGATAAAACTGTAGTGTGAAACCAGCCTTACCCATATACCAGGATAGGGACATATATACCAGAATGGGTACATATATACCAGGATAGGTACATATATATCAGAATGAATGGCAGATATACCAGGATGGGGACATATATACCAGTATGGAGACATATATACCAGGATGGGGACATATATACCAGGATGGTGACAGATATACCAGTATGGATACATATATACCAGGATGGATGACACATATCCCAGGGTGCAGTGAATCTCTTGCCCCTCAGTAGAATGCAGTGCAGAGCTGTTATGGCGGTGACTATGCAAGATCAGCACAGACCTTTCCTCCTTATCATTTGGATCTTTTCACCTGAGCTGTAAATAAGTGACTGAGCCCAGGACAATCCTGTCAGGACGTGTGTGTGTGTGATAACACTCAGTGCTGTGCAGCCGTCTGGTGCTGAGGAGCCACCGCCGCCTCCACCGCTGGGGATAATGGACCATAGAGGAGCTCAGGAGCCCATACAGGAGAAGATCACGTTGTCACTGGTTATCACCTCATATGGATCCCACAATACATCACTGAGCAGATCTCTGATCTCATAGATGTGATGTGTCGTTCGCGAACGAGCCGACACATTGAGCCGCCTCTTTGATGTGAATGATAAGAGCAGAGTTTTTTTTTTCTCTGCGGGCAGCTGAATGAAGCCTGACAGTGACTGGCCTGGGAGTAACAGTCTGGAGATAAGTGGAGGTGTAAACAAATGCAAAGAGACCTGTGAAGTTCCTCCTCTCAATTAAATAAATACACACACATTGTTTCTTCCTTAGGGCAGTAGGCACATGACCACCAGTGAATGATATCCTAAGGTTACATTTCCTGACCTCATCTGGCATATGGTATATGTAGGAGGAGAGGCAGCTTGTTTGTTATTATCAATGATCATCTTCTCAAAGTATTAGGATTCAGGAACACTACCTAGACCTGTTTTTGGGGTAAGTAATATGATTTTAGGCAAAACGTGGAGAAACGTAGGTGCAGCTTTTTTTTCTATTTTAATAGTCATAACAAATCATGTTAATTTTAGATGTAAACAGATCTGACTTCTGCACACATCTATAAAACACTTTTTTTTTTTGTATTGCTTCCTTATTCTCAGTGGCGTAACTAGAGTCTGATGAGCCCTGGTGCGATATTTAGACCTGCCCCCCACCTCACACTCCGCGCATACACACGTTGGTCAGATATATGGGCCCCGTGTATATATGTCCCTTATCCTGGTATATATGGTCTTCCCCTCCCACCACCATAGTCCTCCAATTATTATAATGCATCCCCATATTCCTCCATATATTACAATATACTCTCATAGTCATCTATGTATTATAAGGCATCCTGTAGTCCCCCATAGTAATCAAAATATTATAATGCACACCCATTATCCTCTATATAGTATAATGCTGCCTCAAAGCCCTCCATACAGCATAATGCAACCTGATATTCCTCCATATAGTATAATGCAGCCTCACATCCCTCCATATAGTATAATGCAGTCTTATTGTTCTCCATATAGCATAATGCAACCCCCCATAGCCCTCCATATATTATAATGCACCTCATAGTCCTCTATATAGTATAATGCATCTCCATAGTCCTCCATACAGTACAATGCAACCTCATAGTTCTTCATATAGCATAATGCACCCCCATAGCCCTCCATATAATATAATACAGCTTCACAGCCCTCCATATAGTACAATGCACCCTCTATAGTCCTTCATGTAGTATAATGCAGCTTCATATCCCTCTATATAGTATAATACAGGTTTATATCCCTCTGTATAGTATAATGCATTCCCATACGCTCTCCCATATAGTATAATGCACCCCCATAGTCCTCCGTATAGCATAATTCCACCCCCCATAGTCCTCTGTATGGCATAATGCACCACCATAGTCCTCCATATAGTATAATGGACCCCCACAGCCCTCCATATAGCATAATACATCCCCATAATGCTCCATATAGTATAATACTGACTAACAGCCCTCCATATAGTATAATGCAGCCTCGAAGCCTTCCATATATCATAGTGCAGCCTCACAACTCGCCATACAGCCCCCTCCTCCCTCAAAATCCTCTGGCCAGCGTGTACTCATTAAAAAAATAAATCTGTACTTACCTTTCCTGGTTCCCTCGCAGCTCCGTTCTCCTTGCCAAAACTGAGACACAGGAGGAGGTAGTGACTGCCTGTGTTCCACTGTGGAATGCATAAAGCAGGAAGTGCCACCTACTCCAATTGTGGAGGAGGCGGCACCAGCCTGCTAAGTGCGTTCCATCGTGGAACGCAGGCAGTCACCGCCGTCGTAAGAGGAAGCGAGGTGCGGAGGAGGGGGCGGCAGCAGTAGGAGGCTCCTTGACACACTGCTGCCGCACAGTGAAGCGGGCGTTGGATTTTGGGAGTAGGTCAGCAATGTCTGATCAGTAGGAGTGCGACACCTAGCACCCCTGACAGTCAGCTGTTCTAGGTGTCAACTGGAGCTGCTCTGTCTACTATTTAGCAGCCATGGCCATCTACTGCACATTTGCCCCCCTATTCAAATCCGTAAAAGTCACATGTGCAGTCCGGTCTGCAGCCGCTACAGTAGACAAGAGCAACTGTATAACAGAGGAGATCCGGCTTCTGTCAGCAATGTGAACAGCTGATCGGTAAGGTACCAGGTGTCACCAATCAAGAGAAGCGAGGACCCTGTGCAGAAGAGCTGACAATCTGAGAAAACAATAATGCTAAAAACAGTCTTTACTGCTTCACTAGATACATACAAAGGTGTAGAATGAGGAGATCACTGTACAGGGGAGGTACTGTATTCATCACAGGGTGTATAATGAGGAGATCACTGTACAGGGGAGAGTCTGTATTCATCACAGGGTGTATAATGAGGAGATCACTGTACAGGGGAGGGTCTGTATTCATCACAGGGTGTATAATGAGGAGATCACTGTACAGGGGAGGTTCTGTATTCATCACAGGGTGTATAATGAGGAGATCACTGTACAGGGGAGAGTCTGTATTCATCACAGGGTGTATAATGAGGAGATCACTGTACAGGGGAGGGACTGTATCATCACAGGGTGTATAATGAGGAGATCACTGTACAGGGGAGGGTCTGTATTCATCACAGGGTGTATAATGAGGAGATCACTGTACAGGGGAGAGTCTGTATTCATCACAGGGTGTATAATGAGGCGATCACTGTACAGGGGAGGGACTGTATTCATCACAGGGTGTATAATGAGGAGATCACTGTACAGGGGAAGTTCTGTATTCATCACAGGGTGTATAATGAGGAGATCACTGTACAGGGGAGTTTCTGTATCATCACAGGGTGTATAATGAGATCACTGTACAGGGGAGAGTCTGTATTCATCACAGGGTGTATAATGAGGAGATCACTGTACAGGGGAGGTTCTGTATTCATCACAGGGTGTATAATGAGGAGGTCACTGTACAGGGGAGGTTCTGTATTCATCACAGGGTGTATAATGAGGAGATCACTGTACAGGGGAGGTTCTGTATTCATCACAGGGTGTATAATGAGGAGTCACTGTACAGAGGAGGTTCTGTATTCATCACAGGGTGTATAATGAGGAGATCACTGTACAGGGAGGGTCTGTATTCATCACAGGGTGTATAATGAGGAGATCACTGTACAGGGAGAGTCTGTATTCATCACAGGGTGTATAATGAGGAGATCACTGTACAGGGGAGGGACTGTATTCATCACAGGGTGTATAATGAGGAGATCACTGTACAGGGGAAGTTCTGTATTCATCACAGGGTGTAAAATGAGGAGATCACTGTACAGGGGAGGTTCTGTATCATCACAGGGTGTATAATGAGGAGATCACTGTACAGGGAGAGTCTGTATTCATCACAGGGTGTATAATGAGGAGATCACTGTACAGGGGAGGTTCTGTATTCATCACAGGGTGTATAATGAGGAGGTCACTGTACAGGGGAGGTTCTGTATTCATCACAGGGTGTATAATGAGGAGGTCACTGTACAGGGAGGTTCTGTATTCATCACAGGGTGTATAATGAGGAGATCACTGTACAGGGAGGGTCTGTATTCATCACAGGGTGTATAATGAGGAGATCACTGTACAGGGGCGGCTCTGTATTCATCACAGGGTGTATAATGAGGAGATCACTGTACAGGGGAAGTTCTGTATTCATCACAGGGTGTATAATGAGGAGATCACTGTACAGGGAGGTTCTGTATCATCACAGGGTGTATATTGAGGAGATCACTGTACAGGGGAGGTTCTGTATTCATCACAGGATGTATAATGAGGAGATCACTGTACAGGGAGGGTCTGTATTCATCACAGGGTGTATAATGAGGAGACACTGTACAGGGGAGGGTCTGTATACATCACAGGGTGTATAATGAGGAGATCACTGTACAGGGAGGTTCTGTATACATCACAGGGTGTATAATGAGATCACTGTACAGGGAGGTTCTGTATTCATCACAGGTGTATAAATGAGGAGATCACTGTACAGGGGAGGGTCTGTATTCATCACAGGGTGTATAATGAGGAGACACTGTACAGGGGAGGGGCTGTATACATCACAGGGTGTCTAATGAGGAGATCACTGTACAGGGGAGGTTCTGTATTCATCACAGGGTGTATAATGAGGAGATCACTGTACAGGGGAGGTTCTGTATTCATCACAGGGTGTATAATGAGGAGACACTGTACAGGGAGGGTCTGTATTCATCACAGGGTGTATAATGAGGAGATCACTGTACAGTGGAGGTTCTGTATTCATCACAGGGTGTATAATGAGGAGATCACTGTACAGGGGAGAGTCTGTATTCATCACAGGGTGTATAATGAGGAGATCACTGTACAGGGGAGGTTCTGTATTCATCACAGGGTGTATAATGAGGAGATCACTGTACAGGGAGGTTCTGTATCATCACAGGGTGTATAATGAGGAGATCACTGTACAGGGAGGGTCTGTATTCATCACAGGGTGTATAATGAGGAGATCACTGTACAGGGGCGGCTCTGTATTCATCACAGGGTGTATAATGAGGAGATCACTGTACAGGGGAAGTTCTGTATTCATCACAGGGTGTATAATGAGGAGATCACTGTACAGGGGAGGTTCTGTATCATCACAGGGTGTATATTGAGGAGATCACTGTACAGGGGAGGTTCTGTATTCATCACAGGATGTATAATGAGGAGATCACTGTACAGGGAGGGTCTGTATTCATCACAGGGTGTATAATGAGGAGACACTGTACAGGGGAGGGTCTGTATACATCACAGGGTGTATAATGAGGAGATCACTGTACAGGGAGGTTCTGTATCATCACAGGGTGTATAATGAGATCACTGTACAGGGGAGGTTCTGTATTCATCACAGGGTGTATAATGAGGAGATCACTGTACAGGGGAGGGTCTGTATTCATCACAGGGTGTATAATGAGGAGACACTGTACAGGGAGGGGCTGTATACATCACAGGGTGTCTAATGAGGAGATCACTGTACAGGGGAGGTTCTGTATTCATCACAGGGTGTATAATGAGGAGATCACTGTACAGGGGAGGTTCTGTATTCATCACAGGGTGTATAATGAGGAGACACTGTACAGGGAGGGTCTGTATTCATCACAGGGTGTATAATGAGGAGATCACTGTACAGTGGAGGTTCTGTATTCATCACAGGTGTATAATGAGGAGATCACTGTACAGGGGAGAGTCTGTATTCATCACAGGGTGTATAATGAGGAGATCACTGTACAGGGGAGGTTCTGTATTCATCACAGGGTGTATAATGAGGAGATCACTGTACAGGGGAGGTTCTGTATCATCACAGGGTGTATAATGAGGAGATCACTGTACAGGTGAGGGTCTGTATTCATCACAGGGTGTATAATGAGGAGACACTGTACAGGGGAGGGTCTGTATTCATCACAGGGTGTATAATGAGGAGATCACTGTACAGGGGAGGTTCTGTATTCATCACAGGGTGTATAATGAGGAGATCACTGTACAGGGGAGGGTCTGTATTCATCACAGGGTGTATAATGAGGAGACACTGTACAGGGGAGGGTCTGTATACATCACAGGGTGTATAATGAGGAGATCACTGTACAGGGAGGTTCTGTATCATCACAGGGTGTATAATGAGATCACTGTACAGGGGAGGTTCTGTATTCATCACAGGGTGTATAATGAGGAGATCACTGTACAGGGGAGGTTCTGTATTCATCACAGGGTGTATAATGAGGAGATCACTGTACAGGGAGGGTCTGTATTCATCACAGGGTATATAATGAGGAGATCACTGTACAGGGGAGGTTCTGTATTCATCACAGGGTGTATAATGAGGAGATCACTGTACAGGGGAGGGTCTGTATTCATCACAGGGTGTATAATGAGGAGATCACTGTACAGGGGAGGTTCTGTATTCATCACAGGGTGGAGCAGAGGATTATTCTAAAAAAGAGATGGACTGCCGATCACTACTGAGGAGCTGATCATGTGACCCCTGACTCCTCCCCTCCATGTGACATCATCACAGGTCCTGTAAGCACAGAGCAGTCATATATCTAGTGGGTTGAGTCTAGAGAATACAGGCTGCTTGCAGGGTTGCATCTAGTTCGGAGTTGATTTTTTGTGGCCCTCAAAAAATCATCTCCGATCTAGCTGATTCACTAGTGAGCCATCTAGATCGGAGTTGATTTTTGGAGGCCTCATTTTATCAACTCCGATCTAGACGGCTCACTAGGGAATCAGCTAGATCGGAGTGGTTTTTTTGTGGTCCTCATTTTATCCACTCCGATCTAGACGGTTCAGTACTGAGGTGACTAGATCGGAGTTGAATTCTTGAGGCCTCTCTGTAGTCACATGTTTTTGGTCACCTCATTTTAGCCACTCCGTTGTAGCTGATTCACCAGTGAGCCGTCTAGATCGGAGTTGATTTTTTGATGATCTCTCTGATCTTCACCATTCTACACAGTGCAGGCTGTACAGCAGGGGGGGGTCTCCAGGCCTCAGAGCCGCACACAGTGCAGGTTTTCAGGATTTCCTAAGCATTGCACAGGAGTTAGAATCAGATTTATAATTGTAATTATTTCATGTTTTTATTTATTAGGTTCTTACTTAAGCTGTTATATTTCTTATATATTTCCAAAGGGCAAATTTTTTTTGTCATGATTATTTCACCATACATTTTATTATTTCTTTTTGCAATATAAATAATTACACCCAGCGCTGATTGTTTAGTTTTGCTAGAATTTTTATTTTACTGTATCTCCACAAGTCACAACGACGACATTAAAGGAGTGGGCGGAGCCTTGCGGGGAAAACCGTAACAGAGCACTGATGACCGTCTTAATAACTTACTATATTGCATTGGAGTGGATTTTTTGAGGAACTCATTTTAGCCACTCCGTTCTAGCTGATTCACTAGTGAGACGTCTAGATCGAAGTGGATTTTTTGAGGACCTCATTTTAGCCACTCCATTCTGTATAGTTTGTACTGAGGTGATTGGAATTGTTTTTTTCGAAGAATGGGGGGAACCTCACAGGGAAAAACATAACAGAACTTAGCTGAGAGTCCTCATAATTTCCAACATTGGATCCTAGTGGATTTTTTAAGGACCTCATTTTAGCCACTCCGCTCTAGCTGATTCAGCAGTGAGCCGTCTACATCGGAGTGGATTTTTTGAGGACCTCATTTTAGCAACTACATAATGTACAGTTTGTATTGAGGTGACTGCAATTGAGTTTTTCGAAGAGTGGGCAGAGCCTCACAAGGTAAAACATAACAGAACGCAGCTGAGAGTCCTCATAATTTCCAACATTGGATCCTAGTGGATTTTTTGAGGACCTCATTTTAGCCACTCCGTTCTAGCTGATTCAGCAGTGAGCCGTCTACATCGGAGTGGAATTTTTGAGGACCTCATTTTAGCAACTACATAATGTACAGTTTGTACTGAGGTGACTGGAATTGAGTTTTTCACAGAGTGGGCAGAGTCTCACAGGGAAAAACATAACAGAACGCAGCCGAGAGTCCTCATAATATACAAAATTGGATCGTAGTGGATTTTTTGAGGACCTCATTTTAGCCACTCCGTTCTAGCTGATTCACCTGTGAGCCATCTAGATCAGAGTGGATTATTTGAGGACATCATTTTACCAACTACATTATGTACAGTTTGGTACGGAGGTGATTGGAATTGTTTAGTTTGGTACTGAGGTGATTGGAATTGTTTTTTTCGAAGAATTGGGGGAGCCTCACGGGGTAAAACATAACAGAACTTAGCTGAGAGTCCTCATAATTTCCAACATTGGATCCTAGTGGATTTTTTGAGGGCCTCATTTTAGCCACTCCGTTCTAACTGATTCAGCAGTGAGCCGTCTACATCGGAGTGGAATTTTTGAGGACCTCATTTTAGCAACTACATAATGTACAGTTTGTACTGAGGTGACTGGAATTGAGTGTTTCACAGAGTGGGCAGAGCCTCACAGGGAAAAACATAACAGAACGCAGCCGAGAGTCCTCATAATATACAAAATTGTATCGGAGTGGATTTTTTGAGGACCTCATTTTAGCCACTCCGTTCTAGCTGATTCACTAGTGAGCCGTCTAGATCGGAGTGGATTTTTTGAGGGCCTCATTTTAGCCACTCCGTTGCAGCTGATTCACCAGTGAGCCGTCTAGATCGGAGTGGATTATTTGAGGACCTCATTTTACCAACTACATTCTGTATAGTTTGGTACGGAGGTGATTGGAATTGTTTTTTTCGAAGAATGGGGGGAACCTCACAGGGAAAAACATAACAGAACGTAGCTGGAAGTCTTCATAATTTCCAACATTGGATCCTAGTGGATTTTTTGAGGACCTCATTTTAGCCACTATATTCTGTATAGTTTGGTATTGAGGTGACTGGAATTGATTTTTTCTAAGCATAAGGGGAGCCTCAAGGGGAAAAACGTAACAGAGCGCAGCTGAGAGTCCTCATAATATACAAAATAGTATTATAGTGGATTTTTTGAGGGCCTCATTTTAGCCACTCCATTCTAGCTGATTCACCAGTGAGCCGTCTAGATCAGAGTGGATTATTTGAGGACCTCATTTTAGCAACTGCATTATGTACAGTTTGTACTGAGGTGACTGGAATTCAGTTTTTTGAAGAGTGGGCGGAGCCTCACAAGGAAAAACATAACAGAACGCAGCCGAGAGTCCTCATAACATACAAAATTGTCTCATAGTGGATTTTTTGAGGGCCTCATTTTAGCCACTTTGTTCTAGCTGATTCACCAGTGAACCGTCTAGATCGGAGTGGATTTTTTGAGGACCTTATTTTAGCCACTACATTCTGTACAGTTTGTTGCTGAGGTGACTGGAATCGAGTTTTGTGAGGAGTGGGTGTAGCTTTGCAGGGAGAAGCGTAACTGAGGGCAGTGACAGAGTCCTCATATTTACAACATTGGATCGCAGTGCATTTTTTAAGGACCTCATTTTAGTAACTCCATTCTAGCTGATTCATCAGTGAGCCGTCTAGATCGGAGTGGATTTTTTGAGGACCTCATTTTAGCAACTCCATTGTAGCTGATTCACCAGTGAGCTGTCTAGATCGGCATGGATTTTTGGGTTGACCTCCCCATAGCCTCCACTCTGTACAGTTTGGTGCTGAGGTGGCTCGAAGCATTTTTTTTCTGAAGATTATGCGGAGCCGCGTCCGAAGTGTCACAGAGCGCAGCCAACAGAGTTTGTTGCTGAGATGACTAGAATGGAGTTGATAGAGCGAGGTCCTCATAGCATAAACTCCAATCTAGACGGCTCATGACGGAAACCACCAGACTGGAGTTAATACCAGGACCTCCTCACAGACTCCAATGTAGTGGCATATGAATTATATATACTTGTATGTATTATTTCTTTTTGTAATATAATTATGACCCACCCCAGGACCGTGGGGTACCCGGTCTCGGTGTGTTTGGTTTCAAGGGGGATATCACGGGCGGCCTGTGCCTGGCCCGTGGCCCTGGTGGTTGCTAAAAAGGGGGTAAAGATTAAAAATAACAGTTTGTGACACCACCTATGGTTCCGGTCATGTTACCGGCGCTGCGGGACAGTCCTCTGGGGTGATGGTGGAGCAGCAAGACGGTTATGCTCCCCATAGGTGGAGCCGGATTCCCGGGGCATTGATGGTGTAATTAAGTCTTTTGTGCTGTGAGGCAGCTCCTCAGGTGGTCCCGTCACTAGTGCTGAAAAGGAAGGTGGCTCATCAGCCAAGAGGAATGAATACTCCACAGTCCTTAGCTCTGAACGAGTTTACTGGCAAGTTCTTAGTGCAGCCAAGCAGGTCTATCAGGTCTTCCTGGACTGGGTAGTCACCAGGGAACCAGGATAGCAATTAAAGAAAAAGAACATAGCAGCAGGGATGATCACTATAATCAATCTTTATTAATATAAAAAACTCAATAGAAAACCACAAAACACCACTGACCATCTCTTAATTTAAAAACAATTAAAACCAAAAAAGGTGTTACAAAGCTGGTGTGCAAAAGGTATGTACAGGTTACTGAGCAATAGGCAATAATACCGAGTCAGAGTATAGTACAATGTAATTTGCTGGCAGATCTAAACAAATGTCTCAAATAAAGTCCATTTGCAATCAAATTACATTACAGTTATGGCAAATAGTGCCCTATTAACTGTAATTACACTGCACCCTTGCAGCTATGGTCAGGGCCAAACCCTCCAAGCTTCACCATATAGGAAGACCAGTAAGGTCTTGTACACCCTCTAAAATGTCCTGCATAAGGGGCCAAGGATACAGAGTAATCTGCCAGCCAACTCAACCCTCAGGTATATACAATATAATCACTATGATCACATACCCAGCCACCAGCTATCCGAGGACCCGACCCGACCCATTTTAGGCAGCCGTCACACGCTGAGATATCGTGCAAGATATCGCTTGAACGCGGCAGATTAAACATCGCGAAAGCGATGTCTGTGCGTGTGACGGCGAGATACGACTAGCGATATCTGATCAAATCGCTAAATCGTGATCTGAGGTTCGGTTCTCAGATCTGACGATATCGGGCAATTAAATACGCACAATCGACACGTGTAAATTCACGACATCGTACGAAACGTGTGATTTCAGCGATGGCGAAATCAAACCCGTAGGCGTGCCGGGTATTCACCTGTGTCACGCCTCCTCATTTCTGATTCGTGAACCCTCATGCGTTCCGATTGGCTGGCCCATCGTCTGCTATTATTGGTCAAAGCTCCAGCGTCATGATTGGTTCCCGCTTGACAAGGCGCCATTTGTTGTGGAGCTGTCACTTCAGCACCAAATACACACATTCTTATAGCTGATCATGCATTTGTGCCTTGAAACTACGGCCACAATCCAAACGCTGCTTAACCCGAAACAACCATTTATATTCTTTTTCTGGCCCCAATGCAGTGTGCTCCTACACTCAACGCTATGGCGTTACGCCGTAACCAGTGGTTTAATTACGGCACGCCCCCGGGTTGTTGGCCCGTAGGTCGCGTAGAAGTGTTCCATGGCGGGTCACCGCGCGTCCAGCGCGTTTGTCTGTTTTTGGCCCACGCTAGCGCCCGTAGTCACGTAATGACTTAGGTTTCGCTTTCATTCCGCCTGCTAGGTACTAGCTCCGCCCGTGCACATTGCAGCACAGGCATGGCCGCAACAGGGCGCGCTGCCACGTGGGGGATGGCGGAGCTCATGATCCTAATCGATCATTGTGATCGATTGGATTACTGGGGCCGCCATCCCCACAGGCACCCCAGGCTGCGTAACCGCATGACTGTGCGGAAAATCCAGAATGCCCTGCTCCGCCAGCTGTGTGTGTCCCGCACTCCAAAGCAGATCCAGCACAAAATAGCGGATCTGAAGTTTAAGTGCCCAGGACGCATTCTTGACATACGTGCCAGGATTGCCAGGCTGCGCGGTGAGTAACTGTTGGACCACACAACACACATGTACATGTAGCACACTAGACAGCACCGTCAACCAACATATTAACATAGTGTAGTCCCCAACCTGCGTCTGCACATGTGGCTCACAACGCCTTCACAGGTGCATATGTCTCAACAGCGTTATGCAGACCCATATGCAAGCCTGTGCATGCACACGTGTAACATAATCCAGATCAATGCTGCTCATTGTGTCAGCACATGCTTGGGGACACATCAGTGCTCCCATTGGCCGGCATGACTGATCTGTGACAATAGTGATTGGCGTGCAGACCTTTTGGACGTGGTGGAGGTGCTAGTGTAGGGGGCCCTTGGGTCCCGATATGAACAACGACTTTCAACGAACACTGGACACTCGAAGATTTCTCCTTGTGAAGTTGTGTAATTTTTGCCGTTGCATACAGACATTTGAGACGATAGGGCTGACGTGTTGACCACGTCCCGTGGTCTCCCGCAAAATATCGCTGTGTAGTCTTTTAACAATATGGATATATTGCTCCTATGTTAACTCACAGGCCCTGTATTGAGTAGTTGGTGCTTTTGTTGTTCCCTGATGGTGTTGGTTGTGTTTACAGATGTCACTATCAGATCTAAGGGGGCTATCTTAATTCAGATATGTGTCCCAAGGAATGTACCTTCCCATGTCTGGCCCTGTGAGTAGGATTAGTTCCTCCTGCACCGGGGTGTCCAAGAGCGTTCAGCGCCTTGACTGTGAGTCACAGTCAAGGCGCTGAACGCTCTTGGACACCCCGGTGCAGGAGGAACTAATCCTACTCACAGGGCCAGACATGGGAAGGTACATTCCTTGGGACACATATCTGAATTAAGATAGCCCCCTTAGATCTGATAGTGACATCTGTAAACACAACCAACACCATCAGGGAACAACAAAAGCACCAACTACTCAATACAGGGCCTGTGAGTTAACATAGGAGCAATATATCCATATTGTTAAAAGACTACACAGCGATATTTTGCGGGAGACCACGGACGTGGTCAATACGTCAGCCCTATCGCATTAAATGACTGATCTGTGTGCATACGTACCCATGGCCCAAGATAACATACTCCCCTACACACTATGAAGGCTAACTCGAATGGTGACCAATGTGAGTGCATGGCGGTCGGCATGCATTGGCAGGCACCGTGTCTCTCATTACCAAGCCTAGGTCTGGCTGCTAGATGCAGAGCCTCGCACATGGCTCAGCAAAACGGTGTTTACACATCTCAAAGTGTGAGTGACCCCAAATGTAAAGGGAGCCCCTACACTTTTGCGCTGTGGCCCAAACTCACAATCACAAAACACAAGTTCACATCAATTTCAACGTCGCCGCACCAATTTGGGGAACAAAATTTCTCATCAAAGCTTCACCATTGTGCATCCCAATACAGGCACTGAGGAATCGTCTTCCGAAGAAGAGGGGCAGCATGTGCCGCCTGGTGCAGGGCCACTGGCGACACCGCCACTTCCGGCGGCAGCTGCATCATCCCCCCAAGTCCGAGTGGGCACAATGATCCCGACTTGCCAGCTGATGCGGTCCAGGAGCACAGCGAAGAGTGGTCCGGCCAGTCGGCACCTGAGCAGTCATCTACCAACTCTTCACAGCCATGGATGGACGAGGATGATGACATGCCCTCACCACCATGTCCACAGGAGGGCGAGGATGCTGGAGAACAGGCTGATGTGGATGATTGGGCCCCCTCCAGCCCAGGGCCCTTCTTGCAACCAGGCCATGTCCTGTGGCCCCAGAGCCCGAGCCCCCCTGTTCAGCCACCTGCGACAGTGTCCAGCTCCCTGCCTAGCCCGGGCTTCGCAATGTCACCAGACACGGCAGATGAGGAGGATAACTGGGCGGCGGAGCCCTACCCCATGCCATCACCAACAGGGCCTGGTGAGGAGGAGATGGTTGCGGATGAAGAGGTCCCAAACTTGGACGACTATGGAGGTACATTCATATTTGTGTTTACTAGACCATGCATACTGTATTGAGTGTGTGGTTTATGGGGCACATCACACACACAGATAAAGTTGCACATAATCTTTGGGAAAGTGTGTTTTAAGTTCGATTATGGCTACCTTCCTCATTTTTGAACCTTTTATTAAATTGAGGAATGTGCCCATTATTTGGCTGAAAATACACATGCTTTATAAACAAGAGATGATATATCTGTATGTGTAATGTTGCTCTATCTGCCCTCCTGGTAGTCCCACAATGTCCATTAATTGGTACACTTAATGTTTGGTGCAGATGGCGAACGTGCTGGAGCTGCGGGCTGGAGCCTGAGTGCATCCACATCCAACATGGAAAGATCACAGGATGGCGAACAACAGGGTAAGGAGCCTCTTTGGAGCAAAGAGTTAGAAATATCCACACAAACTGTTGTTGGCTAACTGTGGTCATCTTCCCAATACAGGTGTACCCACTTTGGAGGACATCATCCATGCGCACTTACAGTGTGCCATCCAGCTCCAGTCAGCTATCCACACACATATTCGACACATCATACGATTGAGGGACATGCTGGCTGCCCTACAGCAAGGGCATGGTGCCCTACCTTAACCTGGTGACAAAGAGACACTGGCCGGGTAATTTTGGACCTGAAAGACTGCTGTCCATGTTGGACGCATTCTTCCTTGTTATGCCATGTTGGCATTGTTTGTTTGTTTTGTTTAAGCCCCCGTTGGGCTTTTTTCTTATAGTGTCCAACATTTGGACCGTATGAAGCATGTTGGCCCTACCACGTTGGGCTTTTTTCTTATAGTGTCCAACATTTGGACCATCACAAGTCAATACAGCTTTTTCATACCCTAACACAGCAATGTGTTCTTGGTGTGCATGGTATGACAGTTATTGACCTCTAATAAAAATGTTTACATAAAATTTTGAGCCCATTATCTCTATGTATGCAGACATGTATGTGGAACATTTGGGTGTGTATCTGGGTCACGTTAACACCATCAAGGACAACTCAATGGCCAAACGGGTTTAGGGAGAGTAAGGTTTCCATAACACCTTTTGGTACACAAGGGCCCCAATGTCAGCATGACGTGTGTCGAGCAACCAGCAAACCTATATTAATGAAAGTGATATGAAAAGTGCCCCAATGCTGTTACACCAGCAAACATAAATGTGGCTTACCACTTACACATCTGCAAGCTTTGGTAGCCTGCCACCATTAATATTAGCCCATGTTGCAGAACACAGACAATGATGGTACGGACACCACTGCAGCCTGGGGGGTACAGCAAAAAGTCGTGCACCGGCAGGCTGCCTAAAGTAATGTTTCCTTAGAATTTCCCTGTACATATGTTTATGTTGATGGATCTAGCATGTGGCCTACTGTAGCTGGTCAGCTGGTAAAATTGTCATGGTCTAAATCAAATCAACATGCTTAAATGAGGGACAACATATTTCACGTGTTGAATCAGAAATTTAATGCAATTTAGTGACAAATATGTAGGCCTGGGCCACACCATCACACAAAATAAATAACAATCCAATATGGGCAACAAAAATAAAACTGCTATTGTCGCAGGTAGGGGACACACAAAACAAAGATAAAGAGTATGGAGGGGCAATTAGCGGGGCCAATGGCGGTAACTTTAGCAAAAATACAAGGCTCCAGCTTTGTACCAAGTCAAAAAAAAACTACATATTATGGAACCGGGGCCCAAAATAAGAATCCCCCTCTGGGCCAAAGGGGTTGTCCGGCCGCTGCAGCTGGTGTGGCAAAGACACTAGCCGAGGCTGTGCATGGGCATGGCCAGGTGCTGGTGCTTGCTGCACATGGGTGGGAAGGCCCATGTACTGCCAGGCAGGGGGGGTTGGTGATGGCTGGGGAAGGGGATCAGGTAAGGAGGAACGGTTAGTCAGGAGGCCCAGACGGGCCTGGTCCATGGCCTGCAGCATTATGCGCTCACAATGCTCCCTTTGCTCCTGGGTAAACGTGGGGAGACGCTGCGCCACCACAGAAGCAAAGGGGCATTGTGGCTCCCGCACCTGCTGGGTCAGAACTTGCTGTGCCAGGGACACCAGGTCCGGCGCAGAGCTTGGGGCTGCCTGGCGTGTCCGTGCCCTGTCACGTGTCAAAGGCAGATGTGGCCGGCTGGTCGCTTCCACACTCCCCTCCTGGGTTGGTGATGTGTCCTCGCTCGGCAACTCAGAGACCGACCCCGAAGAGGGACCTTCAAGCGGATCCTGAAACCAAAAAATGAACACCACATGAGAACACATGCCATTTGAGTTTTGATGGTCATTTTGTCGACAATGAGCAAGTTAACAGTATGTTAAAAAACCATATTGTGGCTGATGTCCTAGGAAACTCAATAACAGGGCCTTCCAGCTTCGTCCAATAACACAACACTCACTACTTGTCTGCAAATCGATTGCTTGCTTAGGCTGTGGTCACAGTAGCCATGCTTTGTTTTTTTGTGATTTTAAAAAAATCATGCTTTTTTTCATGTCAGCATGAGTTTTGTAAGGTGTGTGATGACTCGCTGCGTTTTTTGGTGCGTTTATGAATCTGCACCTAAAAATAGTGTTTGCAGTATTTTTAGGAGCGTTTTTAAAAACGCATTGGTTTTTATAACATGGGTTCCTATGTGAAACGCATGCAAAAACGCATGTACAATTAGTACCTTTTAGTGCCATTCAAAAACGCATGCGTATTTGGATAAGCTCCAAAAACGCATGGGACAGTCACACTTGCTTTTAGGCTATTAGGGCATGCGTTTTTTAACATGGGGCCTATGGGTGCGTTTTTAACATGCATTTTTGAAAACGCAGGTCTCAAAAAATGCATGTGAAAAATGGTACTGTGACCACAGCCTTAAATTGGAGTGGTTTTGAAACAACGTAATCAAGATATGAGGCCCATGGGGTCTATGTTTACCTTCTCGACATTGTTAACTTGGCATAGATGTTGCCAAACAATGTTTAATGTGTGATAACTTTGCAAGATTGGGCCAGGTGATCAACTTACATTAGCCCCCTCCACGTCACCCACAACATTGGGCTCTTGTGGTTCTGCAAAGTCCTCACTCTCCAGTGGTCGGCGTGGCTCCTGCTGCTCGGTGGTGAACAGGAGCAGATCGTAATACCATAAGGCGGGGCGATAGACCGGCCCCGCTGCCATGCCTGACCGCCGTGCCTGGATGACTTTTTGTGTTCCCTGCCAAACACGGTGCGGAGGTACTGAATCTTATTCTTTATTGCCTCACGGTCGAGGTCCATGTCTGGACAATATTCGCGGGCCACCTCCAGGAGCCTGTCATACGCAGCATTCCGGAGGGCCCTTTTGTTGTAGCCTGCATCCCTAGTTAGCCACAGGCATGGGTTGTCCTTATAGGCAGCAATGAGGGCACTAATGTAGTCACGATTAGTCCGGGGCATCTATGAATCAAAAACAATAAAAAAAAAACAGACATCAGTGTGGCAAATGTTCCAAGACATGTGTAAAATGTCAGCCACAGGACTAAAAGTCACCAGCCATGACCAATTTGTAATGCCCCCGCTCAATAACACAACAACACACTTGCTTAAACCAAGATCGATGGTCAAGTCAATGGGATGTGTGCTGTTGTGACATTGACAGTCCGAAATTTGTGCCTGAAGTACAATAGAATGACTTGAAGTTTAGATGGGTCAGTGTCGTCATATGATGTCAACATACCTTGATTAAATCCAAAACAGTGTGGAAAATGGAGACAGATCTGGGAAGGCCAAAGATATGATGGCGTGCTGTCTGGTGTGGCTGCCACTTGTGTCAAGAGACACACAAAACAGCAGGTACAACACACATGTTCACAGTCCACTATTTATCCTAATTGATCACACAGCTGTTGGTAATGACAGGTGCGATATGCATAGACATCGCTATTACCACGCCCGGGACAGGACGTATACACTGCGTTGGGGATGTACGTGCGGTTTGTGACACGCCTGCCGTAGAACATAGCCCCGGCGTTGTGTGTGGGTCATTGTTTCACCACGCCTGTTTGGAGGGCGTAACATCGTGCTGGTGTGTTTTTCTCGTTAACGAGACACACCTGGGTAAGGTGACGTCTCGCCTTGTCATTGGCTCGCCCGTGTATATAGAGCGTTTCCTGGAGATGCACAATGTCTTTGCTGCAAAGTTCCTGCAGGTATGTACGTGTGGAGTCAGCATGTGATACATTGTGAAGGTGTATAGCTATAGCGTTGTCAAAATACATATGGTTGGGTTGGTTTTCTTGAAACACCTCTGTGGTTTCCATGTTTTTTGTTTCTTTTGTTTTTTGGGTTTAGATTGTTGGTAATTTTGCTACATTAAAGGACTGAAGCATTGTCTTGCTGATTTTGAGTCATCGGGACATATTTCGTTACTTGGGTAACTTGATATTAGAGTGACACCCATCGCTGCAAACACTGCATGTGAGTACTAATTATTGTGTGTATGTAGTTTAACTTTTGCCATACATATGGTCCGCTGTGTCTCGGATGTTCCTGTTGTTAGCGTTGGTCCTGATATATGAAGTCTGATGTGGGTTGGGATCTCAGGTCTGTTGGGTTTGGTGGGTCTTTTATTTTTGTTGGGCCAAGGCATTTAGGCGTGTCAAAACATGTGCCCTTCCAGAACACCTTCATTCATACTGTAGGTGTTATCTGCTTTTCATGCCTTTTTTAAACATGTGTAGTGCAGTGGTCCATATTTTGCCAATGTCATGCTCCTTTTAGTCATTTAATTTATGATGATCACATTGTGGGGAAAGCACCTTTCTGCGTAGCCAGCATAGTAAACATATGTTTGCCTCTTAAACAGCATGAATCCAGATCAACGTGCCGTTTTGGGGGCTGGTTTGCTGGTGCAGGCCGCACGTGTGGAGGATGAGAGGGTGGAGAGAGGCAGGAGGAGACCCCGACGCATCTGGCCAGGGAGTGGCTGCAGCAGCGCGATCAGCATTCCCACATTCGCCTTCTGCACCAACTTCGGGACGACTTTCCACGGGACTTCCAAAATTTCCTCCGCATGACAGATGAGACATTTCAGATCTTGTTGGCAGCAGTGTGCCCGCTCATCAGACGGCAGGATACAGTAATGCGTCCAGCAGTGCCTGCGGAGGAGAGGTTGGCTGCCACACTGCGTTTTCTGGCAACAGGTCGCACTATGCAGGACTTGGTCTACTCGTCGGCAATATCACGGCCCCTCCTTAGCCAACTCATTCCAGAGACCTGTGAGGCGATACTGCGGGCTCTGGCTCCCACGTACATGCGATTGCCGCAGAGCCCCGAGGAATGGCTGGCCACTGCCGATGAATTCAGCCAGAAATGGCAATTTCCCAACTGTGGAGGTGCGATTGATGGGAAGCATGTGCGGATCACACAACCCCACCACAGTGGTTCTTTTTTTTACAATTACAAATCTTATTTTAGTATAGTATTGATGGCAGTGGTTAACGCCAATTATGAGTTTGTGTCAGTGTCCGTGGGCACAAATGGGAGGGTTTCAGATGGCGGGGTTTTTGACCAATCGTCTTTTGGCCAAAAACTGAAGAATGGACGTCTTAATTTACCACCGACCACTCGCACCTGTGGAAACATGAACTTTGTTTTCGTTGCAGATGAGGCGTTTCCGCTCCTTCCTAATTTAATGAAGCCATACCCCCAGAGACAACTAAATGCGCCCAAACGCATATACAATTATTGGCTTTCACGTGCACGACGAGTAGTGGAGAATGCCTTTGGCATCATGGCGAGCCGTTTCCGCATATTTCACACGGCCATTAATATGCGTCTAGAATCCATCGACCTGGTAGTTATGGCCTGTTGTGTCCTCCACAATTTTCTAAGACGCCGGGATCGCCAGGCCTACACTCCGCCTAACTTTGAGGACCGCATAGACTCCACCAATGGGGAGGTGGTGTTGGGGGGCTGGCGTGCTGATGCCCCACAGATGGCAGGACTCGAGCCATTAGGTGGTGGGAGCAGCCGGCAGGAGGCACAGGATATGAGGGACCGGTACTGCCAGTACTTTAATGGTACAGGGGCGGTGAGCTGGCAGCAGAACCTCCCCTAATTATTCTGGTGCCATGGGGAATTGCCCATTGCACTGTTTGACTGTGTCCTGCAGCTCCGGCTTGGAGGCAGGACGTGTTCCTTTTTAGTTTTGAGGAAGAATGTTTTTTTGTGTTTTGTTTTTTAAACATAACCCAGATTTAGGGATATTTCTGTTTATGTTTTTTAGAGGGCCAGGCCTTGCCCATTGGAGGGGAGATGTGTGTTACCGACAAACCTCTTGTCTGTGACATGAGCCAGGGATTTTGGTTCATGGTGCTTGTTGGCACTATTTTGTTATTTTTTGTTGAAGGGCCCGGCTTATGGGTCCTGTGAGAGACGGGCGGGACCAGGACCCACATACCTCCCCAAAGGCCCTTGTGACAGTGGTCACATTTTTTGGTTCACACACCTAGGGACAGAGTTAGGACTGTCTCGACCAGGGCCTACCGTGAAGTTGGTGAGGCAGCTTAATGTGCGTTTTTATGCGAAAACGCATTAACCAAAAGGCCCTGATTTGTGTCACACCACTTGTTTATTTGGTACATTGTTTGTGTCCGACACCGGATTACATACAAACACGCATATGTTGGGCCACATAGATGGTGTTTACGCCACTAGTGTTGCAAGGCACAGTCGAGAGGTACACCTACATTAGGCCACCAGGAACAATGAATGTTCTGAGACGCTTTGTCTCCTTTGCGTTGTCATACATTTTAACCCCAATTCCCCTTGATTAACACATGCGCTCTCTCACACACTGAAGCAAACATCATCCAGAGCACACCGCAAACACACATGCATTTCACACGCGTTTGGAAATATCCACTCATGTCAACACACACAGCTCGCTGTAGGCTGTTTAATTAAACGCATCTGTACACCTTAAAATTAGACAACGCATAAGCGAGCTAATTTTGCACAACGCAACACGGGGGGGATTGCGTTCGGTACGTTTTCGCCATTGCAATTTATGTAGTACAGCACACAGATACATTGCGATCAACTCTCACAGGACATTCTTGGGATGAGGCCGCCATGTTTCAAAGGACATCTGACCCAATGAGGACGCAGAATTGGGCACCAATGGTGTAGTGAGGGGCGTAGCTTGGAGACCATGTATCACGCCTATGGGCTCCAATAACGCCCACATTTGCTCCCACATCGTTTAGGAGAGTTCTGTGTGACTCTTGGATGAACGATGTCCACTGCTGATAACTGCATCTCTCAGACGATCGCTGGATCGGTGGATCGAGGAATCGTCTGAGCGATGTCTGTGGGTGTAGCGTCGTGATGAGCGATTTTGCGCGTCGTTCGGACGATATGCAAATTTAACATCGTCTACGATATCTTGCACGATATCTCAGCGTGTGACGGCCGCCTTAGAGGGTGTACAAGACCTTACTGGTCTTCCTATATGGTGAAGCTTGGAGGGTTTGGCCCTGACCATAGCTGCAAGGGTGCAGTGTAATTACAGTTAATAGGGCACTATTTGCCATAACTGTAATGTAATTTGATTGCAAATGGACTTTATTTGAGACATTTGTTTAGATCTGCCAGCAAATTACATTGTACTATACTCTGACTCGGTATTATTGCCTATTGCTCAGTAACCTGTACATACCTTTTGCACACCAGCTTTGTAACACCTTTTTTGGTTTTAATTGTTTTTAAATTAAGAGATGGTCAGTGGTGTTTTGTGGTTTTCTATTGAGTTTTTTATATTAATAAAGATTGATTATAGTGATCATCCCTGCTGCTATGTTCTTTTTCTTTAATTGCTACATGTTTTTGCATAGTGGGATAGATCCTACCTATATGTGATAGTGGTGCCCCCAGACCCTAACTTTGACCAGGGAACCAGGATAGCTCACTTCGGACCCTCGGTGGTGTGCCTGCCGTTCCTTGCTTGTCCTTCACTGCGCTCTCTCTCTCCTGCCTCCCTTCAGCGCTCCCGCGCGCAGAGCCTTCATCCAGCTCCCTTGGGCCCTCTCTGGGGGACCCTCCTTCGGACCCTATACAGTGCCTTTTAAGGATTACGCTGGGCGTTCGGCCACAACTTCCTAAAGAAAGCCAGTCCTCCGTTCCAGGACTGAACCCCTCCGGTTGGTAGTCGTACCGGGTCCAGATTCAGGGGCACCGCAACTCCACTCCCCCCCACACTCATTGCCCCTTGTATAATCCCCACACAGACATACTGCCCCCTGTACAATCCTCCACACACAAACACACACACACACTGACCCCTGAATAACCCCCACACTCAGTCATTACCCACATAGAGCGCGACTCTTCTGTTGACGCTCACTTCTCCTGCTGGCAGTACCACTAAGCAGCTAAGGCAGAGATGTTTTTTTCATATCTCGCGCTATTTCCAAGCGCGGCACGTGCTGCGCTTGGAATTAGCGCAAGATATGAAATTTTGGCTACGTTTCTGCCTCAGCTGCTTAGTTATACGAGTGAAGCAGTCGGCCAATAACAGTGCAGCAGTAGCGGGCCAATCAGGGTATGGCTGCTGCACTGATCGGCCGACAGCTCCCCTCGTACATCTACACACGCAGCTGAGGTAGAGACTTCAGCTCAGCGGTGTAGTGCTGCAGGTGAGGGGCACGGTGGGCGGGGACATGACAAGGGGGCAGGGAAGTCAACAGCACACCGCGGACTGGCACAAAGACCCCCACGGACCGGTCCTGGTCCGCGGACCGGTGGTTGGAGACCCCTGCTCTGTACAGTAACTCTATTCTAGATGTCTCTCTAGGTCATAGTTGTTGCACTGAGGTTCATGATTTCAGGGCACACATTACTGTCCATTAGGGCTCATTCAGACATATGCACATCAGTTCCTTCTCAGACCACAATACACAGATTGGCCGAGGCTCTCCCAACCAAAGAATGAAGTCTTCATATATTTCTTTGAGGCTGTCACTCTCGGTTGGGGGAGTCATGGCCAGTCAGGGCCACTTTACACACACCAACTTATCTGTCCAACTTCTGACCAACTTGCTGGTTGCAGTGAAATCATGGACACATTGCTCCATTTTGTGACTGTGTACAATGGAACCATGTGTCCATGATTTCACTGCACCCAGCAAGTTGGTCAGAAGTTGGGACAGATAAGTTGGTGTGTGTAAAGTGGCCTTCAGTGTTCAGAGATTGAAGCGATGAGCATAGATGTCTGAACAAGCCCATATACAGATTAGGTGTATGTGTATGTGAGCCTTAGTGTAAAGTCTGCAGGATTACACAACAATCTGCTGTGTACAGAGCAAAGGCTTCTCTGTTGAGGTCAGGGGAAAGAAGGGCGTTGCATGTTTGAATTCCAATGGTTGATTCTTTTGTGTCTCTCTGAAGATAACCGCCACCAGAGGAGCCGACATCTCCTTACTAATAGAGAACACAAGAACATTTGGTCAAACATTCCTGTATGTTACAGTCAGGAGAGAGAACGATTGTAGGGATTGGGGGTTTATGGGATTTGTGTAGTGAAAATAAATTATCACCTACCCATTGGGATAAGTGATAATATGCTGATCATTGAGTGTCCGAACTCTGGAACGCCACAGATCGTGAAAGCGGAGAATTTTTATTCCGATTACAGAATAGAGCGGCTTGTTGGATGTCCGACCACTGCTCCACTCATTTTCAATGTGGCTGTCTGAAAGAACAGAGGACAGCGTGGCCGCCCAATAGGGCAAGTATAAAGCTCAGACTGAGTATGTGTACTGCTGCTCAACTCTAAATGAGATTAAAGGACCATATGCTGCTGGAGAGAAGTGATAAAGGGATTGTCCGGTCAAAACAAGCTTTCTAAACTCATGCTTGAATGCACTGGTGAACAGAGTTCTTGAAGGGGTTTTTCACTAATTTCACCCTTTTTTGTCCTAAATAACACTGGAGTTCTACTTCTACCACCTATCCCGTTCCTATAAGATGAGCTCTCTGCAGCTTGATATTCTTCTGCTGCATTTCTGGTTATGCTACTTCCAACCAAAATCATACATACTAAAAAGGGACATCACTGGCATGGGTAGGGCATGAGTGACAGCAGCCTGAGCACATCACTGTAAAGGTACCGTCACACAGGGACATATCGCCGGCGATATTGCCGGGGATCGCGGGAGCGCGCATCCCTGACAACATCGCCGGTGAGATGTCACACTGAGCAACTTACCGGCGATGTCGCCGGCTAGTTGCCGCGGCTATCGCTCGCTGAGTTGCCCAGCAACCCAGCGAGCGATAACCCGCAATGTTGTAGATAGGCGGAATCGCCCGTAACATTGCGGGTTGCCGCGTTACACAGGGCGATCAGGCAGAATCACCTGAGCAACATCGCCAGGTTTCCCAACATTGTTGGGAAACCTGGCGATGTGACTCAGGCGATTCATCGCCTGATTATCGCCCTGTCACACGCGGCAATTCGCCGGCGATGTCGCCGCAACCTGGCCACGCCCCTCGGTTGCCGGCAACATCGCCGGCGATATGTCCCTGTGTGACGGTACCTTTAGGGCCACGTCACACACACAGATATCTGTGCAGATATTGTTGGCAGATCTCTGGTTGCAGTGAAATCATGGACATATTGGTCCATTTTGTGGCTGTGTACAAATGGATTAATGTGTCCATGATTTCACTGCAACCAGAGATCTGTGAACAATATCTGCACAATTATCTGAGTGTGTGACGTGGGCCTTAGCGAGATCTGAAAGATTTAGTGCAGGTCTACATATGAGGACTTTGGTGTAGACAGTTTCCCCAACAAATTGCAATGTGTGAACACAGCCAGATGTAGATCCAACCCGCAGTTACTGTTTACTAAGGTCACACTTGAGATTTATAATTAAAGAAATGAAAATTCAACACATTTTCTGTTTTATTAAAGCAAATATATAAATAATTCTAACAAAAAGGAGACCGATAAATATATTTATACAAATGTAGAACAATCATCTTAACAAATCAAGATATAAATAAGTGACATCAGAGATAAGTGACAATGAAAGCAGAAACCTTCTGGACCAGGGTCCCCTGCACTTTAGTTGTGAAAATTGTTGAAAAATCATATTTCTGTATTTATGATAAAATTCTTTCCTTGTTGAATACATTGGAGGATATGAGTGTGGGTATGTATCCTCTGCAACTCAAGGTCATTCAATCTTGTAGCCATAATACCGGTGTTAGGGAGCTTGTGTCCACGTGAGCCATCCAGATAGCACTGAAAGGAAAAGAAAAAAAGTCAGATCAGAGGGGACCTAGGTGGACCTCGTACTACGGATAACATTTCCAAGGATGGTGCAAAAATTTAAATGCCAAAGCCCTACAAGAAAGCCATACAGAAGCGATAAAGTATAGAAAGGGGAGAGGGAGGGGTAGAAGTGGTAGGAGTAGAAGAAGGCAAGAAAGGGAGGAGCAGAAGGAAGTAGAAAGAAAGATGAATAGTACCCCGCGTTTCCCCGAAAATAAGACATAATAGGGAACTTGCAGAACTGCTAAATATAAGTACTCCATGAAAATAAGACCTAGCAAAGTTTAATATTGTTTTAAGCATACAGGGTATGCAGGTGTGATTATACTGTATTTACTGTAACCCGCCCGTGGTAACCACCGCTGTATTTATTCTAGCGCCACACAGCTCTCCACTGACCAGATGGCAGCAGCTAATATTGTCGCATGACCTTACATGCAGGCTTTTGATTGGTCGGCGGTTTACTGTACATCTACGGCAGCTGAACTAGAGAGCTCAGAGTGGTGGCGGAATACGGTACTATAAACACAGACCAGAGCTCCATAGAGAAAAGGGGTGTGTTTTTTTTTTTTTCAGGAACCGTAATGGGATATGGGGATCATAAACCTAAATTACTTACTGGAAATCTTTTTTTTACTGGAGCCATGACAGCACCACCTGAGAGAAGTTCTGCCCATCCAGGACAAGAAACCCCTGAAATAAAAAGGCAGTACCCCCTCTCTGCCTCAGTTGGTTACAGAGTATGAAGAGGACTACCAAAAAGCAGGAAAAAAGTTCTCTACACCTTACCATACAATCTGGTGGAACTGGCTTACTGCTGCTCATGATGGTGTTCACCAGATTCATTGCGAACCCTTGCCTCCTTAATAGCTCCTGCTCGAATTCCAGGCTGGCAGCCGAAGATTCGAGACTTAAGGATGGTAAATCAGACCTTGTGACAGAAGTGTCAGACAGTCTGGCAGAATCCAGGAATCGGTCACTGACATCTTGGAAACCCAATAAAACCAAGCCCTCTTCAGCCAAAAGGGCGCCATCAGGATGACTCTGGGCTGATCTTCCTGGAATCTTCCACAGGACAGCTGGAATAATTACCAGTGGAGGGAAAGCACAGAGCAGGCCGGAGCTCCATGGTATCTGGAGTGCATCTACCGCATAGGGCGTGTCTCTGGGATCTACAGTCATGGCCAAAAGTTTTGAGATTGACACCAAAATTATATTTTCACCTGATCTGCTGCCCTCTGGTTTTTATTTGTGTTTGATGTTTCTATCACATACAGAAATATAATTGCAATCATATTATGATACCAAAAGGTTATATTGATAGTTAGAATGAGTTAATGCAGCAAGTCAATATTTGCAGTGTTGACCCTTCTTCTTCAGGACCTCTGCAATTCTCCCTGGCTGCTCTCAATCAACTTCTGGACCAAATCCTGACTGATAGCCGTCCATTCTTCCATTCTTGCATAATCGATGCTTGCATTTTGGCAGAATTGGTTTGTCCACCCGTCTCTTGATGATTGACCACAAGTTCTCAATGGGATTAAGATCTGGGGAGTTTCCAGGCCATGGACCCAAAATCTCTATGTTTTGTTCCCTGAGCCATTTAGTTATCACCTTTGCTTTATGGCAAGGTGCTCCATCATGCTGGAAAAGGCATTGTTGGGCGCCAAACTGCTCTTGGACAGTTGGGAGAAGTTGCTCTTGGAGGACATTCTGGTACCATTCCTTATTCATGGCTGTGTTTTTAGGCAAGACTGTGAGTGAGCCGATTCCCTTGGCTGAGAAGCAACCCCACACATGAATGGTTTCAGGATGCTTTACAGTTGGCATGAGACAAGACTGGTGGTAGCGCTCACCTCTTCTTCTCCAAATAAGCTGTTTTCCAGATGTCCCAAACAATCGAATTAATCAGAGAAAATGACTTTCCCCCAGTCCTCAGCAGTCCACTCCCTGTACCTTTCCCCCAGTCCTCAGCAGTCCACTCCCTGGACCTTTTCCCCAGTCCTCTCCCTGGACCTTTCCCCTAGTCCTCAGCAGTCCACTCCCTGGACCTTTCCCCCAGTCCTCAGCAGTCCACTCCCTGGACCTTTCCCCCAGTCCTCAGCAGTCCACTCCCTGGACCTTTCCCCCAGTCCACTCCCTGGACCTTTCCCCCAGTCCTCTCCCTGGGCCTTTCCCCCAGTCCTCAGCAGTCCACTCCCTGGACCTTTCCCCCAGTCCTCAGCAGTCCACTCCCTGGACCTTTCCCCCAGTCCTCAGCAGTCCACTCCCTGGACCTTTCCCCCAGTCCTCAGCAGTCCCACTCCCTGGACCTTTCCCCCAGTCCTCAGCAGTCCACTCCCTGGACCTTTCCCCCAGTCCTCAGCAGTCCACTCCCTGGACCTTTCCCCCAGTCCTCAGCAGTCCACTCCCTGGACCTTTCCCCCAGTCCTCAGCAGTCCACTCCCTGGACCTTTCCCCCAGTCCTCAGCAGTCCACTCCCTGGACCTTTCCCCCAGTCCTCAGCAGTCCACTCCCTGGCCCTTTCCCCCAGTCCTCAGCAGTCCACTCCCTGGCCCTTTCCCCCAGTCCTCAGCAGTCCACTCCCTGGACCTTTCCCCCAGTCCTCAGCAGTCCACTCCCTGGCCCTTTCCCCCAGTCCTCAGCAGTCCACTCCCTGGCCCTTTCCCCCAGTCCTCAGCAGTCCACTCCCTGGCCCTTTCCCCCAGTCCTCAGCAGTCCACTCCCTGGCCCTTTCCCCCAGTCCTCAGCAGTCCACTCCCTGGCCCTTTCCCCCAGTCCTCAGCAGTCCACTCCCTGGACCTTTCCCCCAGTCCTCAGCAGTCCACTCCCTGGACCTTTCCCCCAGTCCTCAGCAGTCCACTCCCTGGACCTTTCCCCCAGTCCTCAGCAGTCCACTCCCTGGACCTTTCCCCCAGTCCTCAGCAGTCCACTCCCTGGACCTTTCCCCCAGTCCTCAGCAGTCCACTCCCTGGACCTTTCCCCCAGTCCTCAGCAGTCCACTCCCTGGACCTTTCCCCCAGTCCTCAGCAGTCCACTCCCTGGACCTTTCCCCCAGTCCTCAGCAGTCCACTCCCTGGACCTTTCCCCCAGTCCTCAGCAGTCCACTCCCTGGACCTTTCCCCCAGTCCTCAGCAGTCCACTCCCTGGACCTTTCCCCCAGTCCTCAGCAGTCCACTCCCTGGACCTTTCCCCCAGTCCTCAGCAGTCCACTCCCTGGACCTTTCCCCCAGTCCTCAGCAGTCCACTCCCTGGACCTTTCCCCCAGTCCTCAGCAGTCCACTCCCTGGACCTTTCCCCCAGTCCTCAGCAGTCCACTCCCTGGACCTTTCCCCCAGTCCTCAGCAGTCCACTCCCTGGACCTTTCCCCCAGTCCTCAGCAGTCCACTCCCTGGACCTTTCCCCCAGTCCTCAGCAGTCCACTCCCTGGACCTTTCCCCCAGTCCTCAGCAGTCCACTCCCTGGACCTTTCCCCCAGTCCTCAGCAGTCCACTCCCTGGACCTTTCCCCCAGTCCTCAGCAGTCCACTCCCTGGACCTTTCCCCCAGTCCTCAGCAGTCCACTCCCTGGACCTTTCCCCCAGTCCCAGCAGTCCACTCCCTGGACCTTTCCCCCAGTCCTCAGCAGTCCACTCCCTGGACCTTTCCCCCAGTCCTCAGCAGTCCACTCCCTGGACCTTTCCCCCAGTCCTCAGCAGTCCACTCCCTGGACCTTTCCCCCAGTCCTCAGCAGTCCACTCCCTGGACCTTTCCCCCAGTCCTCAGCAGTCCACTCCCTGGACCTTTCCCCCAGTCCTCAGCAGTCCACTCCCTGGACCTTTCCCCCAGTCCTCAGCAGTCCACTCCCTGGACCTTTCCCCCAGTCCTCAGCAGTCCACTCCCTGGACCTTTCCCCCAGTCCTCAGCAGTCCACTCCCTGTACCTTGTGCAGAATATCAGTCGGTCCCTGATGTTTTTTCTGGAGAGAAGTGCCTTCTTTGCTGCCCACCTTGAAACCAGGCCTTGCTCAAAGAGTCTCCACCAGCCTGCTGCCATTCCTGAGCAAGCTCGGCACTGCTGGTAGTCCCATCCCGCAGCTGAAACAGTTTTAAGATACGGTCCTGGCGCTTGCTGGTCTTTCTTGGGCGCCCTGGAGTCTTTTTGACAACAATGGAAGCTCTCTCCTTGAAGTTCTTGATGATGCGATAGATTGTTGACTGAGGTGCAATCTATCTAGCTGCGATACTCTACCCTATTAGGCCATTTTTGTGCAGTGCAATGATGGCTACACATGTTTCTTTAGAGATAACCATGGTTAACTGAAGAGAAACAATGATACCAAGCACCAGCCTCCTTTTAAAGAGTCCAGTGGTGTCATTCTTACTTAATCATGACTGATTGTTCGCCAGCCCTGTCCTCATCAACAGCCACACCTGTGTTAATGGAACAATCACTAAAAGGATGTTAGCTGCTCCTTTTAAGGCAGGACTGCAATGATGTTGAAATGTGTTTTGGGTGTTAAAAGTTCATTTTCTAGGCAAATATTGACTTAGCAAGAAATTGCTGTTAAGCTGATCACTCTTTATGACATTCTGGAGTGTATGCAAATTGCCATTTGAAAAACTGAAGCAGTAGACTTTGTTAAAATTAATATTTGTATCATTCTCAAAACTTTTGGCCATGACTGTAGAGCAGAATTGGGCTGTCTGTTCTTGCAAGTTGAGAAAAGGTCTATCACCGGAACACCCCACCTACCTGATATCTGTCATAACACTATTGAGTCTAGCCTCCATTCCCTTTCTGTGTGCGACTCAGGAAGTCTGCCTGGTAGTTTAGATCTGCCTGGTAGTTTAGATATAGGAATATGCCATGAGCCTGAACTATCAGGAGAGGAAGAAACCCCTCTATGGCCTACAACATCCTGAAATTGGAGAACATGTGGGAGTGGTTTGGATCCCACCACCCCTATAACACATGTTCTCGGACATGAGCTCCCCAACCCACTGAGCTCAGGTCGTAGTTATGTCTGACAATTGAAAAGTCCAAGAATGCCAGCAGAAAAATGATCCCAATGAAGCCACCATGAGGAGCGAGAGAGAGCGAGGGGGCGAGAGAGAAAGCGAGGGGGGGGGAGAGAGACGAGAGGGAGAGGAGGGGGGAGGCGAGAGAGAGAGCGAGGGGGGAGGCAGAGAGAGAGCGAGGGGGGGAGGCGAGAGAGAGAGCAGGTGGGGGGCGAGAGAGAGAGCGGGGGGGGCGAGAGAGAGGCGGGGGGGGGGCGGAGGGGGAGGGGAGGGGAGGGGGGGGGCGAGAGGAGAAGAGCGAGGGGGGGCGAGAGAGAGAGCGAGGGGGGGAGAGAGAGAGCGAGGGGGGGCGAGAGAGAGAGCGGGGGGGGGGGGGGCGAGAGAGCGAGGGGGGGGAGAGGAGGAGGGGGGGGGGGGGGGCGAGAGAGAGGAGGGGAGGAGCGAGGGGGGGGGGCGAGAGAGAGGAGAGGCGGAGGGGGGGGGAGGGGGGGGGGCGAGGGGAGGGGGGGGGGGGGGGAGAGAGGGGGGGGGGGGGGAGAGAGAGCGGGGGGGGGGGGGGGGGCGAGGGAGGGGGGGGGGGGGGGGGCGAGGGGGAGGCGGGGGGGGGGGGGGGGGAGAGAGGCGAGGGGGGGGGGGGGGGGAGGAGAGCGAGGGGGGGGGGGGGGGGCGAGGGGAGGAGGGGGGGAGGGGGGAGGGGAGGGGGGGGGGGGGGGGGCGAGGGGAGAGGGGGGGGTGGGGGGGGGGGGGGGGCGAGGGGGGGGGGGGAGGGGGGGGGGGGGGGGGGGGGGGGGGAGGGGGGGGGGGGGGGGGGAGAGGAGGGAGGGGGGGGGGAGGGAGGGGAGGGGGGGGGGGGGGGGGGGGGGCGAGAGGGCGGGGGGGGGGGGGGGCAGAGAGAGCGAGGGCGAGGGGGGGGGGGGGAGAGAGAGCGAGGGGGCAGAGGAGGAGGGGGTGGGGGGGCCAGAGAGAGCGAGGGGGGGGGGGGGGCCAGGAGAGAGCGAGGGGGGGGGGGGGGGGGGGGGGGGGGGCCAGAGAGAGAGCGAGGGGGGGGGGGGGGGGGCCAGAGAGAGAGCGAGGGGGGGGGGGGGGCCAGAGAGAGAGCGGGGGGGTGGGGGGGGGGGCCAGAGAGAGAGCGAGGGGGTGGGGGGGGGGGCCAGAGAGAGAGCGAGGGGGGGGGGGGGGGGGGGGGGGGCCAGAGAGAGAGCGAGGGGGTGGGGGGGGGCCAGAGAGAGACGTGGGGGGGGGGGGGGGGGGGGGGGGGCCAGAGAGAGAGCGAGGGGATTAGCTCATCTATGCGAGTTACAGACGCAGTGCACCTCTCGTAGCCACATGGATTGTACGGACAGCAGCGCTCCACTTGGAGAGATGAGCAGTGATGAAATGTCTCCACCGGGAGGAAAGTCCATAATACCTAGAACAGAAAATAATAAGGGAAACAAGAAACACAATGAAGACGCGATATGTCTCCTACCTGACGTCTATGGACACTAGCCCCCCCCCCTCCCCGAATGCTCCCGTATACACCCCACGCAGCCCCCCCGAATGCCCCTGTATACACCCCACGCAGCCCCCCCCCCCCCGGATGCCCCCGTATACACCACACGCAGCCCCCCCCCCGGATGCCCCCGTATACACCACCACGCAGCTCTCCCCCCTATATAACAACCCACACCACACACAGCCCCCCCCCACCTCCTGTATACACCACACGCAGCCCCCACCTCCTGTATACACCACACGCAGCCCCCACCTCCTGTATACACCACACGCAGCCCCCCCCCGGATGCCCCCGTATACACCACACGCAGCCCTTCCCCCGGATGCCCCCGTATACACCCCACGCAGCTCTCCCCCCTATATAAACCCCACACCACACGCAGCCCCCCCCCACCTCCTGTATACACCACCACACCAGCCCCCCCCCACCTCCCCTGTATACACCACACGCAGCCCCCACCTCCGTATACACCACACGCAGCCCCCCCCCCCCCCCGGATGCCCCCGTTACACACCACATACGCACGCACCCCCCCCCCGCGGATGCCCCCGTATACACCACACGCAGCCCCCCCCCCCGGATGCCCCCGTATACACCCCACGCAGCTCTCCCCCCTATATAAACCCCACACCACACGCAGCCCCCCCCCCCACCTCCTGTATACACCACACGCAGCCCCCCCCACCTCCTGTATACACCACACGCAGCCCCCCCCCCCCGGATGCCCCCGTATACCACCACACGCAGCCTCCCCCCTATATAAACCCCACACCACACGCAGCCCCCCCCCCCCCACCACCTCCTGTACGCACCACACGCAGCCCCCCACCTCCTGTACGCACCACACGCAGCCCCCCACCTCCTGTACGCACCACACGCAGCCCCCCACCTCCTGTACGCACCACACGCAGCCCCCCACCTCCTGTACGCACCACACGCAGCCCCCCACCTCCTGTACGCACCACACGCAGCCCCCCACCTCCTGTACGCACCACACGCAGCCCCCCACCTCCTGTACGCACCACACGCAGCCCCCCACCTCCTGTACGCACCACACGCAGCCCCCCACCTCCTGTACACACCACACGCAGCCCCCCACCTCCTGTACACACCACACGCAGCCCCCCACCTCCTGTATACACCACACGCAGCCCCCCACCTCCTGTATACACCACACGCAGCCCCCCACCTCCTGTATACACCCACGCAGCCCCCCACCTCCTGTATACACCGCACGCAGCCCCCCACCTCCTGTATACACCGCACGCAGCCCCCCACCTCCTGTATACACCGCACGCAGCCCCCCACCTCCTGTATACACCACACGCAGCCCCCCACCTCCTGTATACACCGCACGCAGCCCCCCACCTCCTGTATACACCGCACGCAGCCCCCCACCTCCTGTATACACCGCACGCAGCCCCCCACCTCCTGTATACACCGCACGCAGCCCCCACCTCCTGTATACACCGCACGCAGCCCCCCACCTCCTGTATACACCGCATGCAGCCCCCCACCTCCTGTATACACCGCATGCAGCCCCCCACCTCCTGTATAAACCGCACGCAGCCCCCCCCCACCTCCTGTATACACCACACGCAGCCCCCCCCCCCTCCTGTATATACCCCACATCACACACAGCCCCCCCCCCCTGTATATACCACACACAGCCCCCCTCCTGTATTTACCCCACACTACACACAGTTCCCCCTACCTCCTGTATACACCATACACCACAGTAACGCAGCCTCCTGGATTTCTTCTCCCACCTCAGTCCTCTCCCCTCACAGCGCTGCTCTCCTTCCTCTCAGTCCCGGGCACAGGCTGCTCCAGAGGCCGCACAGCTCAGCACAGGATCAGGAGCTCAGCACAGCCCTCCCGCCCCACAACACTACACTACACACTGACTGACTGAGCACGCTCACGCTGCAATAGCTTCCATTGGACGGAGGAGGCCACGCCCATTGCAGTGACGTCATGATTTCATGAAATCACTCCGCCCCCTCCAAAATTCAACTCCAAACTAGACGCTACCCTGCTTGCAGGTCCTGACTTCAGCCTGTACAGTCTCACTACTGAAGATGCTAGAGAATACATGCTGCTTGCAGGTATATAGTATTGGTTACATCAGAATATACCGGCTTCTTGCAGGTCCTGACTGCAGCCCATACAGTCTAGCTGCTTTACTAATGAAGACGCTAGAGAGTACAGGCTTCTTCCAGGTATATTTTAGTGGTTACATCACAATGTACAGGCTCCTTGCAGGTCCTGACTGCAGCCTATACAGTCTAGCTGGTTCACTACTGAAGACACTACACAGTGGGGGCTGCTTCCTGGTACATATTAGTGACTACATCTGGATGTATTAGCTCCTTCCAGACAGGGCGTAACGATTGGGCTCATAAGGGTCATGACCAGGCCCGCCGACCCCTGACCCCAGCGCCTGCTTCACATGGATGTGTGTCCCCATGGATGCACATCTCTGTCACTGCATGGCAGTCTGCCCTGGCCAGTCCCAAGGCCGCCGGAGGACTGGCACTGTACCTTTAATTGCGTCTGGAAAACTTAGTCGTTCCGCGGCCCAGTGTGCAGCAGCGTGATGAGGTCATCACACTGCAGCATGCGGGAATGGCAAGCATGCACTCCATGGAGAAGCTGGAGAATCTACCCTATTTCCCCGAAATTAAGACATGCCCTGAAAATAAGACATACTGAGGGGGTTTGCATAGCTGCTAAATATAAGTGTCAATATGGCAGCAGTATGAGAGGCACGTGTGCCACAGGGCTCCTACCATCACGCCCTTATCTCTACCATCCCACAAATGTGGCACCTCTCATCGCCTCTATCGTAGCCCTATCCCGTTGGGGCACCACTCAGGCACACATAGCTGTGCCCCTTTTTCTCTGGGTAGTTCATGAGGCCACTGAAGACCACTCTGCAGGTACCGTCTCCCCCTCCCACCTTAAGGCCGCCAGCCTACATCTATCCCTGACAGAGGCCCATCCACCAACCTCTGGGCCGAGAAGTCACTGGACCCCCCTAGCGAGCACCGCCCGAACCTGATGAGCCCCTTTCCAGCCGCAACTGTGATGGCCGCAAGTGGGTCCCCCGCTTCCAGTCTGCTCCCCACCCTTGCTTGGCAGTTCCGTTCATCTTCAGCAATGGCCCGCCCCGGCTGTACCTCTATACTGGCCCGTCCACTTATACTGCTACCTCTGCATCCCGGAGCTTCTCAGCTCTGGCCACAACCCCTCCTATCTCCTACATCCCTGTCCTGCACCAAAGACACAGGCCCAGGGAAGCACCTTACAGTACAAGCCGACGGGCTTGCCACACACCAGCACTAGCCCCTGCCGAATGCCTGCACCAGCAGCACAACGTTAACAGCCTACACCCTGGCATTGATTCATCACCACCGCTCATCTCTTGCTGCTGCTGACCCCGGCCACACCTGATCCCCGGCTACATCTGATCCCTGGCTACATCTGATCCAAAGCTGCATCTGATCCTTGGTTGCACCTGATCCCTAGCTGCATCTGATCCCTGGCTGCACCTGACCCTTGGCTGCATTTCATCCTCGGCTGCATCTGATCCCTGGCTGCACCTGACCCCTGGCCGCATCTGACCCCTGGCTGCTTCTCACACCTGCTGCACCTCATCACTACATTCTGCAGTACATAGTTACGTGCTGCAGTACATAGTTACTGTCAACTATGTTTCCTCTTATTTTTACCCTCACCCCTATACTACTTCTTTTCATACTAACTCCATTTATCCATCCACCCAGTAATGAAGTAATACTCTCTCCCTCTATCCTGCCCAGCCACCTCACCTCCTCCACAGAACTATTTCTTCACATACAATATACAATCCTTTGTCTCCAAACATGCATGTAACCTCTCCTACCCCCACCATCTAGCCCTCTCCCTGTTTCTCCTACTTGCTGATGACATATTTCCAAATCCTGGACCGCTCATCACATCTCCAGTTACTTTTAATTGATACCCACGCTCCAACTTTAACCTCCGCAACCTTAATAACCTTATACCCATTCGACCAGCCCCAGCTCCCCCAATCCCTCTACCTGGATCACTATGGAACACTCGCTCCATCTGCAACAAACTCTCTTACATCCACAACCTCTTCACCACTAACAATCTCTCATTAATCGGCATAACTGAAACCTGGCTCACCCCGATACAGCCTCCTCAGCTGCACTTTCCTATGGTGGACTCAGTCTCTCTCATACCCCCGCCCTAGCAACAAGCATGGTGGAGGGATGGGTTTACTCCTGTCTGACAATTGGTCCTTTACGCCAATCCCACTGCCACTCTCTGCTATTCTCCCCTCTTTCAAGGTACACTCTGTCGTATCTACTCCCCCTGCAAACTTCAGTTAGCTGTTATCTACTGCCCCCCCAGGATCATTCTCCACTTTTCTTGACCACTTCACCACCTGGCTACTCCACTTCCTCTCTGCAGACATCTCCACTACCATCATGTGCGACTTCAACATCCCCATTGACACTCCCCACCCTGCCTCTAAACTTCTATCACTCACTGCATCCTTTTTGGCTTTCTCAATGGTCCTCCTCTGCCACTCATAAAGATGGCCACACACTCAACCTCATATTCCCCTGCCTATGTTCCTTCACTAACCTCTCCAACCACCCCTCTCCCTGTCCGACCTCAATCTACTGACTTTCTCTTCCCTCTCCTTTCCTAATACACTACCCCCACTCCACAAACCCACTCATCCTTGAAGAAATCTCAACCATATTGATCTGCACTCATTCTCAGAATCCCTTCTCCCACTCGCAGACATAGCGTCCTTACATGACGCAGATGCTGCTGCCGCCCTATATAACACCACAGTAACTTCTGCCCTCAACTTGGCTGCCCCCCTCACATTCAACAAACTTCGCACAAACAGGCAGCCCTGGCACACCAGCCTCACAAAAGACCTGAGACGGGCTTCCAGGGTTGCTGAGCAGAGATGAAAGAAATCCCATTCTGCCAAGCACTTGGCCATGTATTAGCAGTCTCTCACCAGCCTCAAGTCTGCACTCACCGCCACAAAACAAATCTGCTTCTCATCTCTAATAACCTTCCTGTCTCACAATCCTAAACAACTATTCAAAACTCTCAATTCTCTACTCCGTCCCCTGCACCTCCTCCCTCTCCTCTTATATCTGTGGACGATGCAGGTTCATCCCTGGACCGGATCACACCGCAGTGTGAAGCCACGCTAAGGCTGGTTTCACACTGCAGTTTTTTCCCTGATCAGGTTCGATCAGGTTTGGGTGCCAAAACCAGGAGAGGAACGTGCAGAGAAAAAGAATAATTGAAAGATTGACACCTGTTCTGAATTTTGGAGACACTCCTGGTTTTGACACACAAACCTGATCGAACCTGATCACGGAAAAAACTGCAGTGTGAAGCCAGCCTAAGTCTTGCACGGACATACACTCTGACTGCTTGTATGACGGTACTGTCAGCACTTTCTCATTGCAACCTTTGCTGACTCTCCTCAGCGGAGAGTGACAGCTGCATAGAAATGCACGCTGACACTCTCAGGTCAGGAGAGCCACAGTGGATGGCTGTCAGAAAGTGCCAGCTAATGAATATTCACCCACTTGCCCACCCCACTTAAACCAGAATGACACCTGCTGTCTTCCTGCTGTTGATGAAGTATTGCACAGCAATGCACGACAGCACTCCAGGGCTGAGTGTGACACTGTTTTTTTTTTTATACAGCTGTCACCCTCAGCTCAAAAGATTCACGGTGCGATGTGATCCTCGATCAATACAGTAGACAGAGTGCGGTTGAATACGCATTAGCTTAATTAGCTGACACTTTCTCACCACGACCCCATGGCACTCCGGAGCAGAGGGTGACAGAAATACACTTCTGTCATTTCAGCCTAGGAGTGCTGCAGTGTATCAAGATCCTCTATCACTACAGCAGGCAGAGTGTGGGTGTTGATCAGGGTTCAGAGGGTTGGGCAAGAAGGTGAATATTCATTAGCTTAATTACCCATCACTTTTCTCACCATAAGGCCGGTTTCACATCAAGATTTCTGTCTGTGGGGATCCGTCTTTTGACAGGATCCCCACGGATCCCTGCAATCGGATGGCAAATAGCCATCCGTTTCCGATTTGATGCAGGATCTGTGTGGATCCTGTTCTCCCTGCATCTTCTCTATCTGTCCCTCTTTTATCCCTGCTCCCCACTGTCCTCACCCCTATTCTCTCCCCTCCGGTATCTAAAGAATAAAGAAAAAATCCTCCCTTTCGCCGGCTCCATGCGACAGTCACTAATGTCTCCTCTGGGAGGATTTTTTTTATTTTTTAGATAACGGAGGGAAGAGGACAGGGAATAAGACAGGGGGAAGAGGATAGGGGGGAGCAGAGATAGAAGAGGGACAGACAGGGAGTGACAGGGACAGGCAGGGTTATGTACTGGGCAGGCTCAGTACATAATCATGGAGGCGACATCGGATCCGATGTCCATGGCTCCCATTGTGTAGCCCTATGGGCCATCACGGATCTGTCACGGATCCGTGGTGTCTGATTTTAGTCACGGACACCAAAATCGCAGCAGGCTGTGATTTTGGCTCCATGAATAAATCGGAAGGCTGCTTAAATCGGATGGGAAAAAGGACACATCCGAGCCCATAGGGCTACATGGGAGCACAAATCAAATCCGTTTTGAAACTGATACACTCGGATGCCTCAAGATCGTGATGTGAAACCGGCCTTAGATAACATTTTGCATCAGTTCACATATATTCAGTGCTCTAAGCTAAGCACGTCCTAAATATCTGAAACACATGGTTCATATGAAACTCAAGGTGGATCCATTTACGAATGAGGAGACAGCTTTGCTCCAGACTCAAACCTGTGATCACCTGCTCTTTTGTGCTTAAAGAGGGACACTCTCGGATCATAAGCCAGACACTATTCAGACAGAATCCCTTATGGAAAATGCCCTTTAATGAGGCAGAGGGAGACACTGGACAAAGTATTTCAAATGTTTCCACATAATCCGTGGTGTAAGTGATCAGCGTTTAGCACAAGATAAGTGCGAGCCGAGCCTAATGGCCACTTTCCACGTCCCAACATCGGTCCGATATTGAATACAACGCCGCGGGAGCGCTCTTTTTCTGGGCAGAATTCCAAGATCGCATAGGAGATGTTACACAGCACGATATCGGCAGACAACACAACTGCGATGTCTACGCCCCCTTGTACAGCCGACCCAGGAACGACTATTTAACATGGGAGAGAATAGGGAAAGTTGTACTCCACATCATTGTTGGGCTTTTACACAGCACGATCCGGCTCCAACATCCATCCAATATCGGCCCGTTGGAGAGCAGGCTCATTTGATCCCAGATATCGTTTTGGCATAGTTCGTGCATCGTATTGGTCATTTACACCATACAACGCACAAACTATATCAGGGCCAACGCACGAACCACGTGACTTTTTATCGGAGTTGGACGCCGATATCGGGACGTGTAAAGTGGCCATTACTAAAGATCTTTAGGAGGAAAAATAAATCAACAGCAGGTCAAGATTTGCCTTTATTTATTTAATTTATACTGTGCAGTATAGGTGATTAGACGGCTTTATTCTTGGATCGGTGCAATCACAGCAATACCAGATTTAGATCTTATTTTTATGTTTGGCTGCTATTACACAAACGAAGAAACGCTGCGTGTTTGATTTGGTTCACATTTTGCATTGCCTCATATTGAGAGCTCTGCTTTTTCTGTAAATGTGCCAAAATAGTCATGTAAGGGCTTTATGTGCGTGATTAGTTGTATTGGTAATTTTTTCGGCCACGCATTTTTTTCATTACTTTCTGATTTTTAATAAGCACGTCACCCTCGCCCTCCGTTTGATTCACATTCTTCACCCACATCCTCCTTCCTGTTTGTTTCACATATATCGCCCCCACACTCTACCCCCATGTGCTGCTCTTAAGGGGGAGTCACACGCGTCAATGTCGTCAGTGAGATGATTGCTGACGACATTGACGGCTGATTGCTGGTGAGCTGTCACACAGACAGACTCACCAGCGATCAATTGACCAGAGACATCATGGAAACGATTTAAATATCGTTTCCACGATGTCTTGCTCCCGCTGCCAGCCTGCTGGAAGCGGGAGCAGGCTGGTCTCCAAGGTAAACTGCGGGTATCTAGGCAGCGCGCGCTGCCTAGATACCCGATGTGTACCTTAGTTACCAGCCTCCTCCGCTCACCCGGCTGGTATCTAAGGTACACAGCGGGTAACTAGGGACCCTAGTTACCCGCTGTGTACCTTAGATACCAGCCGGTGAGCGCGCTGCCTAGATACCCGCAGTTTACCTTGGATACCAGCTCCCAGCGCTTGTGAGAGGCGCTGGGAGCTGGAATATCGCTACTCCCGGTGTCACACGCAGCGATGCTGCGTGTCCACCGGGCGACAATTGCCAGGTTTTAGAGCAGGTTCTAAAACCTGGCGATCATCAACCAGCGATTTATCGCTGGTTGATTCAGTATGTCACACGCATCAATATCGCTGCAACGTCACGTGCAGCCGAGATCGTGCAGGCGATATTGACGCGTGTGACTCCCCCTTTACACTCCCCACCCTCTCTCCTTTTCAGTGATTACATTACAGTAAAGGAAGGGAGGGTGGGGGGGAAACAGTGTCTTCAGCTCCTGTATGGAGGGCTTTACACCATCCTTCAGTCACCTTTGCAGGCACTATCAGCTGATCTGATCACATTGCTGAGGTCTCCCTGATCTGGAATGCCGGTAAAAGTGTGCTGCTTCCAATGTACAGAGTGTCTGACACTTGTAAAACGGATTGCAGGAAACCAGCATGTGGCAGTTTCTCTGACCCACTGGCAGCTGACGTGTCAGAGAATAGCTGGCTCCTACTATGGGGAGGGTGGAGGCAACATATGCAGCCGGCGGGAAGATATCTCGGGCGCTGCATCAAAAGGCCCAACGGTGCCCCCTGCCTGCTGTGCCCAGGGCAGATGTCCCACCAGTGTTCCCCGCAGATATGCCACCGATTATAGAAATGAAAATTCTGCCCATTGCTCTCAAACAGTTTTATTATAACAAATATATTAAATATTTGTAACAAAAAGGAGAACGTTATAAATATTTTTATACAAATGTAGAACAATCAACTTTAAAAAACAATATATAAACAAGTTACGTCGGAGATAAGTGGCAATGAAAGCAAAATCTTTAGGACCCAAGTCCCCTGCGCTTCAGTTATGAAAATTGTTGAAAAATCTGATTTCTGTATTTATAAAATTTATCGTGTAATACATTGGAGAACACACGAGCGCGGGTATATCTTCTGCAACTTGATGACATGCAATCTTGTAGCCATGAGATATGCCGGCATCAGGAAGGTAGTGTCCATTTGAGCCGTCCAGATAACGCCGGAGGACCGATGTCCACAGAGAAGAATATGTGAAATGACCAGAGCCCAGGAGGTGCCTGTGAGGATACCAGCAAGGTGACCTGGTGACAGCAAAAAAATAAAATCGGAGAAAGGGGAGGGGGCGAAAGCGAGAAGATGGAAAAGGAGGAGGAGGGGGGGTGGAGAAAGGTGGAAAAGGCAGGAGGAGGAAGGGGCGGAGAAAGGCGGAAAAGGAGGGAGAAGGAGGAGGAGAAAGACGGAAAAGGAGGGAGAAGGAGGAGGGGGGCGGAGAAAGACGGAAAAGGAGGAAGAAGGAGGAGGGGCCGGAGAAAGACGGAAAATGAGGGAAAAGGTGGAAAAGGCAGGAGGAGGAAGGGGCGGAGAAAGGTGGAAAAGGAAGAGGGGCGGGAGAAAGGCGGAAAAGGAGGGAGGAGGAGGGGTGCGGAAAAGGAGGGAGGAGGAGGAGGGAGAAGGAGGAGGGGGGCGGAGAAAGGTGGAAAAGGAAGAGGGGGCGGAGAAAGGCGGAAAAGGAGGGAGGAGGAGGGGGGGGGGAAAGGAGGGAGGAGGAGGGGGGCGGAGAAAGCAGAAAAGGAGGGGGTGGAGAAAAGTGGAAAAGGAGGAGAAGGATGGGGGTGAAGAAAGACAGAAAAGGCGGGGAGGAGGGGGCGGAGAAAGGCAGAAAATGCAGGAGGGGCGGAGAAAGGAGGGGGTGGAAAAGGCGGGAGGAGGATGGGGGCGGAGAAAGGCGGAAAAGGAGGAGGGGGCGGAGAAAGGCGGAGGGGCGGAGAAAGGCAGAAAAGGAGGAGGGGGCGGAGAGAAAGGCGGAAAAGGAGGAGGGGGGGAGAAAGGCGGAGGGGCGGAGAAAGGCGGAAAAGGAGGGAGGAGGGGGGGGGGGAGAAAGGCAGAAAAGGAGGAGGAGGGGGTGGAGAAAGGCAGAAAAGGCAGGAGGAGGATGGGGCCTAGAAGGCGGAAAAGGAGGGGGGCGGAGGAGGGGAAGAAGGCGGGAGGAGGGGGGGGGGCAGAGAAAGGCGGGAGGAGTGGGGGGGGGGAGAGAAAGGCGGGAGGAGTGGCGAGAGAAAGGCGGGAGGAAGTGGGGGGGGCAGAGAAGGCGGGAGGAGGGGGGGGGCAGAGAAAGGCGGGAGGAGTGGGGGGGGGCAGAGAAAGGCGGGAGGGAGGGGGGGGGGGCAGAGAAAGGCGGGAGGAGTGGGGGGGGGCAGAGAAAGGCGGGAGGAGTGGGGGGGCGGAAGAAAGGCGGGAGGAGGGGGGGGGCGGGAGAAGGCGGGAGGAGTGGGGGGGGGCGGAGAAAGGCGGGAGGAGTGGGGGGGGGCGGAGAAAGGCGGGAGGAGGAGGGGGGGGCGGAGAAAGGGGGAGGAGTGAGGGGGGCGCGGAGAAAGGCGGGAGGAGAGGGGGCGCGGAGAAAGCGGAGAGGGGGGGGGGCGCGGAGAAAGGCGAGAGGAGTGGGGGGGGGGGCGCGGAGAAAGGCGGGAGGAGTGGGGGGGGGGGCGGAGAAAGGCGGAAGAATGAGGAGGGGACGGAGAAAGACGGAAAAGGAGGGAAAAGGAGGAGGGGGGCGGGAGAAAGGTGGAAAAGGAAGAGGGGGCGGAGAAAGGCGGAAAAGGAGGGAGGAGGAGGGGTGCGGAAAAGGAGGGAGGAGGAGGAGGAGAAGGAGGAGGGGGGGCGGAGAAAGGTGGAAAAGGAAGAGGGGGCGGAGAAAGGCGGAAAAGGAGGGAGGAGGAGGGGGGGGGAAAGGAGGGAGGAGGAGGGGGGGCGGAGAAAGGCAGAAAAGGAGGGGGTGGAGAAAAGGTGGAAAAGGAGGAGAAGGATGGGGGTGAAGAAAGACAGAAAAGGCGGGGAGGAGGGGGCGGAGAAAGGCAGGAAAATGCAGGAGGGGCGGAGAAAGGAGGGGTGGAAAAGGCGGGAGGAGGATGGGGGGCGGAGAAAGGCGGAAAAGGAGGAGGGGGCGGAGAAAGGCGGAGGGGCGGGAGAAAGGCAGAAAAGGAGGAGGGGGCGGAGAAAGGCGGAAAAGGAGGAGGGGGCGGAGAAAGGCGGAGGGGCGGAGAAAGGCGGAAAAGGAGGGAGGAGGAGGGGGGGCGGAGAAAGGCAGAAAAGGAGGAGGAGGGGGTGGAGAAAGGCAGAAAAGGCAGGAGGAGGATGGGGCCTAGAAGGCGGAAAAGGAGGAGGAGTGGGGGGGGCGCGGAGAAAGGCGGGAGGAGTGGGGGGGGCGCGGAGAGAAAGGCGGGAGGAGGGGGGGGGGCGCGGAGAAAGGCGGGAGGAGTGGGGGAGGGGGGCGCGGAGAAAGGCGGGAGGAGTGGGGGGGGGGGGCGCGGAGAAAGGCGGGAGGAGGGGGGGGGGGGGCGCGGAGAAAGGCGAGAGGAGTGGGGGGGGGCGCGGAGAAAGGCGGGGAGGAGTGGGGGGGGGCGGGAGAAAGGCAGAAGAATGAGGAGGGGACGGGAAAGAGAAAGGCGGGATGGGGCGGAGAAGGGCAGAAAAGGAGGAGGCATGGAGAAAGGTGGGAGGAGTGGGGGGACGGAGAAAGGCGGGAGGAGGAGGGGGCAGAGAAAGGCGGAAAAGGAGGGGGGCAGAGAATGGTGGAAAAGGAGGAGGGCAGAGAATGGTGGAAAAGGAGGAGGAGGAGGGGGGAGAAGGTGGAAAAGGAGGAGGAGGAGGGGGGAGAAGGTGGAAAAGGAGGAGGAGGAGGGGGGAGAAGGTGGAGGAGGAGGAGGAGGGGGGAGAAGGCGGAAAAGGAGGAGGAGGGGGGAGAAGGCGGAAAAGGAGGAGGAGGGGGGGGGAAGGCGGAAAAGGAGGAGGAGGGGGGGAGAAGGCGGAAAAGGAGGAGGAGGGGGGAGAAGGCGGAAAAGGAGGAGGAGGGGGGAGAAGGCGGAAAAGGAGGAGGAGGGGGGAGAAGGCGGAAAAGGAGGAGGAGGGGGGAGAAGGCGGAAAGGAGGAGGAGGGGGGTGACGGAGAAAGGCGGGAGGAGGAGGGGGCAGAGAAAGGCGGAAAAGGAGGGGGGCAGAGAATGGGGAAAAGGAGGAGGGGTGGAGAATGGTGGAAAAGGAGGAGGAGGAGGGGGGAGAGAGGGTGGAAAAGGAGGAGGAGGAGGGGGGAGGAAGGGGAGAAAGGAGGAGGAGGAGGGGGGAGAAGGCGGAAAAGGAGGAGGAGGAGGGGGGAGAAGGCGGAAAAGGAGGAGGAGGGGGGGGGAGAGGAAGGGGGAAAAGGAGGAGGAGGAGGAGGGGGGAGAAGGCGGAAAAGGAGGAGGAGGAGGGGGGAGAAGGCGGAAAAGGAGGAGGAGGGGGGAGAAGGCGGAAAAGGAGGAGGAGGGGGAGAGAAGGCGGAAAAGGAGGAGGAGGGGGGAGAAGGCGGAAAAGGAGGAGGAGGGGGGAGAAGGCGGAAAAGGAGGAGGATGGGGGAGAAGGCGGAAAAGGAGGAGGAGGGGGGAGAAGGCGGAAAAGGAGGAGGAGGGGGGAGAAGGCGGAAAGGAGGAGGAGGGGGGAGAAGGCGGAAAAGGAGGAGAAGGGGAGAAAGCTTGCCCAAAAGAAAATTGAAGGGTGAGAGACCCCAAGACAGCAAACCCTAGCAAGCTAAGAGATAGAGAGAGGGAGGGTTGTTTGGAGTGATTATACTCATCTGACATTATCAGGCTCCCACAGTGTCACCTCTTCAACGGCCTCACATGGATTGTAGAGACGAGCAGTGATGAAATGTTCTCCACAGTGACCCTGCTGTAGATGGGGGAAATCCACAATACCTAGAACAGAAAAAAATAAATAAATAAATCATGCAGAAACACTCGATACAAGTTGTGCCTGACTCCTATGGAAACAAGGCTAAAATTGATCCACAGAGTCCGAGGACAGAACACGGCCCGAAATGTGGAGCCAACTTTTTTTTTGTAGTTTAAAACTTCCTGGTGGCCGAGCAGAAACACAGAGTCCTGCGTCCCCAATACTATTAATAAGAAAAAAGTTTTAAAGGGAAACTGTCACCACGCAGGGCCCATTACACTAAAAGCCACCTTCAGCAGCGCCTATGCTGCATTTAGTGAAGGAGTGAATGTGGCTCTTGTCCCCCTACCCACCCGGAAACAAAAATAATCACTTTATGAGAAATTATTTTAGGTCCGGGAGGTATACTCCCCTCCCAGGACCTAAACACCTCGCTGCTGTTACCCCACCTCCGGGACCCTCCTACTCTGTTCCTTGCGAGTGGTGCAGATCTCTCAGCTCTTGGGCATCTACATGAGCTCTGCCTGGAAGCTGAGGTCAGATGGTATCACGTAGGCACCAGATCCCGCCCAGAGTGCTCTTATGCTGTACTAGATGTTGGCCCGATTCTAACGCATCGGGTATTCTAGACTATGTATGTAGTTTATTTATGAAGATTTAAGAATAATGCAAAGGGACGCTGGGTTTAAATCCTGCGCCAATATCGCTGATTGCTGGCAAGGAAACCGGCCGGGCGCAACGAATCAGCAAAGTGTGGTTGAAATGCCGCGCCAATTTGCGGTCAAACTGTCCCTGTTGCTGATTGATTTGTCAGGCCAGCCGCTCGCGACCAGCGACGCAGGATTTGCGTTACAGACAAAAGTAGACAATTATATAGTAGACTAGATGGCGGCCCGATTCTAAAGAATCGGGTAGTCTAAAATCCATATATAGTTTATTTACTAATAGTTAGGGGAGTGCGGTGAAATTAATTGTGTGTATACAGGTGGCTCTGTGGTTAGCAGTGAGTGCGGTGGCTCAGTGGTTAGCAGTGAGTGCGGTGGTCAGTGGTTAGCAGTGAGTGCGGTGGCTCAGTGGTTAGCAGTGAGTGCGGTGAGATTGGTCAGCGCAGTGGGCAGGGTGGTGAGCGCAGCAGCGCGGTGGGCAGGGTGGTCAGCGCGTCAGCGCAGCAGCGCGGTGGGCAGGGTGGTCAGCGCAGCAGCGCGGGAAGCAGGGTGGAGCCGGGGGGGGCGCAGGTTGGAGCCTTTGCAGGATGGAGCCGGGGGGTGGGCAGGATGGAGCTGAGGGAGGGGGGCCGCGGGGGGCAGAGGGATGGCGGGCCGCGGGGAGCAGGAAGAGCGGATCAGGGCAGGAGGAGCGGGTGCGCAGGAGAGGCCGCCGATGGCAAGAGTGGGGCAGTATTAGCCCCGCTCTCGCTAACGGTCGGCCGTCTTGCTTAGGGATACAGCCGTCTTTTGTCAGAATGTGACGTCATTTCGATGACATACTGACGGAAGCTGGCTTAGGGTTTTATTAGAAAAGATATAGACTGCGTGGCTGGGAATCTGGCAAGGAGGGAACAGGCGCAGTCACACTGTTTCCACAGGCGCCAGATTCGAACCATGTGAGAAGCCCGAGAGCTGAGAGATCTGCGCAGGCGCCGATGCCGCTCTTGAGGAACAAAGTAGGAGGTCCCTGGGGAGTAGGGGATAAGAGCCACCTTCACAAATGGCTCTTTTGGTATAATAGGCCCCATGCGAGCATCATGCCCCTCCACCCACACAGATCCCATCAAGCAGCACCCCCATGCAAGCATCATGCCCCCTACCCACGCAGATTCCCATCAAGCAACAGCTCCATGCGAGCATCATGCCCTTCTACCCACGCAGATCCCCATCAAGCAGCAGCTCAATGTGAGCATCATGCCCTTCTACCCACGCAGATCCCCATGCAAGCATCATACCCCCCTACCCATGCAGATCAGCCCCATGCGTGCATCATGGCCCCCTACCCACACAGATCCCCATCAAGCAGCAGCCCCATGTAAGCATCATGCCCCTTATCCACGCAGATCCCCATCAAGCAGCAGTCCCATGCAAGCATTATGCTCCCCTAACCACTCAGATCCCCATGAAGCAAGCAGCAGCCCATGCAAACATCATGCCCCTTACCCACGCAGATCAGCCCCATGCGTGCATCATGGCCCCCTACCCACACAGATCCCCATCAAGCAGCAGCCCCATGTAAGCATCATGCCCCCTTATCCACGCAGATCCCCATCAAGCAGCAGTCCCATGAAAGCATTATGCTCCCCTAACCACTCAGATCCCCATGAAGCAAGCAGCAGCCCCATGCAAACATCATGCCCCCTTACCCACGCAGATCAGCCCCATGCGTGCATCATCGCCCCTACCCACACAGATCCCCATCAAGCAGCAGCCCCATGTAAGCATCATGCCCCCTTATCCACGCAGATCCCCATCAAGCAGCAGTCCCATGCAAGCATTATGCTCCCCTAACCACTCAGATCCCATGAAGCAAGCAGCAGCCCCATGCAAACATCATGCCACCCTACCCACGCAGATCCCTATCAAGCAGCAGCCCCATGCAAGTAACTGCAAAGAACTTGCCCACCTACCCATGCAAATACCTAAAAAGCAGCATCCCCATGTAAGCATCATGCCCCCACAGACCCCCAGCAAGCAGTCCCATCACATGTAAGCATCATGCCCCCCCGCAGACCCCCACCATGCAGTCCCATGTAAGCATTGTTTCCCTAGCCACTGCCGCAGACCCCCAGCAAACAAGCAGTCCCATGTAAGCATTTATGTTCCCTACACACTCAGATCCCTGAGAAGCAGTCCCATGTAAGCACCATGTCCCCGCAGACCCCACCAACCACTCAGATCCCTGAGAAGCAGTCCCATGTAAGCATCATGTCCCCTGCAGACCCCAGCAAGCAGTCCCATGTAAGCATGTTCCCCTAGCCACTCCCACAGACCTCCAGCAAACAAGCAGTCACATGTAAGCATTATGTTCCCCTACCCACTCAACAGTCCCATGTAACATCATGCACCTCAGACCCCCAGCAAGCAGTCCCATGTAAGCATTATGTTCCCCTACCCACTCATATCCCTGAGAAACAGTCCCATGTGTGCATCATGGCCCCTGCAAACCCCCAGCAAGCAGTCCCATGTAACCATTATGTTCGCCTACCCATGGAGATCCTGAGAAGCAGTCCCATGTAAGCATCATGGCCTCTGCAGACGCCTAGCAAGCCGTCTCATGTAAGCATTATGTTCCCCTAGCCACTGAGATCTCGCAGCAAGCAGTCCCATGTAAGCATAATAGCTCCTGCAGACCCCAGCAAGCAGTCCCATGTAAGCATTATGTTCCCCTACCCACGGAGATCCCTGAGCAGTGCCATGTAAACAGACCCCCAGCAAGCAGTCGCATGTAAGCATTATGTTCCCCTACCCACGGACATCCCTGAGAAGCAGTGCCATGTAAACAGACCCCCAGCAAGCAAGCAGGCCCATTTAAGCATTATGCTTCCTTACCTACCCAGATCCCTGAGAAGCAGTCAGAAGATTATCCGCCCCAGCCTCACAGAAGCCCGCCATAATCCACACTGCAGCACGAGGAAAACAGCCTCACAGAAGCCCGCCATAATCCACACTGCAGCACGAGGAAAACAGCCTCACAGAAGCCCGCCATAATCCACACTGCAGCACGAGGAAAACAGCCTCACAGAAGCCCGCCATAATCCACACTGCCCGAGGGAAAGGGAGAAGCAGGAGGGAAAAGGAGGGCACGCCCCTGAGATGAGGAGGCCCCGCCTCTTCTAATGACATCACACCTGCAAGCAGCCTGTATTCTCTAGCATCTACCATATCTAGTGTGCGACTCTGCAGGTGGAGGTTTGTGTTCTGTCTCCTGATATGTTTCCCCTTATTATCTCCAGTCATTGTAGTATTACACAGGATCTTTATGATGTTACATCGTCATCTTCCCCCATTCAGGTCTCTACAATATCGGATCCTCTCACATCTTCTATAGAAGAGAATTCTCCTGATTGACCATCAAGGATGGATCTGGACAGGGACAAGATGGCGGAGAGGATCTTCCACCTCACCCTAGAGATCCTCTTCCTTGTTACTGGAGAGGTGAGAGATTGTGATGACAATGTCACATGACATCATTCTTATCTATGGACAGAATAACAGATGACAGAACTGGAGAGGTGAGGACTCTGGAAATGTCTGGAGACTGGAGATTTATTAATGTGTCTCTCCATAACCAGGATTACACAGTAGTGAAGAGCTCTAGTGATCTGTGCTGTCAGGACCCTGTGTCTGAGGGAAGAGCCCTGAGCCCAATCACGGGGCCTCCACCTCACCCCCTGATACATGAGGACATCAATGACCAGAAGATCCTACAACTCACCTACAAGATGATTGAGCTGCTGACTGGAGAGGTGACACTGCTGGGAATGCTGCTGCTGCTGCTGGGACATTATACAGTAACGCTATGAAGGGATCGGGGAAAGATGACAATGGTATCATTGTATGTGTCAGGTTCCTATAAGGTGTCAGGACGTCACCGTCTATTTCTCCATGGAGGAGTGGGAGTATTTAGAAGGACACAAAGATCTGTACAAGGACATAGTCATGATGGAGGTTCCCCGGCCGCCCTCACATCACCAGGTAATAGACAGGACTAAATACACACGGCCTAGAATGATCTGTATGGAAAGAATGAATTCAGTCCTGTATGTGTCTCCTCCAGGTCTATCCAGTAAGAGGACAACACCAGAGAGATGTCCCCGTCCTCTTCTCCCACAGGACTGTAAACAAGAAGATCCCGATGTTCCTCCGGATCATCAGGTAGATGGAGAGAAGGTGTGATGAGATCTCCCTATGATGTGTAGACGGCTGTGAAGGTCTTGTGCTCAGTCTTGTTTTATCCTCCAGTATTCTATGTTTTATACTTGTGTAATGAGAACGGTGGAGATGGCAGATTACAGCTGATCATAGATGGGACTTCTCCATCTGTCTGTGACTTTTACAATCTTTGTTTCAGGGTGAAGATCTGCCCCATATTAATACTACAGAGACATATGTGAGGGATGATGATGATCTGCCCCATATTAATACTACAGAGACATATGTGAGGGGTGATGATGATCTGCCCCATATTAATACTACAGAGACATATGTGAGGGGTGATGATGATCTGCCCCATATTAATTCTACAGAGACATATGTGAGGGGTGATGATGATCTGCCCCATATTAATACTACAGAGACATATGTGAGGGGTGATGATGATCTGACCCATATTAATACTACAGAGACATATGTGAGGGGTGATGATGATCTGACCCATATTAATACTACAGAGACATATGTGAGGGGTGATGATGATCTGCCCCATATTAATACTACAGAGACATATGTGAGCGGTGATGATGATCTTACAGATGACAGCCCAGGTGAGTAGTGACCACTGAATACAGAGAAGTCACAGATTCTCCTCAGTCACCGGCTGTGGCTGTGTTATCAGTGATGTAGTCCAGACATATCACAATCATGTGATCGCCATTTTTAATGTTCTCACCTGGCAGCTCATAAGATGGCTACCACAAAGGGACTTGGCACTATCTACTCTGTTTTCCATATCTCAGGAATTGGCTTGCCCTTCACCATTTAACCCCTTTACAGGGATTTGGACTTACAAAGGGACCCATAGGCTGGGACACAGAGTTAGCTGCTTACTGGTGAGAAATAGCAAGAAGAAAAAATCAGGAGCCGGGTCAGAACCAGGAGGGCAGAGAAAAGTCAAAATCAGAAGCTTCAAGAGTAGTCAGTAAACAGGCCGGGGTCACAACAGGAAGGAAATACATAAGCCGAGAGCCGAGCACACAAGACTGAGGCTGCTTTCACTCTTCCAAATTTTAAATCTGTGTCTATCCGTTTTAAAATGGATAAACACGGATCCGTTGTTGTCTCCCATGCAATCCTATGGGCACAGATTGGTCCTAAAGTGGGCATGTGTTTCCGTTTTTTCATGGATCCATTTGTGTCAGTTTTTGTAGTGGCTGGATAGACTGTGCTGCCCTCAGCTTCTGGTTGTGACGTCTCCTCCATCACCAGTGTCACCCACAGAAGGTATAAGGTGGTGACTGATGACAGAAGTGAATGTCACAGGAGCCAATCTCAGATGAGATGATGCACCATTTACTGAAGCCTTAAAGGGAAGGTGCCGCAATTGTACATTTTGTATTACCGTATATACTCGTGTATAAGCCGACCGTGTATAAGCCGACCCCCTACTTTTGCCCCAAAAACTGGGAAAACTTATTGACTCGCGTATAAGCCGAGGGTGGACTCCAGCACAGGTATACAGCCCCCAGCAGTGTGGTATACAGCAGCCTCCCCAGTGGTATATACAGGCCCCAGCAGTGTTACAGCAGCAGCCCCAGTGGTATATACAGCAGCAGCCCCAGAGGTATATACAGCAGCCCCAGTGGTAGTATACAGCAGCAGCCCCAGTGGTAGTATACACGCAGCCCCAGTAGTATATACAGCCCCAGTGGTAGTATACATACAGCCCCAGTAGTAGTATACAGCCCCAGTGGTAGTATACAGCCCAGTGGTAGTATACAGCAGCCCCAGTGGTATATTCAGCCCCAGTGGTAGTATACAGCCCCAGTGGTAGTATACAGCAGCCCCAGTGGTATATTCAGCCCCAGTAGTAGTATACAGCCCCAGTGGTAGTATACAGCCCCAGTGGTAGTATACAGCCCCAGTGGTAGTATACAGCCCCAGTGGTAGTATACAGCAGCCCCAGTGGTATATTCAGCCCCAGTGGTAGTATATAGCAGCCCCAGTAGTAGTATACAGCCCCAGTGGTAGTATACAGCAGCCCCAGTGGTATATTCAGCCCCAGTAGTAGTATACAGCCCCAGTGGTAGTATACAGCCCCAGTGGTAGTATACAGCAGCCCCAGTGGTATATTCAGCCCCAGTGGTAGTATATAGCAGCCCCAGTGGTAGTATACAGCCCCAGTGGTAGTATACAGCCCCAGTGGTAGTATACAGCAGCCCCAGTGGTAGTATACAGCAGCCCCAGTGGTATATTCAGCCCCAGTGGTAGTATACAGCCCCAGTGGTAGTATACATACAGCCCCAGTAGTAGTATACAGCCCCAGTGGTAGTATACAGCCCAGTGGTAGTATACAGCAGCCCCAGTGGTATATTCAGCCCCAGTGGTAGTATACAGCCCCAGTGGTAGTATACAGCAGCCCCAGTAGTAGTATACAGCCCCAGTGGTAGTATACAGCAGCCCAGTGGTATATTCAGCCCCAGTAGTAGTATACAGCCCCAGTGGTAGTATACATACAGCCCCCGTAGTAGTATACAGCCCCAGTGGTAGTATACAGCCCCAGTGGTAGTATACAGCAGCCCCAGTGGTATATTCAGCCCCAGTGGTAGTATACAGCCCCAGTGGTAGTATATAGCCCCAGTGGTAGTATACAGACAGCCCCAGTAGTGGTAGTATATAGCCCAGTGGTAGTATACAGCCCCAGTGGTAGTATATAGCCCCAGTGGTAGTATACAGACAGCCCCAGTAGTGGTAGTATACAGCCCCAGTGGTAGT